>CM038146.1:464843870-465218870 GCA_021437245.1 Aegilops speltoides | reverse complement strand
CATTTGTCATTTGAGATTTTGAGTTTGCAGTTTTTTACCGTTTCCTAAGGTGTTTCGGCTACTTAGGGATGGGTCTACATCATCTTGGTATCTACATCAAGAACACCGCCACTCATCATCGCAAAGGACGGTAACCTCGACGACACCATTGTATATTACCCTTGCAATTGCATTGATAACCCCTAGCCCATTTTGCGGCACTTACCTATCGAGACTAGCCATTTGAGTATTGCCGGCAATGTTACTTGTGCACATTAGTGATCCACCATTCCATTGCATACATCCCATATCATATTGGTATCATATCATCCTTTGTGTCACAATATCGTTCCCGCATATACACAATAGCTATCTTGGTTTGTGCATTGTGCAAAAGTGGCCATTGAAAAAAGAAGAAGCTTTTAAGCAAAAGAAAGAGAGCAAAGAGCTCGTGAGCAAGTGCCATAGCATCATACCCCATTGCACATAAGAGCCATACCAAAATCTACATCATATGGTATCATGCTTGAGAGAAACACCGGGAACCATACATACATAGCATACTTGGGATAGAAGTTATCCATTTTGCATCTTATAGGTTGTGCACAAGTGTCGTATCCGCCTATTGAGCAATCGTGCTAGCGTCTCTCTTGAGTTGTGCAACACGAGCGTTTTTCGTGGACTCCACATTTTGTGCTCATTCCTTGGTTGCACGACCCCATTTATCTATCCGTGTGTGTGTTTCCGTGTACCACATTTGCTATTGGTCTACTTGTTTCACTTGCGAATTTGTGAATCATTTCCAACATTATTGACTCTTGCTAACATTTTGCATCAAATTTTTGTGCCACTATCCTCACCGAGCTCTTCCATAAGATTTACTTGTAGGTGTGAGTGAACAAGTCCGGTACCAATTCCACTATTCTTTCATTTCACATTGAGTGATACAAGATACATCCTCAACTTTGGGAAAAGGTAGCTTGGTAATGTTTACCTCATTTCCTACTCACCTTTGCTCGAGTCTTGTGATGGATAGGCAAGGCATTTCCTCTCCGGTCTACGACAACAACGACGGCGTGAACAACTACATCACCAAAGCGTCCATCTTCGATCTACAACGACAAATGCAAGGCGCACAATCAAGATTGCGAGAGTGCATCGAGAACATCTCCATCGACATTCGTCACTCCGAAGCAAGGAAAAGGGACTACATCGACAAGAAGCTTTCCACACATAAAGAGGAGCAAGATGCAAGGATGGAGGAGATTAGAACACTGATCAAGTCTTCTTCCCCTTCGTCATCTTCAAGGCGGCGACGTTCAAGCCACAAGTCTTCGGAGCGCGAAAAAGATGCAAGTGCAAATCGTCAGCGTCCACATCTACATGGCAACCACCATCACGTTCGTGATCAACATCGTCATGAAGGGCAAGTCACCTCCAAGCATCATGTGCACGACGACGACGAACGACATCTACTACGAGCTCAAGCACGACAACGACATCATCATCATGAAGATGCTCCACAAGCGCAAGTGAACAAGTCCCAACAAGCCCTACTTCACGCCAAGTCCAAGCTTCAAGAGCACAAAAGAAGACCGCGAGATGACCACCACCAAGACGGCGCTACGGCTACAACAACCACTATGGCATCTTCACCAAGTGCTATCAAGGCATCTTCGCCTTTGGACGTACGCATCTTCGCCTACTTCCCACGAGTACACCTACATCGACTTCATCAAGTCCAAGGCGACTACCTACGAGCGAGGGTGACACTTCCATCTTCGGAAGCCCCTCAAGGAAGATGGCCGAGCATGGGAAACTCCCTTCGGTCATGGAGACGAGCTACAAGGTGCCACATCATATGGGCCTCAAACACCAAGACGGCGACAAGAAGGTCGAGCAAGGGCCATCCCCTTCGACCACAGCGATAGGAGTTGAGCATGGAGACATTTGCACCTACATCTCTCCGACACCTACATATGTCGAGATGCCCCAAGTGCCATGTGAGGAGAGCCACCACCACATGACTGACATGAGTGACTCCACCATACGTGACGTTGAGAGCATTTCCTATGAGAGGATGAGTGTGACCACCACTAGCCCCACACATGAGAGCATGCAACATAACCTATGCGAGGTTGAGCGCCATTCGAGTGACTCCACCAACCATATGAGTGAGAGCATCTTTGAGGGAGTGAGTGAGCCACCACACTTAGTGAGTGAGGTAGTTGACACGGCACATGAGGCCACTATGATTTCTAACGACTTACCCTCTACTCCTAGTGTGTTTTCTCCTTTGGTGCTAGGTCTCCTACATGACAACACGCCTACCATTGATGAGTCCATACCTCCTATGGAGATGATGATGGCCATGATGGACGATGATGCACCCCCCCACATGGTTCCATCAAGATGAAGATGACAACGAGACGATCTTCAACACCTCACCTACAACACATGAGCGACACTCCAAAGGTAACATAGGTGATGGTGCTTCTCTTGTCCCGCTAGTGGACTCTCTTGATAATGATTGCTCCCATGATGTTGACCCACCTATTGCCATGCTTCATGCTAGTGAGACTTCTTCATGCCTTGACTTACCTATTTATGATGAATATGATGATGAGCATGTTGAGTTGCCTAGTTGTGATGCTATGCTCCATAGGATATCTTGTGAAAATTCTATTGGTCACATCATGTTTGACAATCCATTGAACTTGTCATATGCTATGAGTGAGATCTCTCATATTACCTCATTTCAATCTCAACATAGTAACTATGCATGCCCCATTAAAATAAATCCCATTTGCACTTATGGCATAGATGACGAGATGATGGTCATTGGCTTATGTTTTCATGTGATGATATTGCCATGCCTCCTTTACATGATTTTCGCAATTCATCTACTATGCCATGCCATGATCACATTGCACCACATATGCTTTGTTTTGGATGTTGTCCATTTTCTCCATATGATGTTTCCGATATTGCTCATGAGGATACCCCCATAGTTTCCTCATACATTTTAGGAGATTTTTATCCATCCCATCCATTGCATGATCCCAATACTTGTGTGCACCATATGCTACCCATGAATAAAAATGCTATTGTTGTGCCTCACACTTGCTATAAATTGCATCCTAATCATGTTGAACACAATAACTATCATTGCTTGACGGATGACATGTTCATATACCATGCCTCAAATTTCTTTGAGCATTGCTTATCTTGTGCTAACTCACACGTGCACATACACATCATGATGGATGATGTGTACATTTACCACGCGCACAATTTCTTTGGATTGTGTCTCTTTTGTGTAGGTACCCATGAATACTTGTCAACCTCGCAATCCCACGAGTTGACAAAACGAGCTCTAGAGAGCAATGATGACTTGGGATCCCGTGTACTATCCTTACCACCGTTCCATTCGCGCAAAGACTTAGCACATTTCTTCTACATGGCCCTCACTTGGCTATGGGTTGTTGTCCATTACATATTATATGCCCATCTTGCCATGTTCACTTTGCATGATATGCTTATTCCTATGCCTTTGCCATGCATTTGTGACCCATGCTTTGCATTACACATGATGATTGATTCTCATACTTGTATGTATATTTGCATGCTTGTGGAGATCCTTGTTGCTTTTGCCATGTTTATCATGTGCCCCATGCTATTGATGCTTGTTGTGTTGAGAGACTCATGATGAACCATTGCTATTAACATGTGGCCTCTCGCCAATACATTCATGCCATTATACTCATATCTTGCTTTTATGCTTGTGCTATGTAATGTGATTTACTCATGCCCACTATTTGCACACATGACATGATTGCCATGATTCCTTCTAGTATGTTGCATCTTCGCACTACTAGCATGCTTGACTTGATCGCTATGATAGCTAGCCATGTTGCATCACCCATGTTCCACTATTACTTGCTTTCTTGGGTTGATGACATATATGCTCATGCCTCTCACATGATATATCTTGATCATTGTCTCTAGTGTCATACTTGCTCATCTCATGTGGTTGATGACAACCATCTATATGCTTTGTACATGATTCATATTGCTTCATGTCATATATCTCCATGTGTTGCATCTCTCGTGCTAGATGATTTGCCATGTATTGAGTGCAACAATGCTTATAGTCTTGCTCTTAAGATTGCCCCCATAGCATTCTTACATATGTTTGGGGATTTTGACATATTCCTTGTGAAGAATGCTTGTCTTACCTCTTTGCACCATATACCTAATGCCTTGAATATCGCCATTGTTGCATCATATTATTCATGCACTTGTGCTTCTAATGGTTATGTGCAAGAGAAGAGAACCATCATGATGGATGATGTGTTTATCTACCATGCGCATATGCTCTTTGTTTTGTTGTGTGCATGTGTAGGATACTTGGACTTCGTGTCGACTTCCACTTCACGTGAGTTGACCATTCGAGCTCTCGAGAGCGAGCCTCATACATTCGACCATGAATCGCTTCTACACCACATTTCCTACCACTTCGACATTGTGAAGAACGCACAAGGACATGCTTTCGAGGTGATATCATTCTATCTCGAGAACACACAAACCATGAGCATGCATATTGTGGATCATACTTCATGTGTTGCATCTAGTTCTTCACATATGCCATGTCCCTTTGCTTATCACATGCTTGACTTGATTGCCTCACACATGTTGAACAATTGCTCTTTCCATTGTGTTGAGTGCCACGATATCTTCACTACACCCTATGCACGTTATGCATGGATTGTCTTGCACTCGCCCCATGTGTTTAGACATTTCACTATACTTGGTGTTGTGAAAGATTCCTATGCATACCATAGACCATTTGTTGAGCACTTTATGCATTCTTGCTATGACCTTGAGGTAGATGCTTGTTCACTTATCACATATATTTGCATCATGACCTCCCATTCACATGCTTGTTCCCATGATATACTTGATTGTGCTCAATTTATATGCTCAAATGCCATGACACACTTCTTTGTCAAACCATATGGTATGCTTGATGAAAACACTTGTTGGGTGAATCACCTCTTGAATGTTTGGTGTTGCTCTTACGACAACCACATTTGTTTTTCCAAGTGCTTGTTATCTTTGCTACTTTTGAAGGAATTACAAGACGGTGCGACATTGGAGAGTGCCCATTTGGAACTACAAGATGACGAATGCTTGGTGATCATCCACTTCTACACGACGCCATCATCTCTTTCCCATGGTGATTTGGATTTCGATCTGAGGTCGGATCTTTCCCAAGGGGGAGGGGATGATGCGGAGCATCCTAGGGACATCACCATGTCAAGAGTCCATTTGACAAGTGACACGTGCCACATCTACTTCATGCATACAAAGTTGAGTCATCTCCTTTACACGTGTCCACTTGTACCCTTCGAGGATGGTATACTACTTGACCCCTCTTTCGTGTGCATACCTAGGTGTGAGCGGAGCTACACGTTCATCACGGAGGAGTCCAAGCGCAAGAGAACAACTACACCAGCCAAGGCGGAATCCTGCAAGCGGAGAAGGAAGCGCCAAGAAGAAGGCAGCAGCTCCCAGGCGACCCCGTGCGCACGGGCCCCTCCGACCCCGTGCCCACGGGCCTCCCAGGCTGACGGTCTTGAAGACCCCGTGCGCACGGGCGTGTACCGTGCCCACGGGACCCCCGTGTCCACGGGCCCTTGCGTCCGGTCCCTGGATACCCCGTGCGCACGGGCTCCACTTACCCCGTGCACATGGGGCCCCCTGTGCGTGGCTGTTGGGCTTGGCCCTTGTATCCCCATCTCATCCCTCTTTACCCCTTCATCCCTTGGACCTATATATACTCCCCTTCCTCCTCCATTTAGACTAAGCAAAGGATATGTTAGACATATGAGAGCTTTGCTCCATGGATCCACTCCACTAGGAGATCAAGACCTCCTCTTGGAGTGACCTAGATCAAGACCCCCTTGTGGGAAGGATCTATCTAGATCATCAAGCCCTCATCTCCTTCATAGGATTTGGGTTGAACTCTACCATGTATCTTATTTCCCTTTGTTGTTCATGTACCTTGTGGATCTTATGTGTTTGATTGTCTAGTGGATGTGTGATTTGACTTGTTCTTGAGTGTTCCTCTTGTTTTCCCCTCTTTTGTTCATCTTGTTCTTGGGGATTCCCCTCCAATTCGTGAAAGATCTCCCCGTAGGGTTCCACCCTATATCAACTATACCCCAGAAAAACACATTTTTTGGAACGAAAAGCAAGCTTGCGTGTATTGTATGGTCGTAGGTTGGGCCAACAGGCACAACCAAACACTCGAAGGGATTTATAATCTAGAGTGGTGGCAAAGAGACGTGTGATGGGTGTTTCAAAATTAATGACTTTGCTAGGCAGCAAGTTGATGAGATATGTAGCAGTGAGGAATGCTTCGTTCCAGAATTTGAGTGGCATAGACGCATTGGCAAGTAGAGCAAGACCTAGTTCTACAACATGACGATGTTTTCTCTCTGCAGAACCATTCTGTTGGTGTGCATGTGGGCATGCAACGTGATGAGAAATGCCAAGTTGCTGAAAAAAGGAATTCAACTTCCTGTATTCACCCCCCAGTCGGTTTGCATAGCAATAATCTTAGTGTTCAGTTTTCTCTCAACAAGATTTTTAAAATTGGAGAAGACTTGAAACACTTCAGACCTTTTCTTAAGAAGATAGATCCAAGTAAACTTGCTAAAATCATCAATAAATCTTACATAATATGAGTATCTACCAACTGAAGTGGGAGCTGGTCCCCATACATCTGAGAATACATGTTGTAGGAGTGCAGTAGAGATGCTAGTAGACACAGGATATGGTAGCTGATGACTTTTAGCTTGTTGACATGGGTCACAAACTGACTCAATACTAACTTCATGGGAGTGAGGAAGTTTATTTTCACTAAGAACATGTTTAACTATAATTGACGAAGGATGACCTAATCTACTATGCCACTTTGATGATGAAGGATTGATAGCCGCAAAAGCTTGTTTATTCGATGACGATGATGAAGAAGATATGAGTGGGTAAAGTCCTCCCACACATCTGCCCCTAAGAAGTATTCTCCTCATGGCCAAGTCCTTGACAAGAAAGAAATAAGCATAAAATTCAATGAGGACATGGTTATCACGAGTAAATCGATGAACAGATAGAAGACTTTTTGAAGTTTCAGGCACATGAAGGATTTTGTTTAGATGTAAATTTTTATTAGGGGTTCTAACAATTGAATGACCAATATGATAAACTTGCATACCAGAACCACCCGCGGTGTGCACTTGGTCATGTCCGTGGTACTTGTCCCGGATAGTCGGCTTGTCCAGCTCTCCGGTGATGTGGTGCGTGGCGCCGGTGTCCGCGTACCAGTTCGTGTCAACACCGTAGGAGTCGGTGACCATGTTGGCCCCCTTATCCTCAGGCTCATCTTCGTCATATCTGTGCCAGCAGTCACGGGCGCCCCCTGGATGGTGCTTGTGACAGATCTGACACTCCGGATAATCATGAGCTTGCTGCTGCCGTTGCTGGGCGGCCGCGACCGTCGCCGCCGCTATCGTTGCTGCCAGATGGACTTGGGGAGGAGCGCCTGCCCCGGCCCTGGCCTCTACTGAAGCCGCGACCGCGCCCCCTATTGTAGCCACGCCCGCGTCCTCTGTACGCCATGTTTGCTGATGAGTTGAAGCCAGCATCGACGCCGTCGCCTAGCATCTCCACCCGTTGATCGAACACCGCGATCTGGGCAAAGAGGTCGTCAACTGAGATCGTTGACTTAACTGCGCCGATAGCCGCCACGACTGCATCATAGTCTCTGTGAGACCCGCCAGTACGTAGTCGACCATCTCTGGATCAGAGACAGGGTGACCCGCCGCGGCGAGTTCATCCGCCAGGTTCTTCATCTTGGCAATGTAGGAGGTGCTCGACATGGATCCCTTCTTGGTGTTGGTGATGGCAATCCACATGTTTGTGATGCGAGATTGGGACTGCGAGGCAAAAATAGTAGTAATAGCAGTCCAAAGATCGAAAGTTGTCTCCTTACTCGTGACTTGGGGCGAGAATCTCTTTTGACAGAGAATTCAGGAGATGACTCAGGACCTGCTGGTCCTTTGAGATCCATTGTGTATATAGAGGGTTCGACACCTCTATCATGGTCTTGTCCGCCTGCTGCTGCTGCTGCACTGTCTTCGGTGGCGCAGCGTTGGATCCATCCAGGAGGCCGGTGACTTGCGATCCTCGCAGTCCCGGCATGACCTGGGTCCTCCATAGGATGTAGTTGGTTCTGGTGAGTTTCTTGGCTGGTGGAGCACCAAGGTTGATGACGATGGTGGCCGAGGAGGACATGGTGGTGTGGTGATTGCGATATGGCAATGGTGGTGGCAATCGATTATGGTGGTGATCGAAGGAGAAGCTTTTCTGGCTAGATAGATGGGAAGAGGTTGGCTCTGTATACCATGTTAGGAAGCATTTCTACTCCCTCGTAAGGGATCTGCGTTGGATTTATATTGATTGGGGCGCAAGGCCAAGCTTGGAGTACAAGTTGAGAACCTACCGATCTCTAGGATTCGGTGGTTTAGATATACTAGGGATAACAGAGAGAGAGGGGTTTAGTTGAGATTACAAACGTATTACACATAAACTCTAACACACACGTGGCGACCAAAGCCGAGTGTCAAAACATGTTTAGCAAGATTGTGAGCCTCGAAGTTTGAGCTGCTAAACTCATGAACTATGGTACACGAAGAGAAATAAAGAGAACGGTATGTTATTTCTTGTACTATAGCTCCATACTCCATCGTTGATTCTTCTTTATGTCATTCACTACTATTTCCCAATCTGAGGCAATATGTATCCGGTTGACATACACATCCTCAGCTAGAGCTTGTCCTTCTCATATCGCCAGAGCCTCCAAGGTAGCAGCCTTACTGACATACTTCAACTTGATCGCCAAAGCCCCAGAAAGATACCAAACTGGGCTTGACATATAGCTGCCGATACTCCAAAAGTTCCATCACCGGAGACTGCCGCATCTACATTAAGCTTTGCATGGCCCTCTAGCGGAGGCTGCCAAGTTGCCAGCCGAAGCAATGCAATCCTGCTGCTTACTACCGGTGCTTTTTCATCTAACTGAAGATCTCTAAGAAAAGACATGACAAAAGCATTGGTTGAGAAAGGACTTTGCTAAATCTCTTCATGTATGACCCTTCTTCTTGCTCGCCATATCGCCCATAGTGTCACCACCACACGAGTAAATTCAGCATGGGATATGGTATCATGCAAAGTAAAGAGCCAGGCCCGTGCGTTCATTGACAAAATCTCAACCATAGTCTCCACAGTTTCTTCCGAGCATAAGGACCAGACGCTTCTTGCCATTATACAGTCTATGAGGGCATGTTTCCAGCTATCCTAGGAAGAGCATAATGCACAGACCTTTGTAGTGGACATGTTGCGGTGGTGGAGAAGATCAGCTGTAGGTGTTGTTTCATGGCACAGTCTCCACATGAACACTTCTATTTTTGATGGAATTTTCATCTTCCAAAGTGATGTCCAAACTCCCTCATCCCTGGAGTCATTCAAGTGACCCCAGCCGGCTGCAGCAAAGATTCGTTCCTTACTTCATCCCAAGCAAAAATTTGTATACTGGTCTTACTGAAAAATGCCCCTATCATCTTCTCCCCATGCCCAAAAATCAGCCACTCTCCTCGTACAAAGCGGGATCCTGAGAATGCTCTCAGCATCCAGAGGTATTAACACTTCTCGCACCTTTTCATCTCGCCAAGATGCGGACGATCTATCAATCAACTCTGAAACCAAAGTTGGCTTATCTTGTACAAGAGATGCTATTGGCCTCATCGTCCCCGACCTTGGTATCCAATTATGACCACATATTTTTGTTTCTTCTCTTGTCCCAGTTCTCCTAATAAGTCCTTGTGCAAGAGCTTCTCTTCCATAAATGATCGCTCTCCATATTTGTGATGGGTTATCTCCTAATTGAGCTTCCAGGAAAGACGATGCAGTGTAGTATTTCGCTTGCACTATTCTGGAACTCAAAGCCATTGGGTCTTGTAATATTCTCCAAGCCTGCCTAGACAGGAGTGACAGGTTAAATATCTCAACGTCTCTAAAGCCAAGTCCTCCCATGTGCTTTGGCTTAGTGCATACATCCCATGACACCCAGCAAGGTTTCCTCTTCCCCCTTTTGCTGCCCCACCAAAACTGTCGTATCATTGAAGTTATACTTTCACAAATATCTCTCGGTATTCTGAAGCAAGACATAGAATATATTGCTGGAATTTAGTCTATTTGGGCAGCCCAATAACTATTTCAGAAATTCCTAATAAATCCTAGAGGCCCACTTAGCCCATTTGTGCAAGGCAAGGGATACTACTAAAGTTTAGTCCCACATTGCTAGTTTAGAGGGGGTTGGACCTCTTTATAAGGGAGGCTCCTTCCCCACTTGTATGAGCATGAGAACAAGAGGAACATCCACACGCGCTCCTCCTCAGCCGCCCGCCTCGCCACGCCTCGTCACGACGCGCTGCGGGTTGCGGGAATGAGCCGAGCCGATGTCTAATTTTTGCCACGCACTACGGGTATACGAAAGGTCACTTGGGAGCTGAAAAGTTTTTGCGGTAGTGGATAATTAATACGAACGGCGCACCCTTCGCGTGCTGCCTGTTCACTTCGCCTCCCTCCGTTGCTTCACCTCCCGTCGCAGCCTGTTCGCGTCCCTCTCCTGTGCCTATATAAGAGAGGTCGCTCCTCTCCAGAGAGACACATCAGAAGGTCCTCTTCCTCTCGCCACACAGTTCCAATCTCTGCTGCTGCTGTCTTCCTCATCCCGGCTTGCGGCGTGCACCGCACGTCGGGACAGTAGGCCTCCGAGACCGCACCTTTTGAGTCCCGTACGGGAGAAGGGTGATAAGGTTTTTGGGGAGCACTCAGCGCGACTACTGGCTGCTTCATCACGGACGATCCGGTCACCGATGACTACTTCCTTGACGACGACTTCTTCCCCGACGTCAACGACCTCCTCGACGACATGGCAGGCGAGGACACCGACCCCAAGTCCAGCGCTTCTGCTGCTGTTGTGCCATACGTGTTCTTCTCCTTTCTGTTAGAAGTCCTGCCATAGTTCTTGGTTCTAGTATTTGCCCAAGATATGTTACACTCATATGTGCCGCCTGCTATACTATCTGCTCTAGATATGTTTAGTTACGGTTCAAATATGAACATGCTGTTTACCTTCTCTTTGTCAAATCGCATGGCTTATTTTATCACTGCTATACTAGCCATGTTTTATCTACTATTTCTGTTAATAAAATCATTCCGTAAATTGCTCATATTTCCAACAATCCAAAAACTTTATTATAGGCAATTTACCTCGAATGGTTTTGCTGCTTCCATGAGACCTCCTATGTTTGAGGGTATCCACTATAAGAGGTGGCGTGTGAGAGCAGTCTTATGGTTTCAAACCATGAGTTGCTATGACGCCGCTCTTGGCAAACCTGAAGGAGAGCAACATGCCCAACAGGCACAAGCTTTTCAGAAAATGGATACCTTGTTTAAGGCTGCTCTCTTGAGTGTTCTTGGTGAGAACATAGTTGATGCTTTTGCGTCAATTGACAATGGAAAAGATATGTGGGACGCACTCGAGGCCAAGTTTGGGGTCTCGAATGCCGGCACTAAGTTGTACATCATGGAGCAATTCTATGATTACAGGATGACTGAAGAGCGCTCCGTGGTTGAGCAGGCTCATGAGATACAGTCATTTGCTAGAGAACTTGAGCACTTCAATTGTATCCTACCGGACAAGTTTGTTTCCGGGGGTATCATCACTAAGCTTCCTCCTTCGTGGAGGAACTTTGCTACCTTACTAAAGCATAAGAGGCAGGAGTTTTCCGTCCCGGATCTCATTGGTACTCTTGATGTGGAAGAAAAGGCGAGAGCAAAGGACACACGTGAACAAGGGTAAGCTTGATGGCAAAGCAAAGTTTGATAGGAAGAACAAGGCTGTACACCACACGAACTTCAAGAAGAAGAGTGACAAGAAGAAAGGTGCTTGTCATGTGTGTGGAGATCCTGATCATTGGGTTCCTAGTTGCCCCCAATCGCTATGACAAGTCTCATCCTGGAAAAGGCGGCAAGACCACTAATGTTGTCATCAGAGACATTGACATGAAGGATGTTGGGTATGGTATATTTCCCACTATTCTTTCAGTATGTCATTCTCCTGATTGGTTGATTGACACGGGTGCTAATGTGCATGTATGCGGTGATATTTCCATGTTTTCGTCTTATCAGACCGCAGGGACTTCAACCGTGCTGATGGGCAACGGTTCAAGTGCTTCTGTTTGTGGTGTTGGCACGGTCGATCTGAAGTTTACTTCGGGAAGATCGTCTTGGTCAAGAACGTGCATTATGTCCCTCCGTCAATAAAAATCTTGTTAGCGGATCTCTTCTGTGTAGAGATGGCTACAAGCTTGTCTTTGAGTCAAATAAATTTGTAATATCCAAGTATGGAACCTTTGTTGGTAAAGGCTATGAGTCAGGAGGCCTGTTTTGTTTATCCTTATCAGACGTTTGCAATAAAGTTGTTAATCATATTTGCAACAATAGTGAATCAAATGTGTGGCATTCATGTCTTTGTCATGTTAACTTTGGTTGCATGTCGCGACTAGCGAAGTTGAACTTAATCCCTAGTTTCACCACTGTCAAGGGATCTAAGTGTCAAGTGTGTGTGTAAGCTAAGCAACCTCGTAAGTCTCACGTGACTGCGGAGACGAGAAATCTTGCACCACTAGGAATTATACATTCAGATCTATGTGAATAGAATGGTGTTTTGACAAAAGGTGGAAAGAAATATTTCATGACGTTAATTGACGACTCCACTAGATACTGCTGTGTGTATCTTCTGAAATCTAAGGATGAGGCTTTGAACTTTATTAAGATCTATAAAACTGAAGTGGAAAACCAACTTGATCGGAAAATCAAGAGGCTTAGGTCCGACCGTGGTGGAGAGTATTTTTCCAATGAGTTTGATGCTTTTTTTGTGTAACATGGTATAATCCATGAGAGGACGCCTCCCTACTCACCTCAGTCAAATGGGGTGGCCGAAAGAAAGAACCGTACTCTAACTAATTTGGTTAACGCTATGTTAGATACATCGGGTCTCTCCAAGGCACGGTGGGGGGAGGCGATATTGACAGCATGTCATGTCCTAAATCGAGTTCCCACAAAGAACAAAGAGATAACTCCATTCGAGGAATGGGAGAAGAAAAGGTTAAAACTCTCTTATCTGCAAACATGGGGTTGTTTGACGAAAGTCAATGTTCCAATCCCAAAGAAGCGGAAACTTGGACCAAAGACTGTGGATTGTGTTTTCCTGGGATATGCTTTTCATAGCATTGGCTATAGATTCTTGGTTGTAAAATCTGAGGTATCTGACATGCATGTCGGTATGATCATGGAGTCGAATGATGTGACTTTCTTTGAAGATATCTTTCCCATGAAGTATATGGCTACCTCATCTAATCAGGAGATGCCTAGTTCATCGAATGAGGAACCAGTTACAATTACCAAACCTGCCATTTCGATGGAACACTTTGAAAGTCCTGTGGAGGAGAATAATGAAGTTCCTATTAGGAGCAAGAGACAGAGGAATGCAAAGTCCTTTGGTGATGATTTTCTTGTGTATCTCATAGATGACACTCCTAGTTCTATTTCAGAGGCCTATGCATCTGAAGATGCTGACTACTAGAAGGAAGCAGTTCGTAGCGAGATGGATTCCATCTTGGCGAACGAAACTTGGGAGATAATTGATCGTCCTTATGGGTGCAAACCTATAGGATGCAAATGGGTATTCAAGAAGAAGCTTAGGCTTGATGGTACTATCAAAAAGTACAAGGCTCGGCTCGTGGCTAAGGGTTATACCCAAAAGGAAGGTGAAGATTTCTTTGATACTTACTCACCTGTGGCTCGACTGACCACTATTCGAGTTCTACTTTCACTAGCTGCCTCACATGGTCTTCTTGTTCATCAAATGGATGTTAAGACTGCTTTCCTAAATGGAGAGTTGGATGGGGAAATTTATATGGAACAACCAGATGGGTTTGTAATAGATGGTCAGGAAGGGAAAGTGTGCAAATTGCTGAAGTCTTTGTATAGACTCAAGCAAGCACCCAAACAATGGCATGAGAAGTTCAAAAGAACTTTAACAGCTGCAGGCTTTGTTGTGAACGAAGCTGACAAATGTGTGTACTATCGCCATGGTGGGGGCGAGGGAGTTATGCTTTGCTTGTATGTTGATGACATACTGATTTTCGGAACAAATCTGAATGTTATTAAGGAGGTCAAGGATTTCCTATCTCATTGTTTTGAGATGAAGGATTTAGGAGTGGCTGATGTCATTCTGAACATCAAGTTGTTGAGAGACGATGATGGTGGGATTACATTGCTTCAATCCCACTATGTGGAAAAGATCTTGAGTCGCTTTGGCTACGATGATCGCAAGCCATCTCCAACACCATATGATGCTAGTGTGTTGCTTCGAAAGAATCAGAGAATTGTTAGAGACCAATTGAAATATTCTCAGATCATTGGCTCGCTTATGTACTTAGCAAGTGCTACAAGACCTGGCATCTCTTTTGCTGTTAGCAAGCTGAGCCAGTTTGTCTCAAAACCAGGAGATGTGCATTGGAAAGCTCTAGAGAGAGTTTTGCGTTATTTGAAAGGCACTGCAAATTATGGAATTACCGGGCACCCAAAGGTGCTTGAAGGGTATAGTGACTCAAACTGGATCTCAGATGCTGATGAGATAAAGGCCATGAGCGGATATGTATTCACTAATGGAGGTGGCGCTGTTTCTTAGAAGTCTTGCAAGCAGACCATCTTAACGAGGTCAACAATGGAAGCAGAACTCACAGCACTAGATACAGCTACGGTCGAAGCAAATTGGCTTCGTCGGCTCTTGAATGACTTGCCGGTAGTTGAGAAACCTATACCTGGTATCCTTATGAACTGTGACAATCAAACTGTGATCACTAAAGTGAGCAGCTCAAAGGATAACATGAAGTCATCAAGACATGTTCAGAGAAGGTTAAAGTCTGTCAGGAAAATGAAAAACTCCGGAGTTATTGCATTGGATTATATCCAAATGCCTAAAAATCTGGCAGATCCTTTCACTAAGGGTCTATCACGTAATGTGATAGATAATGCATCGAGGGAGATGGGTATGAGACCCACAATATGAGTTGTTCACAGTGGTAACCTATTCTTTGTGATTGGAGATCCCGTGAATTAGATGTGGAAGACAAGCTGTTGGTCAACTGGGAGGAGAGTATCCTTACTGTTAAAAATACCACTCCATGAAGATGCAATACTCTCCTAAATCTGCATGGTAGGTTGATGTATATCTTAATGTGTTCTAAGTGGCTCTTTGAATCAGAGAAGTTGTCCTGCAGAACGTCTTTTGAAGAACACACCTATATGAGTCTGATTGTCAAACGTCGCAATCTATGAGAGTAGGGTTCTCTCTAGTAAACTCATGAAAGGTCACGGAGTATGACGCATAAGCTCCACCCATGGGAAGACCCACGGTAGCCATGTATCGGTCAAGGCTTTATGTGAAGCTAGATTCAGTAGAAAACTTGCGCTCAAGGCCCATCCACTGCTCAAGTTGCTTACTAGTGTAGCATAGAGTTCTAGGTGGAAGTTCAACTTAACAGTCTCCACTGTAGTACCGGTATATAAAACAGTGTTTTGGAACCAAATGCAAATTTCTGTGTGCCTCTGGGATCTGGTGGGGGATTGCTGGAATTTAGTCTATTTGGGCAGCCCAATAACTATTTCAGAAATTCCTAATAAATCCTAGAGGCCCACTTAGCCCATTTGTGCAAGGCAAGGGATACTACTAAAGTTTAGTCCCACATTGCTAGTTTAGATGGGGTTGGACCTCTTTATAAGGGAGGCTCCTTCCCCACTTGTATGAGCATGAGAACAAGAGGGACGTCCACGCACACTCCTCCTCCGCCGCCCGCCTCGCCACGCCTCGTCACGACGCGCCGCGGGTTGCGGGAATGAGCCGAGCCGATGTCTAATTTTTGCCACGCACTACGGGTATACGAAAGGTCACTTGGGAGCTAAAAAGTTTTTGCGCTAGTGGATAGTGTCTGAGCGGCGCACCCTTCGCGTGCTGCATGTTCACTTCACCTCCCTCCGTTGCTTCACCTCCCATCGCAGCCTGTTCGCGTCCCTCTCCTGTGCCTATATAAGAGAGGTCGCTCCTCTCCAGAGAGACACATCAGAAGGTCCTCTTCCTCTCGCCACACAGTTCCAATCTCTGCGCTGCTGCTGTCTTCCTCATCCCGGCTTGCGGCGTGCACCGCACGTCGGGACAGTAGGCCTCTGAGACCGCACCTTTTGAGTCTTGTACGGGAGAAGGGTGATAAGGTTTTTGGGGAGCGCTCAGCGCGACTACTGGCTGCTTCATCACGGACGATCCGGTCACCGACGACTACTTCCCCGACGACGACTTCTTCCCCGACGTCAACGACCTCCTCGACGACATGGCAGGCGAGGACACCGACCCCAAGTCCAGCCCTTCTGCTGCTGTTGTGCCATACGTGTTCTTCTCGTTTCTGTTAGAAGTCCTGCCATAGTTCTTGGTTCTAGTATTTGCCCTAGATATGTTAGACTCATATGTGCCGCCTGCTATACTATCTGCTCTAGATATGTTTAGTTACGGTTCATATATGGACATGTTGTTTACCTTCTCTTTGTCAAATCGCATGGCTTATTTTATCACTGCTATACTAGCCATGTTTTATCTACTATTTCTGTTAATAAAATCATTCGGTAAATTGCTCATATTTCCAACAATCCAAAAACTTTATTATAGGCAATTTACCTCGAATGGTTTTGCTGCTTCCATGAGACCTCCTATGTTTGAGGGTATCCACTATAAGAGGTGGCGTGTGAGAGCAGTCTTATGGTTTCAAACCATGAGTTGCTATGACGCCGCTCTTGGCAAACCTGAAGGAGAGCAACATGCCCAACAGGCACAAGCTTTTCAGAAAATGGATACCTTGTTTAAGGCTGCTCTCTTGAGTGTTCTTGGTGAGAACATAGTTGATGCTTATGCGTTAATTGACAATGGAAAAGATATGTGGGATGCACTCGAGGCCAAGTTTGGGGTCTCGAATGCCGGCACTAAGCTGTACATCATGGAGCAATTCTATGATTACAGGATGACTGAAGAGCGCTCCGTGGTTGAGCAGGCTCATGAGATACAGTCATTTGCTAGAGAAATTGAGCACTTCAATTGTATCCTACCGGACAAGTTTGTTGCCGGGGGTATCATCACTAAGCTTCCTCCTTCATGGAGGAACTTTGCTACCTTACTGAAGCATAAGAGACAGGAGTTTTCCGTCCCGGATCTCATTGGTACTCTTGATGTGGAAGAAAAGGCAAGAGCAAAGGACACACGTGCTCGAGGTATTGAGGGAGGATCTAGTGCCAATCTGTGCATGTAAGAAAAACTTCCATTCCGTAAGTTCAAGAACAAGGGCAAGCTTGATGGCAAAGCAAAGTTTGATAGGAAGAACAAGGCTGTACAACACACAAACTTCAAGATGAAGAGTGACAAGAAGAAAGGTGCTTGTCATGTGTGTGGAGATCCTGATCATTGGGCTCCTAGTTGCCCCAATCGCTATGACAAGCGTCATCCTGGAAAAGGCGGCAAGACCGCTAATGTTGTCATCGGAGACATTGACATGAAGGATGTTGGGTATGGTATATTTCCCACTATTCTTTCAGTATGTCATTCTCCTGATTGGTTGATTGACACGGGTGCTAATGTGCATGTATGCGGTGATATTTCCATGTTTTTGTCTTATCAGACCGCAGGGACTTCAACCGTGCTGATGGGCAACGGTTCAAGTGCTTTTGTTCGTGGTGTTGGCACGGTCGATCTGAAGTTTACTTCGGGGAAGATCGTGCGGCTGAAGAACGTGCATTATGTCCCCTCCGTCAATAAAAATCTTGTTAGCGGATCTCTTCTATGTAGATATGGCTACAAGCTTGTCTTTGAGTCAAATAAATTTGTAATATCCAAGTATGGAACCTTTGTTGGTAAAGGCTATGAGTCAGGAGGCCTGTTTCGTTTATCCTTATCAGACGTTTGCAATAAAGTTGTTAATCATATTTGCAACAATAGTGAATCAAATGTGTGGCATTCATGTCTTTGTCATGTTAACTTTGGTTGCATGTCGCGACTAGCGAAGTTGAACTTAATCCCTAGTTTCACCACTGTCAAGGGATCTAAGTGTCAAGTGTGTGTGCAAGCTAAGCAACCTCGTAAGTCTCACGTGACTGCGGAGATGAGAAATCTTGCACCACTAGAACTTATACATTCAGATCTATGTGAATAGAATGGTGTTTTGACAAAAGGTGGAAAGAAATATTTCATGACGTTAATTGACGACTCCACTAGATACTGTTGTGTGTATCTTCTGAAATCTAAGGATGAGGCTTTGAACTTTTTCAAGATCTATAAAGATGAAGTGGAAAACCAACTTGATCGGAAAATCAAGAGGCTTAGGTCCGACCGTGGTGGAGAGTATTTTTCCAATGAGTTTGATGCTTTTTGTGTGGAACATGGTATAATCCATGAGAGGACGCCTCCCTACTCACCTCAGTCAAATGGGGTGGCCGAAAGAAAGAACCGTACTCTAACTGATTTGGTTAACGCTATGTTAGATACATCGGGTCTCTCCAAGGCATGGTGGGGGGAGGCGGTATTGACAGCATGTCATGTCCTAAATCGAGTTCCCACAAAGAACCAAGAGATAACTCCATTCGAGGAATGGGAGAAGAAAAGGTTAAAACTCTCTTATCTGCGAACATGGGGTTGTTTGGCAAAAGTCAATGTTCCAATCCCAAAGAAGCGGAAACTTGGACCAAAGACTGTGGATTGTGTTTTCCTGGGATATGCTTTTCATAGCATTGGCTATAGATTCTTGGTTGTAAAATCTGAGGTATCTGACATGCATGTCGGTATGATCATGGAGTCGAATGATGTGACTTTCTTTGAAGATATCTTTCCCATGAAGTATATGGCTACCTCATCTAATCAGGAGATGCCTAGTTCATCGAATGAGGAACCAGTTACAATTACCAAACCTGCCATTTTGATGGAACACTTTGAAAGTCCTGTGGAGGAGAATAATGAAGTTCCTATTAGGAGCAAGAGACAGAGGAATGCAAAGTCCTTTGGTGATGATTTTCTTGTGTATCTCATAGATGACACTCCTAGTTCTATTTCAGAGGCCTATGCATCTGAAGATGCTGACTACTAGAAGGAAGCAGTTAAATGGCAGATGGATTCCATCTTGGCGAACGAAACTTGGGAGATAATTGATCGTCCTTATGGGTGCAAACCTATAGGATGCAAATGGGTATTCAAGAAGAAGCTTAGGCCTGATGGTACTATCAAAAAGTACAAGGCTCGGCTCGTGGCTAAGGGTTATACCCAAAAGGAAGGTGAAGATTTCTTTGATACTTACTCACCTGTGGCTCGACTGACCACTATTCGAGTTCTACTTTCACTAGCTGCCTCACATGGTCTTCTTGTTCATCAAATGGATGTTAAGACTGCTTTCCTAAATGGAGAGTTGGATGGGGAAATTTATATGGAACAACCAGATGGGTTTTTAATAGATGGTCAGGAAGGGAAAGTGTGCAAATTGCTGAAGTCTTTGTATGGACTCAAGCAAGCACCCAAACAATGGCATGAGAAGTTCGAAAGAACTTTAACAGCTGCAGGCTTTGTTGTGAACGAAGCTGACAAATGTGTGTACTATCGCCATGGTGGGGGCGAGGGAGTTATGCTTTGCTTGTATGTTGATGACATACTGATTTTCGGAACAAATCTGAATGTTATTAAGGAGGTCAAGGATTTCATATCTCGCTGTTTTGAGATGAAGGATTTAGGAGTGGCTGATGTCATTCTGAACATCAAGTTGTTGAGAGACGATGATGGTGGGATTACATTGCTTCAATCCCACTATGTGGAAAAGATCTTGAGTCGCTTTGGCTACAGTGACTGCAAGCCATCTCCAACACCATATGATGCTAGTGTGTTGCTTCGAAAGAATCAAAGAATTGTTAGAGACCAATTGAAATATTCTCAGATCATTGGCTCGCTTATGTACTTAGCTAGTGCTACAAGACCTGGCATCTCTTTTGCTGTTAGCAAGCTGAGCCGGTTTGTCTCAAAACCAGGAGATGTGCATTGGAAAGCTCTAGAGAGAGTTTTGCGTTATTTGAAAGGCACTGCAAATTATGGAATTCACTACACCGGGCACCCAAAGGTGCTTGAAGGGTATAGTGACTCAAACTGGATCTCAGATGCCGATGAGATAAAGGCCACGAGCGGATATGTATTCACTCATGGAGGTGGCGCTGTTTCTTGGAAGTCTTGCAAGCAGACCATCTTAACGAGGTCAACAATGGAAGCAGAACTCACAGCACTAGATACAGCTACGGTCGAAGCAAATTGGCTTCGTCGGCTCTTGAATGACTTGCCGGTAGTTGAGAAACCTATACCGGGTATCCTTATGAACTATGACAATCAAACTGTGATCACTAAAGTGAGCAGCTCAAAGGATAACATGAAGTCATCAAGACAGGTTCAGAGAAGGTTAAAGTCTGCCAGGAAAATGAAAAACTCCGGAGTTATTGCATTGGATTATATCCAAACACCTAAAAATCTGGCAGATCCTTTCACTAAGGGTCTATCACGTAATGTGATAGATAATGCATCGAGGGAGATGGGTATGAGACCCACAATATGAGTTGTTCACAGTGGTAACCTATTCTTTGTGATTGGAGATCCCGTGAATTAGATGTGGAAGACAAGCTGTTGGTCAACTGGGAGGAGAGTATCCTTACTGTTAAAAATACCACTCCATGAAGATGCAATACTCTCCTAAATCTGCATGGCAGGTTGATGTATATCTTAATGTGGTCTAAGTGGCTCTTTGAAGCAGAGAAGTTGTCCTGAAGAACGTCTTTTGAAGAACACACCTATATGAGTCTGATTGTCAAACGTCGCAATCTATGAGAGTAGGGTTCTCTCTAGTAAACTCATGAAAGGTCACGGAGTATGACGCATAAGCTCCACCCGCGGGGAAGACCCACGGTAGCTGTGACGCCCGGATAATTAGGCTACAGTAAAACTCTGCTAATGATGCCACGTCACCACTCTTACTGTCGTAAACCTCGCGATGATTCAATCCCGCCCGAATTCAAAATTCCAAATCAAGGCAAACAAACAAAGTTTTCAAACAATAAAACAAAAATGTTTGGGTGGTGGCAAATATTCCATACTAAATATTGGTGAAGGAACCACGCTTCTATAAAGTATATAAGTGCACTATATTAAGTAAAACAGTAGCAAAAACGATTATTTGAATACCTTTTATAATTAATAAAATGTCATACTAAGTTATTTGGGGTTTAGACTTTTGTGACTGTGGACTAAGTTGAAATACTAATTTAGATACTAAGTGTATATTTTACTAAAGTGAATTGCAACTAAACCAAAACAGGAAAGAATAAATAAAAAGAAAAGAAATAAAACAAAACAACAAAAAGGACCCCCCTGGCTGGGCCTTAGCCCACCGGCCATCAACCAGGCCGGCCCGCCACGGCGCCTACTAGGCCTCCCACCAAACCCTAACCCGTTGCCACTCACTCCCCGATTCTTCCCACTCCTCTCGCGCCGCCCTTGCACACCGAGGACAGAGGCGAGTCGCCTCAGACCCGAGCCCAACCATCCCCACGATCTCCCCACTCTGCCCCACCACCACCCCCCCACTCGTTCGTTCTCGCCCTCCCCGATCCAGATTTGGATCGAGGGAACGAGCCCACGGCACCCATCCCCGTCGCCCCGCACGAACTACCCCGCCTCCCTGACGACCGCGCCGCCCCTCGCCGATTGGACGCCGCCCGGAGCCCGCACCGCTCGTCCGCTCGCCGGAGCCGCCTCGCCATGGCCGCCGTCGACCTCGCCCCAGCAAGACTCACCTCCGCTGGGATCTCATTGGGAGGACCGTCGTCGACCCTGCCGTCGTCGCCGCTGGATCGAGGCGGGGGCCACCATGTCGACGTATGCATCATCACCCCCGTCTGCCTCCGCCTGGGCCGCCTCGCCCTCGTCCGCGTTGCCGCCACCGGACTGCTCGTCCTCGCCTCCTCCCCGACGGACTCCGTCGAGCCTCGCCGGTGAACCCCTGCATCGGGGGTGAGCGAAACTCTCCTCTCCTCTCTGTCTCCCTCGCACATGCATCCCTAGTCCGCCGCCGCGGTCGACACACTCCGCGCACGCCCCCTGACTGTCGCCCTCCGCCCACGCCCATGGCCGTCGTCGCCCGGGCGCTCCCCTACACAACCCCCGCACAGCCTCCCTTGCCGCGGCTCCTCGCAGCCAAGGCCATCGTCGCGCCCGTTTCGCCGATGCTTGCATCGCGCTCTGGCGCAGCGCCGCCTCTTGCCGGTCGCGCGCGAGGCCGCCCGTTCCTCCCGTCGACTGGGCGGGCGCCCAACGCCAGCGCCAGCGCCTGCACCTGCCCTTCTGCCCGAACCGCTATGGCCCCTCCAACATCGACAAGTGGGGCCTCCACCCCGAGCGAAAAAAAAGGGTTTTATAAAAAAAGATTTAATAATAATAATAAAATAAATTTAATTAATTAATTAATTAACTAAATTAATTAAGTTCATTAATCCTAGTTAATTAATCTAATTAACATGTTAAGTTAATTAAACAATAATTAGTTTAACTAAACCTACTTAACCTAACGAGAGAATGACAGTGGGTCCCATTTGGACCCACACGTCGATTGACCCGATCACGTCTTGTTGACTGCGGCGTCATGATGACGTCGGCATACCTGTTTACGATAATGTTGGATTTAAATAATTAATTAAATCCGAAATTAATAAAATCTTTAGAAAATCATATCTTTTAATCCGTAACTCGGATTAAAATATTTTCAACATGAAAGTTGCTCGTAACGGCGAGACGAACCGGATCGCAGCCCGTTCATCCACCACACACCCCTAACATATCGAACACGCAACTTTCCCCTCCGGTTCACCCGATCAAAACGCGAACACCGAATACTTTCCGGATGTTTCCCCGTCGTCGGTATCACCTGCTACCGCGATTGGGCACACCTAGCATTGTTACTTGTCTTGTCATGCATCGATATGCATCTGTTTGCATTGTATTCATTGTTTCTTCCCCTCTTCTCTCTGGTAGACTACGAGACCGACAACTGCTGCTTTGCCCGGTTCGACTACGGTGTTGACGACCCTCTCTCTTGCCAGAGCAACCAGGCAAGCCCCCTTGATCACCAGATATCGCCTATTCTCCTCTATCTTTGCTTGCATTAGAGTAGTGTAGCATATTCTTGCTTTTCGATAATCCTATTACGATGCATAGCGACATTGTTGCTACATCTGTTGATACCTTACCCGCAATCCTAAATGCTTAGTATAGGATGCTAGTTTATCATCATTGGCCCTACATTCTTGTCGATCGCCTTGCTATACTATTGGGCCGTGATCACTCGGGAGGTAATCACGGGTATATACTATACATACATACATACTACGAGATGGTGACTAAAGTCGGTGCGCTCGAAGAGTACCCATGAGTGATTCACGCATTGGGGCTGAAAGGACCTTTGTCCCGACGGCCCTCTGTGTGGATCTTTGTGGCGGAGTGACAGGCAGGTTGAGACCGCCTAGGTGAGAGGTGGGCTGGCCTGATCGGCGTCCGCGGTTGATTCATAATAACACGCTTAACGAGATCTTGGTATTTGATCCGAGTCGGCCATTTGGTCTATACGCACTAACCATCTACGTGGGAGTAGTTATGGGTATCCCGGCGTCGTGGTATCGGCGAAGCCTTTTAGGCGTCGAGAATCGGCGGCGGCGCTACGGATTGGAACGTAAGCTGCGCTTGTATTAGGGGCTAGTTACGCTTCCGGCGCGTCACGCAGCGTCTTGTGTGTGCTTTCGAGGCGATGGGCCCGGACCCTGCGGCGCTTAGGTTTAGACCGGCGTCTTGACCTCTCTGTTAGGCCTAGGTGGGGCTGCGGCGTGTTGATCTTCCGAGGCGGGCATGACCGAGAAAGTGTGTCGGCCAAATGGGATCAGCGTGTTGGGTTATGTGGTGCACCCTGCAGGAAGATTAATCTATTGAATAGCCGTGTCCCTCGGTAAAAGGGCGACCGGAGTTGTACCTTGACCTTATGACAACTAGAACCGGATACTTAATAAAACACACCCTTCCAAGTGCGGATACAACCCGGTGATCACTCTCTAACAGGCGACGAGGAGAGGATCGCGGGTAGGATTATGCTATCGCGATGCTCTTGGAGATGCTACTTGGTGATGCTACTTGGAGATGCTACTTGAAGGACTTCAATCTACTCTCTTCTACATGCTTGCGAGGCGGAGGCTGCGAGCGTAGTCTTGACGGGATTAGCTATCCCCTCTTATTACGGCATTCTGCAGCTTCAGTCCTTGATATGGCCTTTTTCACATATACCCATGCATATGTAGTGTAGCTCCGTGCTTGCGAGTACTTTGGATGAGTACTCACGGTTGCTTTCTCCCCCCTTTTTCTCCCTTTTCCTTTCTTTCTGGTTGTCGCAACCAGATGTTGGAGCCCAGGAGCCAGACGCCACCATCGACGACGACTACTACACTGGAGGTGCCTACTACTACGTGCGGCTCTTGGCGGCGACCGGGGAGTAGTTTAGGAGGATCCCGGCGGGAGGCTGCGCCTCTTCGTCTGTATCCCAGTTTGTGCTAGCCTTCTTAAGGCAAACTTGTTTAACTTATGTCTGTACTCAGATATCGTTGCTTCCGCTGACTCGTCTATGATCGAGCACTTGTATTCGAGCCCTCGAGGCCCCTGGCTTGTATTATGATGCTTGTATGACTTATTTTAATTTGTGTTTAGAGTTGTGTTGTGATATCTTCCCGTGAGTCCCTGATCTTGATCGTACACGTTTGCGTGCATGATTAGTGTACGATTGAATCGGGGCGTCACAAGTTGGTATCAGAGCCGACTGCCTGTAGGAATCCCCCTTTCCAACTCCTTGGCCGAAGTTGAGTCTAGTCATTGCAAAACTTTTACTAACATGGCTGTGCGGCCCATGGGCCCACGTCGCCATTGGGTGGTACTAGGTTCTTTTACTCCTCGACCTTTACTCTGGGATTCTGAACTCTCTTCTATTCGGGTTAAACGATTTTTACAAAAATCTAACATTAGGTTCTCGAAAATACTTTCTCCCGGAGAGGCCCTTGATCCAGATGATCCTTGGCGCACGGAAGATTTCGAAGATACTCTCCGATTTTCTCTCGAGACCTTGTGCCCGTTGCCTTTGCAATTCCCTACCATCGAAATATCCCTATGGATAAATACTTACACCTGTCGTGCTTACTTTTATTCCCAGTCGATCTTGTTATTACAAGATACCTCGAGAATATTTTGTGCCTACTGCCTTGCAGTTCCTTGCCACCTGAATACCTCTAAGAATAATTTCTCGCACCTTTCGAGTATCCGCTCATCCCAGTTGTTCAGGTGTTTCACAAAAGTCTTTGAAATACTATTCAATCCTCCAAAAATCCTTAGCAGCTTTATTGCTCTGCAAATACTTGTCTACTAAGCATTATGGATGCTTCCCATATATCTGGCAATATTCACTAGTATCCTTTGACACCGTCATTCTGATCCTATTGATTCAACATGTGTGCGAATGCACACAATCACCTATCAACCCTTCTAAATTATCTTTCCGACTCAGACATCATTTTTGAACATGAGCTGGTTCTGGACTAAACTATTTGTCGGCAATTGTGCCTCTGGTTTATCCAACTTATCCATCCTTGATCAGAGCGACTGCTTCTGATCCTTTGTTTTGGAAATCATAATTCCTTTGTTCTCTAAGCATCGAATTATTCCGATGTTCTATAATATGATGCCCATGCATTCTTTCTAGAATACCGATACTCACCTCAACTCCGTTGTGGATCGCCCGATCCATTGTTGGATTGCTATCCGATAGTTTCCTTTATATTCAATCACCTTGTGAGTTCTTCCCCTGATACATAGTGCCTTTGGTAAATTGTATCATCTGCTTGGCCAACCATGCTCTGCTTTCGAGCTGGTCGTATTTACTATTGAAGATTGTGGTATATGTTTCCACGATACCCTGACGGGTTGAACCTATTCCTTCTCTAAAACCATGTGAACCCGAAAGTTTTCACGAGTCATATTCTCCGGGTGATTTACGAGATAAAATTTCAACATTACAACTCCATCGAAAATGAGGAGTGAATGATAGGTTATGCATTGAAGAAGTGGGAGTCGACCTTGAACTTTGTGTTCATGCCCATGGACACGATGTAGATCTTGTCATGTAAGCTTCTCAAACAATAATTATCCCTTGATATAATTTCATCTTATATCTGGATTTGGTCTTTTGCAATCGTGGTTTCGACCATATTGTTCTTCCTTGATCAATTTCTTGGACAAGTTCAAGCACTGTCTTCTGCGGATCAATACCCCATCCAACCTCTACTTTGATCCGTCTTGAGTATTACCCCTGGTATCTCGAGATTGTCACGGAACGCATAACTTCTTATGAGTTCTCCATCAAGTACTACATTCTCATTGATTACAATTTTTCACGTGCTTGAGTTATTAAACACTCAAGGACATCGATAATCTGAATCGAGTCCGCATCGCGATTAAACAACTCTTAGTAATCTTCTTTGCTTACGAGTTTGTACTCGATCCGTCATCCCTAGCCTAATCGGCTATATCATTACCATGCTAAATTTTAAGCTGTGCTACCTGGTCCTTCCTTCCGGAGCACAAGTTTCGACGATGAGCTAAGCTTATGTCGATTTTCCTCGTCATATCATTTAGCCTTGAACAACAAACTTGATTTCGAGTTTGTGTCGTACTCCATGATTCCAATAACCTTCCGCTTCATCATTCCTTTGACTTGATGTCATCACGATCGATTACATCCTCATGAAATCTCTCGACAAATGTGTCGTGATCATCATCAACCTTATGAGCTCTTCCAGATATCAATTGAGCCCATGATGAGAAATACCATCCTTGCCCCCGATGTTTTGAGATATCTTTTACCACTTTATGGCCTTCCGTTCAACACAAACTTGTTCGTGTTTTGTGTTATACCTTGAGGTCCCTACTATATCCAGCATTTGTTCTTCTTTACCTTGGAGTATTACCATCTTTTAACTGCTCCGCCTCTTAAGGAATTCTTGGTATTGTGATGCTTCTCACCATCACCATTCTTTCTTGGTCCTCGTGTTGCTTCCAACAAGTGAACGGTGTTGTTTGGATTCTAAACTTCTAGCAACCCTATTGCTTTGAAGTTAATGGTCGACATTTCATTCTTAGACCATTGGTTATCGAATCACCATTCTAACATTGATCCTGCTACCTAAGCCCATATTTCGGATGAACCTTTCAACCAATGATTCATTGTGTATGTTTCCCTCGAGCATACATCATTATATCATTTGTTACATTAAATGTTATCTCCTTGTTCACATGGTTGTGGTAATCCATCTTTTTGGGAATCTCAATGAATTGTCGCTGAGTCCATCAGCCACCCCTCACTCTCTCTTTGGTTTAAAGATGAACTCTTGTTTCAGGACTCGCTTCCATAGTTCATTTCCCAAGAATCTTACAATGTCATCTCGTCAAATTGTGTCGCACCTTTTCTTCTCAGGCATCCAAAGTTTGAGGTATCATGACACCAACCGGATCTGAATCTCGGTCAGATATGATGGTTGGGACAACTTTACAGGAGTTATGATGTTGGTCCTTTGATGATCCGATAATATGATGTTATGCCTAGCACCCCCAATTGGAGGACCTATCATTATAATTTCTTTTGCAAGGATAACCATTCTTCCTGGAGGAAACTGTAAAACTTATTTTATAAGTTGCTCCTGATGGATCATTTGTGTATCCAAAGTCTGGCCCTTGATTGAAACACCATGCATTGCTATCTCGAAGCATGTTCGTGGTACTCCGCTTTTCAACAAGGACAATTGAAGCCCAATGCTAAATGTTTCTGCTCAATTATCCAAACACATTTGTATGGATAATGTCGTGAAAATTTCTCTCCCCTCACCTAGAGGCTTTTCTACCTTATATCCTGTCAAGGATATCATTCTCTACTTGTCCTTGGTAAGGATATACCCTTGAAATATGTGTTTAGACACATTTTCCTTTCCATTGTTCTGTTTAAACCTGATAATCACTTTTCCTTTCCATTGGTTTGTTTGACCTCTCTTGTGATCTATATAATCTAAGCAGTAATGATTCACTGCTTATGTAAACACCTCGGTGCACAATTCCGTCAGCAAAACCCTGTTACTATTGTTGATAACATTTCCGAAATACACCGATGAACGGGAACCTTGCCTATTGGTGTGCCTCGTTCAACGAGCAGGAAAATGGTTCTCTTCGTCCCTCGCCCTTGGTATCGATGTTGTTGCCGACATAACTGATAGGCTACCCTCTGACACGCCTTACTATCGTGATCGGCCCCCTTCCTACTTTGAACCACATGGTGGGCCCATAACCCACAGTTCCACAGGATCGAAACCTGACTCTCTTGTACACCCCCTGTTCCCAGAGTTAGTCCTCGTGCGTGGACTCGTATGTAAATCACGGACCACCGTCCCAAGTGATCTATTTTGGTATCAGACGCAATACTTATTCTCGCTGCCCTGAACCCCTTTCACCTTCTGATTAGGCATCGAACGCTTGCCTATCCGTTTGAAACTTCTCATGGTACCTCCTTACTTTGCTCTCGATATTTTCTTAAGATTCCATTCGAGAGTAACTTCCGCCACCTTCCTCGATGTTATCGACCAGATAGTCAACCTTGTAGAGGTCTGTCCTTTTGAAGCTACCCCTTATCCTTTCCGTAAGTACGATGAAGATCCCCAAGGAAGGACGACCACTTCATCATGATGACCCGAAGCAGAGGACTGAAGACATCAATGTAATGGATCGACCTCTTCGAGAAGAACAACCAACACTGAGAAGACTCGTTAGAATTTCGTAACCAGACCTTCCCCCTAGACCCCCTCTTAAATCTCGGGACGAGATTTCTTGTAGTGGAGGAGAATTGTGGCCTTGGATAATTAGGCTACAAGAAAACTCTGCTAATGATGCCACGTCACCACTCTTCTCGTCAGAAACCTCGCGATGATTCAATCCCGCCCGAATTCAAAATTCAAAATCAAGGCAAACAAACAAAGTTTTCAAACAATAAAACAAAAATGTTTGGGTGGTGGCAAATATTCCATACTAAATATTGGTGAAGGAACCACGCTTCTATAAAGTATATAAGTGCACTATATTAAGTAAAACAGTAGTAAAAACGATTATTTGAATACCTTTTATAATTAATAAAATGTCATACTAAGTTATTTGGGGTTTAGACTTTTGTGACTGTGGACTAAGTTGAAATACTAATTTAGATACTAAGTGTATATTTTACTAAAGTGAATTGCAACTAAACCAAAACAGGAAAGAATAAATAAAAAGAAAAGAAATAAAACAAAACAACAAAAGGACCCCCACATTTGGGCCTTAGCCCAGCTGGCCATCCAACCAGGCCGGCCCGCCACGGCGCCCTACTAGGCCTCCCACCCGAAACCCTAACCCCGTTGCCCACTCACTCCCCCGATTCTTCCCACTCCCTCTCGCGCCGCCGCACACCGAGGACAGAGGCGAGTCGCCTCAGACCCGAGCCCAACCATCCCCACGATCTCCCCACTCTGCCCCACGACCACCACTCCCCCCCCCACTCGTTCGTTCTCGCCCTCCCCGATCCAGATTTGGATCGAGGGAACGAGCCCACGCACCATCCCGTCGCCCCACGAACTACCCGCCTCCTCGACGACCGCGCCGCCCCCGCCGCCGATTGGGCGCCGCCGAGCCCGCACCGCTCGTCCGCTTCGCCGGAGCCGCCTCGCCATAGCCGCCGTCGACCTCGCCCGCCAAGCGCCTCACCTGCCGCTGGGATCTCGTTGGGAGGACCGTCGTCGACCCAACCGTCTACGCCATGGATCGAGGCGGGGGCCACCATGTCGGCGTATGCATCATCACCCCGTCTCGCCTCCGCTGGCCGCCTCGCCCTCGTCGCGTTGCCGCCACCGGACTGCTCGTCCTCGCCTCCTCCCGACGGACTCCGTCGAGCCTCGCCGTGAACCCCGCGCCGGGGTGGCGAAACTCTCTCTCTCTCTGTCTCCCTCGCATGCATCCTTAGTCCGCCGCCCGCGATCGACACACTCACGCCGCCCGATCGCCGCCCTCGCCCGCCCATGGCTGTGTCGCCGGCGCTCCCTACAACCCCAAGACAGCCTCCTTGCCGCGCGCTCCTCGCTGCATGCGCCATCGCCTTCTTCGCTTCGTTAATGCCGATCTTTGCGCGCCTCTGGCCGGCGCCGCTTGCTGCTGCGGCCGCCCGAGGCCGCCCGTTCCTCCCGTCGACTGGCGGGCGCCAACGCCAGCGCCAGCGCCTGCACTTGCCATTCTTGCTGAACCGCTATGGCCCCTCGGGCCAGCGACAAGTGGGGCCTCCATTGAAACGAAAAAAAAAAGGGTTTTATAAAAAAGATTTAATAATAATAATAAAATAAATTTAATTAATTAATTAATTAACTAAATTAATTAAGTTAATTAATCCTAGTTAATTAATCTAATTAACATGTTAAGTTAATTAAACAATAATTAGTTTAACTAAACCTACTTAACCTAACGAGAGAATGACAGTGGGTCCCATTGGACCCACACGTCGATTGACCCGATCGGCGTCCTGTTGACTGCTGACGTCATCTTGACGTCATGATGGCGTCGACATACACTGTTCGGATAATGTTGGATTTAAATAATTAATTAAATCCGAAATTAATAAAATCTTTAGAAAATCATATCTTTTAATCAGAACTTCGGTTAAAATATTTTCAACATGAAAGTTGCTCGAGCAGCGAGACGAACCGGATCGCAGCCGTTCATCCACCACACACCCTAACATATCGAACACGCAACTTTCCCCTCCGGTTCACGGTCAGAACGCGAACAGGAATACTTTCCGGATGTTTCCCCGCGTCGGTATCACCGCTACCGATATTGGGCACACCTAGCATTGTTACTTGTCTTGTCATGCATCGATATGCATCTGTTTGCATTGTATTCATTGTTTCTTCCCCTCTTCTCTCGGTAGACTACGAGACCGACGCCAGCTGCTTTGCCCGGTTCGACTACGGTGTTGACGACCCTCTCTCTTGCCCGAGCAACCGGCAAGCCCCCTTGATCACGGATATCGCCTATTCTCCTCTATCTGCTTGCATTAGAGTAGTGTAGCATATTCTTGCTTTTCGATAATCCTATTACGATGCATAGCGACATTGTTGCTACATCTGTTGATACCTTACCGCAATCCTAAATGCTTAGTATAGGATGCTAGTTTATCATCATTGGCCCTACATTCTTGTCGATCGCCTTGCTATACTATTGGGCCGTGATCACTCGGGAGGTAATCACGGTATATACTATACATACATACATACTACAGATGGTGACTAAAGTCGATTACGTCGAAGAGTACCCATGAGTGATTCCGCAGTTGAAATGAAAGGACCTTTGTCCCGACGGCCCTCTGTGTGGATCTTTGTGGCGGAGTGACAGGCAGGTTGAGACCGCCTAGGTGAGAGGTGGGCACATACGATCGGCGTCGCGGTTGATTCATAATAACACGCTTAACGAGATCTTAGTATTTGATCCGAGTCGGCCATTTGGTCTATCGCACTAACCATCTCGTGGGAGTAGTTATGGGTATCCGGCGTCGTGGTATCGGCCAAGCCTTTTAGGCGTCGACAATCGAGCGGCGCGCCGGATTGGAGCGTAAGCTGCGCTTGTATTAGGGGCTAGTTACGCTTCCGGCGCGTCACAGACGAACGTCTTGGTGTGCTTTCGAGGCGATGGGCCCGCACCCTGCGGCTTAGGTTTAGACCGGCGTCTTGACCTCTCTGTAGGCCTAGGTGGGGCTGCGGCGTGTTGATCTTCCGAGGCGGGCATGACCGAGAAAGTGTGTCCGCCAAATGGGATCAAGCGTGTTGGGTTATGTGGTGCACCCTGCAGGAAGATTAATCTATTGAATAGCCGTGTCCCTCGGTAAAGGGCGACCGGAGTTGTACCTTGACCTTATGACAACTAGAACCGGATACTTAATAAAACACACCCTTCCAAGTGCGAGATACAACCCGGTGATCACTCTCTAACAGGGCGACGAGGAGAGGATCGCCGGGTAGGATTATGCTATGCGATGCTACTGGAGATGCTACTTGGTGATGCTACTTGGAGATGCTACTTGAAGGACTTCAATCTACTCTCTTCTACATCTTTGCGAGGCGGAGGCTGCGAGCGTAGTCTTCGACGGGATTAGCTATCCCCTCTTATTACGGCATTCTCGATTCGGTCCACCGATATGGCCTTTTCACATATACCCATGCATATGTAGTGTAGCTCCGTGCTTGCGAGTACTTTGGATGAGTACTCACGGTTGCTTTCTCCCCTTTTCTCCCTTTTCCTTTCTTTACGGTTGTCGCAACCAGATGTTGGAGCCCAGGCAGACGCCACCATCGGCGGCGACTACTACTGGGAGGTGCCTACTACTACGTGCGGTGCTGGCGGCGACCGAGGAGTAGTTTAGGAGGATCCTGGCGGCAGAGGCTGCGCCTCTTCGTCTGTATCCCAGTTTGTGCTAGCCTTCTTAAGGCAAACTTGTTTAACTTATGTCTCGTACTCGAGATATCGTTGCTTCCGTGACTTCGTCTATGATCGAGCACTTGTATTCGAGCCCTCGAGGCCCCTGGCTTGTATTATGATGCTTGTATGACTTATTTTAATTTGTGTTTAGAGTTGTGTTGTGATATCTTCCCGTGAGTCCCTGATCTTGATCGTACACGTTTGCGTGCATGATTAGTGTACGATTGAATCGGGGGCGTCACAGTAGCCATGTATCGGTCAAGGCTTTATGTGAAGCTAGATTCGCAGAAAACTTGCAGTTCAAGGCCCAGTCCACTGTTCAAGTTGCTTACTAGTGTAGCATAGAGTTTTAGGTGGAAGTTCAACTTAACAGTCTCCACTGCAGTACCGGTATATAAAACAGTGTTTTGGAACCAAAGGAAAATTTCTGTGTGCCTCTAGGATCTGGTGGGGGATTGCTGGAATTTAGTCTATTTGGGCAGCCCAATAACTATTTCAAAAATTCCTAATAAATCCTAGAGGCCCACTTAGCCCATTTGTGCAAGGCAAGGGATACTACTAAAGTTTAGTCCCACATTGCTAGTTTAGAGGGGGTTGGACCTCTTTATAAGGGAGGCTCCTTCCCCACTTGTATGAGCATGAGAACAAGAGGGACATCCACGCACACTCCTCCTCCGCCGCCCGCCTCGCCACGCCTCGTCACGACGCGCTTGGCTGGTGCGGAATGAGCCGAGCCGATGTCTAATTTTTGCCACGCACTACGGGTATACGAAAGGTCACTTGGGAGCTAAAAAGTTTTTGCGGTAGTGGATAATTAATAAGAACGGCGCACCCTTCGCGTGCTGCCTGTTCACTTCGCCTCCCTCCGTTGCTTCACCTCCCATCGCAGCATGTTCGCGTCCCTCTCCTGTGCCTATATAAGAGAGGTCGCTCCTCTCCAGAGAGACACATCAGAAGGTCCTCTTCCTCTCGCCACATAGTTCCAATCTCTGCGCTGTTGCTGTCTTCCTCATCCCGGCTTGCGACGTGCACCGCATGTCGGGACAGTAGGCCTCCGAGACCGCACCTTTTGAGTCATGTACGGGAGAAGGGTGATAAGGTTTTCGGGGAGCGCTCAGCGCGACTACTGGCTGCTTCATCACGGACGATCCGGCCGCCGATGACTACTTCCCCGACGACGACTTCTTCCCCGACGTCAACGACCTCCTCGACGACATGGCGGCGAGGACACCGACCAAGTCCAGTAACCTGCTGCTTGTTGTGCCGTCGTGTTCTTCTCCTTTACATTAGAAGTCCCGCCACGTTCTTGGTTCTAGTATTTGCCCTAGATATGTTAGACTCATATGTGCCGCCTGCTATACTATCTGCTCTAGATATGTTTAGTTACGGTTCATATATGAACATGTTGTTTACCTTCTCTTTGTCAAATCGCATGGCTTATTTTATCACTGCTATACTAGCCATGTTTTATCTACTATTTCTGTTAATAAAATCATTCGATAAATTGCTCATATTTCCAACATATATGGGTATGGCTTGAGCAACTGATTTAATTAGCACCTCCTTACCTCCATATGATAACAGTTTCTGCATCCACCCTTTGATTTTTTTCCCAAACTCTATCCTTCAAGTATTTAAAAGTCCCATTCTTAGCATGACCCACATCAGTAGGCATGCCTAAGTATCTGTCACTCAGCTGCTCGTCATGCACTTGAAGGGTATCCTTAATGCTATCCCGAACCACTTGGGGACACCCCTTACTGAAAAATATTGATGATTTATCATTGTTTACTTTTTACCCCGACGCATTGCAATAGGTCTCTAGCAGGTTTGAAACGACAACTGCCCCCTCGTTACTAGCCTTGAAAAGCAGCATGCTATCATCAGCAAAGAGCAAGTGGTTAACAACTGGTGCTGTCGGCACCACATGAACTCCAACAAAAGCTGAGGATTGAGGAACGGATTTTAAGAGGCACGAAAGGCCCTCCGCTGGTAACAAGAAGAGATAGGGGGAGATCGGATCTCTGTCGGATACCCCTCGTGGGTCTGAATTTCTGCAATTGTTCTCCATTAAACAAAACCGAGAATGACACCGAAGTGACCATGTTCATGACCACCCTAATCCATTGCTGGTCAAAACCCAGTTTGACCATTACTGCTCTGAGGTAGCCCCATTCAAGTCTGTCATATGCCTTCATCATATCAAGTTTCAAAGCCAATGACTATTGCTCTTTGCCTTGCTCCTCTTCATAAAATGCAAACACTCATAAGCTGTGATGATATTGTCAATGATTATCCTGCCAGGGACAAAAGCTGACTGTTCTTTTGATATTATATCTAGCAAAATTTGCTTTAATCTGTTTGCAATCACCTTTGAAGCAACCTTACAAAACGTTACACAAGCTTATTGGTCTGAATTGTGAAAGCAAAGATGGATTCAGTACCTTAGGGATTAATTGTTTTGTGGAGATATGGCGAAGCGATTTGGGTTGTTTTACCTTTTACCTGTTCCAGCCCACAGCGAGCATATGGGTACTTTGGCGGCGAAGCTGCTCGCGATTCGTCATTTTCCCAGTGCCACCCTTCCCTACCGTAGCACTTTATAGGACAAATGCCATCAGCAGGTCGATCCTATCCAGCTCGAGTCCATGCGTTCTCTCTCATTCCTCTTTGTTTATTTTATGACAAGCTAAATAGATTGCTATCCGTTAGCTCTCTGCTGCATCTGTATGGATGTTTAATTATATATAAAAGGTCAAATTCTTTACTTCTCTTTTGTATGGATTACTACTTATATAATAATTATTTTTGATAAAGGACATTTCATACAATTAAATCCCCTCACTAAACGTACAAAGGGTAATATAGACCTTTTATAAATCGTAGCCATTTTTGTATGTATGCACCGTATAGTAGTGTCTATGATGCGTCAACTCCTATTTGGCGCTGGTTATAGGCTTTGTTCTGGGCTCGGCCCATTACATTCTTTTTCCTTTTTTTAGCTTCAAAAAATATGGCACCACTTGAGATTCAAACTCAACAGTCAACACCTTCAGGTTTATTTCGCACCACAGTTACCAGCTCGGATAGATAATCCGTTGTGCATAGTTCCACTTCTTTTTCCCTTGTTGTCTACATTTTCGGTTCTGGTTCTTCATGGTTTTTCCGTGCGATTTTTATTTTGTTTTTTTCATGGGCGGTTTCCTCTCAGTTTTCGCTCTTTCTTTTTCCATTTCAGTTTTATATTTTTTTTTTCATTTTTATTTTTCATGCACTTTGTTTTGAATTTGTGAACTTTTTAAAATTCATGAAACATTTCCCCAACTTTTTCCAAATTCGTGAGTATTTACCAAACTTTAAACTTTTTAAAAATTCATGAAACTGTTAAAATTTTATCTCGTGGAATTTTTTCAAATTCATGATCATTTTAAAATTTCAACTTGAAACAATTTTCAAGTTCAACTTTTTCCAAACTTGCGCATTTTTTTTCAAATTCATAATTTTTTTAAAATTGAACTTGAGAACCACTTTCAAATTCGTGAACTGTATTTTAAACTTCTTAACGTTTTCAAATTCATGAACTTTACAAAGCTAGAGCCGAAGCGAGTGAGGGTGCGAAGCTGGCGAGTGGGCGTGCCCGCTTCTGCAATATTGGGCCGTGGCCTGCCGGCAAGCACGCGAGCCCCAGCTTTCTAAGTGGCGCTAAAAGCGCTGACTAGGAGCTCCTCAAATAGACCACGCTATGCACAGGGATTTGACAAAATTAGAAAAAATGTTTGCTTTTTCAAAAGAAAATTACAAATATTGACATTTTAAAAAATTGTATAGAAATTTCAACAAATGATGTGTCTTTCAAAATTCCTCAGAATGTCAAAACACGGATTTTTAATAAAAAAAGAGTGAACAAAATTTTGAAGCCAATTTGTTTTGAATTTCCCAAAACATTTTTATTTGTGTAGATTGTTTTTGAAAATAGGAATATTTTGAAATTTAGAACAAATTTTTGAAGCAAGAATATTATTTGAAAGCCCCAAGATCTGTTTTAAGTTTCTGGACAAGTTTAAAAAAAGTGATTTTAAAAAAAATTGTGAATGAATTTTGAAAACAGAGACATTTATAGAATCGTTGAACTTTTTGCAAATCCGCAAGCGCTTATCTCGGCCAAACAGGCGCCCGACCGGAGCGATGCCATCGCCTAATTGGGCCAAAGCCTATGCTTTTTTTCCTTTTCTTTTTTAGTTTTTCTATTTTTCTGTTAATCCATTTTCTCCTTTTAAACTTTATTTTTATTTTGAAACTTGTTCAAAAAATAGAAATATTTTTGGAATACCATAACAGTTTTAAGTATATGTCTTACATTATGATATCAATTTTTTCCTTCAAATATTGTTAAATAATTTTTAAAAAGCATTTACTATTTTCAGTTTATCCCTTTGTATTTATTAGTTATGTTTAAAACATAACATGAAAATTTTAAGACCAGTTTAAATTATGATTTCAAATTCTTTTTCCTTTGAACCTGAGATGGATGTCTATCATGGGCATGCCCACCTACTCGCAAAAGTTGGGGTCATTTGAAGAATGGCCAAAAAACACCATGTTCAGCGTAGAGTGTCAGTGTGCCATAAGGCTCTGTTTCAGAGCATGTTGTTTCTCGTCATTCGTCAAATGAGCCTATTTTTCATATGCTTATTTGACTAATTTAAGGGACCATGCCAAGTTGTTTTGGTTTCCGACAAATTTTGCAGTTTTTGGAGTTTTTTGGGTCAAAAAGGCCAATAAATGGCTGGACGTGTCCCAATTTGCATATGGTGTCGCAAATCACAAACTTGACATGGATGCCTACCATGGGATGCCCCTGCTTGCGAAAGTTGAGGTCATTTAAAAAATGTCCAAAAATATTCCATGTTTAACGGAGGGTGTCAAGGGAGGGCAGAAGACTTCATCTGAGAGTACGTTTTTTCTAAACATCTTTGAAATAACCCTAAATTTTTTTCTCATGGTCTTGTGTGACCAGCAAAAGCACCATGTCAAATTATTTGGCTTTTCGACAAGTTTGCATTTTTCTGGAGTTTTCTTGGTTAGAAAAGACCAATAAATGGCCAGATGTGTCGCAACTTGCCTACGGTGTCGGAAGTCGTTCAAACTTGCATGGATGTCTATCATGGGCATGCCACCTGATGGCGAACATTGGGATCATTTCAGGGATGTCCATGAAACGCCCCAACTTTTTCATGGCCTTTTTATGACCAATTCCAGGCACCATGTGATTTTGTTTTGGTTTTTGATAAATTTTGTAGTTTCCAGAGTTTTGTCGGTCAAAAAAGGCTGATACATGGCCGGACGTGTCACAACTTGCATACGGTGTCAGAAATCATTCAAACATGACATGGATTCCTACCATGGGCACGCCAACATGTTTGCAAAAGTTGGGGTCATTTCAAGGATGTCCAAAACTAGACCATATTGGAGGGTGTTCGGATAGGCCAGAAGGCTCCATTTAGATAGCATGTTGTTTTCTCGACATCCTTGAAATGGCCCCAATTTCTTTCACAACTTTGTATGACAAATTCAAGGCAGCACGCCAAATTGATTGGGTTTTTGACAAGTTTCGCATTTTCTGGTGAAAAAAGGCCGATAAATGGCCCGGACTCGTCGGAACGTGCAAACGGTGTCGGGTTGTTTCAAACATGACATGGATGCCTACGATAGGTATACCCACCTGCTTGCAAAAGCTGGGGTCCGTTTGAAAGCACGTTGTTTCGACATCCGTCAAATGACCCTAAATTTTTTCCAGCAGTTTCTGTGACCAAAGCTTTGCATTTTCTGGAGTTCTCTCGGTGAAAAAGGGCCGATAAATGGTTGTACGTGTTGCAACATGCAAACGGCATAAAAATTCTCTCAAACCTAGGATTGATGCCTCATATGTCCGTGCCAGGTTGCTGCAATAATTCAGGGTCATTTATCCATAGTCCAAAAAAGACACTAGTTGACACGAGTGTGCTAGGCGAGACATGTGGATTCGCGAGCATCTACTTTTTCCTAATTTGAATGCTTTGATTATTTGCAATTTCCATCATTACCAATCAACATGAACATATTCTTATGGCCTAACCATTTCTTGAAATTTGTCAACAATTTTGGAATGTCAAATTGTGTATGAAATTTTTACAAACATGAACAGTTTTTGCTAAATTGTAAACAAATTCACAACAATTGATGGTGAATACAAATTGCAAACCACATACGTTTTCCGAAATACAAACATTTCTTAACTTTGTGAACAAAAAAAATCAAAAATTAGAGAATTTTTTGAAATCCAGAACATTTTATAAAATTGTAAGAAATATTTGAAAACAAAAACATTTTTTGGTATTCCAAACAATATTTCAAAGTTTTAGGCAAGTTTCAAAAGAATAATAAAGTTCAAAAAGAAGGAAAATGAATTAAAGAAAAAATGGAAACTATTGCTATAGCGAGTGGAGCTAAGGACCCAAGCGACCAAACCCACGCCAAGTAGCGAGTGGAGTTCGCTCTATGCATGCCACATAGGTTGAGCTGGCCACGAAGGCCCAAACCTACGCGAGCCTTTCCATAACACATGCGCCCAGCCGCCCATCGCACCCAACTTTGTCCCATCCCACCCAGCTACCAAAATGGGGGCACCCAGCTATGCTATATAATGCGACGGAGTGTAATACAAAGCAACAAATTTGACGAATTTGCTTAGTGTAAACTGAACACCGAACCGAATAAGCCGTTTAGCCAAATTATCTATTAATTGCTTTTCCCTGTCCATTTTGATTTGTAGTTTTGCTAACCAAAATTTAAAATAAACAGAGGTAAAACCCGAGTTTACGATTTCTACCACCCACCCTGAGATTAAATAAAAGTTCAGAAGTTCTAAAAAATCATCAATTTGAAAAAAGTACACAATGTGACAAAAAAGGTAAAATTGAAAAAGTTCATCTATTTGAAAAAAAATCATGAATTTCCAAACATTTGACGAACTGGACAAAAATGTTCATGAATTGTTTTTTAAAAATCACGAATTTGACAAAAAAAAGTTCATGAATTTGGAATTTTTTTTCAAAACTGGAAAAAATATTCAATTGAAAAACAAATCATGGATTCAAAAAACAAGTCCGTAGGTTTGAGAAAAGTTTATGAATTTAAGAAAATGTCCAAAAATTGAAGCAAATAAAAAAGAAAAGATAAAAATAATAAACAATAAAGAAAAATAAAAACAAAGAAAACCGAAGAAAAAGGCAAAAAAAACTAGATTGAGAAGATGCACAGAAAAAGAATAAATGAAGTAATTAACGGAACAAGTGAGGTATCATAGTTGGTTATAGTGGGTGGAAGTAATCCAAGAGGGCCATACTTTGAATCCTACTTCATGCACCTTTTTTTATAGGTTAAAAAGGAACAAAAAATAGGCCAGACCTAGGAGGGGAGGGGGGTTGCGCCGTCAATAAATCAAAATTTGAATAAAAGTTCATTGATTTTTTTAAAAAGTGAAAATTGAAAAGGTTTGCACATTGCAAAAGAAAAAGGAAAACAGAAAAGGAACATAGAAAAGAGAAATATAATAAAACAGAAAATAAAAACCAAACAAAACCGTTTGAAAAAAAGGAAAAAGGAAAGAAGAAAGAATGAGAAAGAGTTATGTAATCACAACAATTCACGGTCACTGGTTGGTTACCGTGTCAAACTTTGAACCACGAAGTCGCTGGTTCAATCCTGCCACGCTCATAGATTTTTTGCGATTTAAAAACAGAAAAAAAAGATAGATAGAACCATCATAAAATGATCTCTGTCCTCTGGGCTCTGCAGGATAGACGAAGTACGCAGCCATCGTGTACACGCATGAATAACCTGCATAAGAGATAAAACACATTTATTATTAAAACCAGATCATTCCTATTAAGTCACAATGCCCAAAATAAGGCAGCCTCCCCCACAATGAGATGTGCAAAAACTTATTTATCAATACCCCGGAACAAACTGCCAAACATGTTACATGCACTATGTGTAGGATATATATTTGAAACTACCTGAACTATGGTCTAGACTGCACGAGCGAACTTATACTCAAAAATTAAGTGTTTAACGGATTCGTCATGTTGGCAAAATACATTTGTCTTACTACCTTGCCAGTTACCTCGTGCTAAGTCATCTCTATTTAAGATGATCCCTCTATTTAGAAACAAAAGAAATATCTTCACTCTTGGAGAAATTTTGAGCTTTCACAGTTTTATATGGACTATCTTTCTATTATACAAACAACTGTTACTTTTTGTTTGTGAAAATGGTCCATATCTGTTATCCAAGTTCATCGAAATTACGAAGCATCTCAAAGATAATAAAAATTATATCAAGATTCCGAGACCACCGAACGAGCACTACTGCCCCCAAAACGAGCCGTCGATGCACCGCTGTCACTGCTCCCCTACCAGAGCCGACTTGACCTTGTTGATGGCACCTGGGAAGTCTTTGCACATGTGCCCCTAAGGACCAGCGCGCTGGAGCCGCAGTTGTTGTCGTTGAACCCTTGAATAGATCTGAAGCACCTGACATAAAATATCTCCACATGACAAGAAACCCTATAACCTCACCACTCCAAGGAGATGGCAGAAATCTATGCCGAAGCTCCGTCGACTACGTCCAGATGAATGAGCTCGAGGAGGTCCCAAGCCCGAAACACAAACTCGAAGAAGAAGTGTCACCATCCGTCTAAGCGCCACACCTATGAGGACTTTAAGACGTTAACCTAAATGACTAACCGGATCAGAGGCATCGAGATTCCCCTCCTCACCATCGGCCACCAGAGTAACAGGCACAGAGGAGACGAATCCACGGGCTCGTCGTCGAAGCTTGGAGCGGAGAGTTTATCCTAGCCGCCTAGGGATAGAGGATGGAAAAGGACAACATAACCCTTTCGTCATTCTTTTATATCCGTTAATTTTGTGTTAACGATAAAGATTAATGTTTGAGATTTCTATGCAACGAATCAGGCCAGAACAAGAAACGAGGCGAATTTGTTGGTGTTCGTACGAGTCGTCCCTCTTGCGTCCTATTGCGTTCATCCAATAAATACGGAGAGGAAACCGCCAACACTACATGATCAGCTACGGCAAAAGTAAAAAAGAAAAACGATAAGAAAGAGACACACCAGGCATATGGAGGAGCAGCTATGGCCGCCGCCCCAGCCCGGTGACGGCTCCTCGCGCTACCTGTTGGCAGTCGCTCTGCTCCTCGGGAGTGGCTCGTCGCGCGGCCCCAACAGTGGCGCCCAAGCCCAAGTCCATCATGACAGGTGGATGCGTCAGGACCTGAGAGACGCGCTCGTGAAGGGGCGGGGATGAGTTCAAGGTGTCCGGGTTCGACGTGAGATTCCTAGCGTACGTGGAGTCGTGGACGATAGCGCACTGGCTGAAACTGGGCGATGTGCTAGCAGGAGCTTCGAACCGATCAAACACTGCAACCATTCCAGCTCGGTGGGACGGAGCTCTGGATCAAAACGACAACGATGACAGGCTGACATCAACAAGGCCGCTGCCTCCTTGCAATCTACTGTTAACCCGACGGCCTGCACACCACACGTCCACACCTCTACGTCAGACGCCACCGAGATCAGATCACCTCAATCATACGGATTTTTTGGCAGCGCGATTTCCTCCCGATTTATAAGATATGCTCTGAAATACTGCAATCAGCTAAATGCATCGGGGTAAAGATCTATAAGTGTTGTATGTTTCGAGTTTCCAGTACTACACACTCTTTGTATGTATGTAGCATATATTTTTGGAGAGTGGCGTTTTGGCACATGGGAGCGCGTGCTCCTGGTTTTTAAAATGTGTTTTAAATATATTTTAAAATGTCAAAAAATTCCAAACAGAAATTTGGCGCGTAAAAATCACGTGCAGGAGCGCGCGCTCCCGGGAGCACCAACGGATTTAATTGCGTTGCAGGGCTGTAGGCACGCTTTTCTGTGATATATGGCAGATATAATCGTGGGCTCCAAGTAGCAAGATAGTACTCAGACTGAACTTCTTGAAGAAGATTTATTTCATATTGTATTTATGCACACCTCACAATTATTTTGTATTGATCAGACAAATTTCATAGGCAGCTGAAATTTGATTTGTACATTTTTTTCTTGAAATAGAATTCTCCATCGACTGTAAACTTTGCTTTCTAAAAAAAGAGTAGCTGAAAGGAGGAAATGGAAGGTGAATTGTGCTTAGAGAAAAGGAACTCAATAGAGCTAATGAACCATGAAGAGGTTGAGAACAGCACATAAGCTTTAGATTTATTCTCCAAAACCAATACACTTTTGATGATTGTCATCAATAAAACAAGTATAGGTAACATTTGACTAAGAACTTTGACATAGCTTAATTTAGCCGAGAAGACTACTAGATTCGAGAGGTATAGCATGAACACATTAAAGTCGATTTTGCTGCAAGTTTTTATTTGTGATTTGTAGTGTGCGAGAGTGTGTATGGTTTCTTCAACTGTGCATTTGCCCCGTCAAAAGCACGTTCGTACTCGATCGCATGTTCCCTGCTCTTTGTTTAAGACAGAAGAATATACTCACATTGATGACAAATCTATATGAGTCAAGTAACCATGTATAGGGCTACGTCAAGGCGAGGCCAATGATTCATCAATGTAAATATATAGGGCCTAGCAACAGCCCAAACAATACTACTCCGCCGCATAATAGTGAAAATCAAGTCATGATAACGCCATCATGTTTCTAGTTCCTTGAATGGCCTTTTAAAAGTCCACATGACTCCATCAAAAAAATTCACGTAAGTCTCAACCAAGAATTGCTTAGTCTGGACACGTGAGGTAATCTGATAGTGTGAGAGCATCTCACGCGGAAGACAAGCCGGCGAACATTCGTGTTCAAGAATTTTCAAAAGTTTTATTTATCTCTACCACATATGCACATCCTGATATTCACACCTTGCATGTTGTGTTCTTAGTAGAAAGATGCAGTTGTAATTTTTCTCCCGTTACAATGCACATGCATTTTTGCTATACATTACTTTAGAACAAGTATTTCTCTATCAGTCAAAATACCATTTAAACAAATTATTAACACATAATCAACAAGTTACACTGATCTCAGTACTCTGGGGGCATTTCAACCTTTTCACTAGGACATAGTCGTTTCCACAGCTACGTTACCAAATAGCTAACCTTCACTACAGCAGCTTCCCTCCGCATCAGCTTTGCCACCACAACAGGTCCACAGTTGATTCTATAGAATCTGCAGCCCAAATAAACAAGGCCGAAGAGAGGAAGGAGGCAGCCGGCTGGGAGACTTCAGAGGCGGCAGTAGTCAAGACTCGAGAGCAGTGGCAGAGCCAGAGAGGAAGTTCCGGGGGAGGGGGGGTGGGGGCTTTGGGTCTTTTTGTTTGCGGTTTGCGGTTTCATTCTGGTTGAGGTTTTTGTAGACAGTTTTGGTGGTCGCGGACTTGAGGGGGCCACATGCTATTTTTTTCTCATCTAAGCTCTCTAGAAATAATCCTTCACACATTTTCCTAAGGCTGGGGAGGGGGGGGGGACTGCCCCCCCATAAGCACACATAGCTCCACCACTGCTCGAGAGTAATCACCCGCACTCTCGCCCCACTTCAACTAGTTGCGAACTCCGTAAAGGCATACTAAAACTAAATTTCATTGGTATCTTTTTTGCACGAGCTCCTCAAGAACTACCAGACCTATTTAATACATTCCCGAATGATATTTTAGAACTGTGTCTTCCCGGATAACCACCTAGAAAGTCCATATATAGCGAGGGGAGGCTTGGTTATTGCCTGGAAAGGTGTAGAGTTGAGGGAGGCCTCGCAGATGGTGATATGCCTCTCACTGGGATGCCGGAGTTAATTGGTGCCTCTGCATCGAAGATGGTGGCGTCGACCCGGTGAACCCACTGCCTACTTGTTGCCGCCGCCCGCTGGCGGTGGCCCTCCCGCCGTCAGTAGCAGCAGGCTACCGCCGCGGCGACGACAGCCAGCAGGTGAACCTCGACGCCAATGATGATCTGCCAGCGGCGCGAAGGGTTAAACCGCTCGTACCACGTAGTGCCGTCCTCGGAGCTCGGCGGCGGCTTAATGTAGGATCTTGCCGTTCTATTCCTTCCTTTTGCAAAAATGCAAGCATATATAGTGAATTTAAATGCACGGATAGTAGAGTGAAGATGCACATACAACCGCTAAGCTCTTTGAGACTATGCAATTTTGTTCCTCAATTTAGAAATTGTAAAATGCAGGGATAGGATTGTCAGCGCCAAGGAGTAGAACACACAGGAGGCGCCAAGTTCAAACGCAAGGCCCACGCGCAAGTGCAAAACTCATGAAATAATGCAGTCGGTAGGCCTTTCGTGAATATATGAGCATACTGCGACAAAGATGGAACATGCAGAACTCGGACGACACCGACATCAACCTTCTCAGGCACGAAATGAACGCCGAGCTCGATGTGTTTGGTCCGCCAATGTTGTACTGGATTGTGAGCAAGATAAACGACACTAACAATGTCACAGAACACAATGGTGGCACTGGTGACAGGTCGATGAAGCTCTTGTAATAACTGACGAACCCAACAGGAGTCGGGCACGGCAGCAGTAACCACGCAGTACTCAGCCTCCGCACTCGATCGTGAAACTGTGTTCTGCCGCCAAGAAGACCATGAGATCAGATTGTCACCAAAAAACATGCAAAACCCAGAAGTGGAGCACCTGGTGTCCGGGCAACCAACCCAATCGGTATCTGAATAGGCAATGAGGTTATGAGAGGAAGAGCCATGAAGTGCCCGGCCAAGGTCAAGTGTGCCTTTGAGGTACCGGAGAATGCGTTTAATGAGAAGAAGATGAGGTTCTTGATGATCACGCATGTGAAGGCGCACTTGTTGAACAACATAGGCTATGTCTGGTCGAGTGAGAGTGGCGTATTGAAGGGCACCAACAAGACTACGATTTAAAGAATGATCAGGAATAGGAGAACCAACGGTTGATGAAAGTTTGGCTTTAGTGTCTACTGGGCTAGAAACAGGGTTACAATCACTCATGCCAGCTCGGGAGAGAATATCTAGGAAATACTTTTGTTGGGAGAGATGTAGGCTACTAGGTGTTCGAGAAACAGAAATGCTAGAAAGTGGTGAAGAGGTCCAAGATCTTTCATTGCAAATTCTTTAGCAAAGTAAGTGATAATGGATGTAGGAGTAGAAGGAGAGGAGGCAGTAAATATGATGTCGTCGACATATATATAGAAGTAAATATGCGGTAGCGTGTTCCTTATGAAGAATGAACAAGGAAGCATCAGACTTGGACTCAATGAAGCCCACAGAGCAGGCATAGGTGGCAAACCTCTGAGACCGAGAGGCTTGCTTAAGACCATACAAGAACTTATGCAAGCGATAGACATGGTTAGGGTAGCGAGGATCAATGAAACCTCACGATTGTTGACTATAAATGACCCCATCAAGAGAACCATGAAGAAAAGCAAGACCACCGCTAAGACTATTACTATCAATAGCATCAAAACCTCGTAGACCTAGACGGGAGGGATATCTCTTCATCCTAACTTTCGACTGCCTATTTCACATAAAAAATGATGCATGGCGAATGAGCTTGCACCAAGCTCACAAGATCACGAACTATCCGGGAGTTCCTGCCCGGCCCTGCAGTTTCAACTTACAATACTCATTGCTTCTGATGGGGCGCCACCTGCGGCACACTCAACTCCCCGGCATCCCATTGCTAGTGGTCTGGTCCTTCTCCTCCTCCATGTCATAACGTGCCTTGTCCTCACCATCCAGCTTCTGCCAGTCTGTAGCATGCATATAAAAGCGTATATGGGACGGAGGGAGTAGATCACAAGCAGTCCGTTTATCGAGGGTAAACTAGTCGTCCGACATCTACGCGTCCGAGGATAAGTCCTGCGTGACTGGAACCATATCGGAGCTGCGCGGCCCCGTCGTGATGACCACATTACTCAGCTGACCATCCGCCATGTACGCCGCAACGTTACTGTTAGACGGCAACGACGGCTGGCAGTCCTCGTGAAACATTCTCCATCATCGTGGCCAAATACTCTGACGTAGCGGGGTTGCCGAGCTTGCTAAAATGCGGCTGTTGCTGCTCACGCTCCTGGCCCTTGAACCCGTTACCCTTGCTCCTGCTCGTACTGGAATCAGGATCCGAGGAGAAGCTCAATCCCTGGAAGACCACTGGGTTCCTCTTTGCGCGTACTGTACCGGACTGCTGGTTCTTATCTTTGTAGCCTCGGTAGTCAGTCCAAAACTGCTAATCCTACAAACGAACTCCTACGAAAAAGCTACGTACCATAGAGCCGATAAGAGCCGTGAGAAAAAAAAATGCTAGACTTACCTACAGATTTTTACGTACCGAGTTTACGTGCTGACTTGTCCTATTCTTACTCGTCTAATTGACCACCCACTCCTAATTAACCGCCCCCCCCCCCCCCTTTCTGCAGTGTGCCCCAGCTGCAATTACGTAAAAGTTTTCGTAGCTTCCCGTAGGTGTAGCATTGCTCTGAGAAAAACTTGCGAATAACTGACCGCCAATTGAACCAGTGCGTAAGGATTATGTAAAACTAAGGCGTAAGAATAGCATTGCTCGTAGTCAGTCAGTCCTGCCTGTGACGCCCGGATAATCAAGCTACAGTAAACCTCTGCTAATGGTGCCACGTCACCTCGGTTACTGTTGATAAACTCGAGTTAGTTCGAAACCGATTCAAATTCAATTTCAAAATCAAGCAACAATAAAAGTTTTCAAATATTAAAACTAAAATGTTCGGAGTGAACCCAATATGGCATAGGTAATTATGGAGGAGAAACCACAGCTTTAAAAAAATGTTTAAATACTATTAGATGAATAAAACAGTAGTAAAACAATTAATTACATACTTTTTTTGTAATTAATAAAATGTCAAACTAATTTATTTGAGGACTATACTTTTTATGACGATGGACTAAGTTCAAATACCAATTTAGATGCTACGTGTATTTTACTAAAACTAAAAATAATAGGAAACAAAACTAAAACAGAAAAGTAAAATAAATAAAAGATAAAAAAAAAAAAAAGAAGAAGCAAAACAAAACAAAAGAAAAGGAGGACCCCACAATGGGCCAACTGCCCAGTGGCAACCAGAGCCAGCCCACCCAAATTCCGGCCGACCCACCCCACTCCTTATCCACTCCCCTCCCACCGAAACCCTAGCCGCACCCATTCGCCCCCCCGATCCCCTCCTCCTCCCTCCCTGCGCCGATCTGGATCGGCTCACCCGATCCTGTCGCCTCGACCGCCGGCGACCGACCCCGCCCGACCTCACCTCGTCCCTCCTTCCCGACCGGCCTTGAGGCGCAAGGCCCTCGTCGCCTCGGGCCGTCCCCGACCCCCACCCCACCTCACCGGATCCACGACGCGGGACGGCCGCCTCCGCCTCTCCTCCTCCGGTGCGCCCCGACCGTCTTGAGCCCGCGCCCTAGACCTGCGAACCCGGTGAGGCCCCGGCCTCCCCTCTCCTACCTCTCCCTCGCCTCGTGCTCACGTGGCCCTCGCGCCCGCCAAGCACTGCCGTTGCATCCGTCCCCAGACAGCGCCTCGCCATGCCACCCGCCCAAGACGGGCGCCCTCCCGCTTCGCCGTACCCAGCGCTCACGCGCCTGCAAGCCTGCAGCCGCTGCCGCCCCCGCCTGCAGCTCCGCCCGCCGCGCTCACCGTGCGACAAGCCCTCCCTCATCCGCCCGCTTCGCGGCCATGTCGTCGCGTCTGGCGCGGAGCTCGTCCCACAGTCGTGCTCCGCCATTGGCCCCGCCTAGCCCCCACGCCCATTGCTTTAGCCACAGCCACGCCGTCGCCGAAGCCCTCTATTTGCAGAGGGGTTCTCCCGCCGTGCCCGCATCCGCCAGACCAGCGCCGTACTGCGGTCCAGCTCCGCCGCTTCGCCGGCGTTAGCCTGCCTCCCTCGCTTTCGCGCCCTTTGCCTTTGGCAGCCTCGCCCGCTTGCTGCTTCTGCGGCGGCGCCCCCTGACAGCGCCCGTAGCGCCCGCTAACCCGCGTCGGCCCATTGGCCCTATGACAAACGGGGCCCAGCCCCAGAACGTTAAAAAAAAAAAATGAAAAATGAAAAAAAAAATAAAATAATAAAAATAATTAAATAAATAATTAAAATAATAATTAATTAATTAATTAATTAAGGAATTAATTAAGATAATTAATCATGATTAGATTAACCTAATTAAACTAATTAGTTTAATTAAACAATAATTAGATTAGTTAAACCTAATTAATCTAAAGCAGTTATGACAGTGGGTCCCATCGACCCACACGTCAAAATTGACTAATCAACGCCTACTGTTGATCTCTTGACGTCATCTTGGCGTCGGCAACCACTATTTTGGATAATGTTGGATTAAATAAATTAAATAAATTCCAAAAATGAATTAAAACTTTAGAAAATCATATCTTTTAATCCGTAACTTCGGTTAAAATATTTTCAACATGAAAGTTGCTCGAGCGCGAGAGGCGAATCCGGTTATGCAGCCCGTTAAATCGCCACACACCCTAGCACACCGAACACGCAACTTTCCCCTCCGGTTCACCGTCCAAACGCGGAACACCGGAATACTTTCCGGATGTTTTCCCTTCGTCGGTATCACCTACTACCGCGATTAGGCACACCTAGCATCGTTACTTGTCTTGTCATGCATCGATATGCATCTGTTTGCATGGTATTCATTGTTTCTTCCCCTCTTCTCTCCAATAGACTACGAGACCGACACGCTGCTGCCCGATGCGACTACGGAGTTGACGACCCTCTCTCTTGCCAGAGCAACCAGGCAAGCCCCCTTGATCACCAGATATCGCCTATTCTCCTCTATCTGCTTGCATTAGAGTAGTGTAGCATATTCTTGCTTTTCGATAATCCTATTACGATGCATAGCGACATTGTTGCTACATCTGTTGATACCTTACGCAATCCTAAATACTTAGTATAGGATGCTAGTTTATCATCATTGGCCCTACATTCTTGTCGATCGCCTTGCTATACTATTGGGCCGTGATCACTCGGGAGGTGATCACGGTATATACTATACATACATACATACATACTACGGATGGTGACTAAAGTCGGGTCCGCTCGAAGAGTACCATGAGTGATTCACGCATTAGGGCTGAGAGGACCTTTGTCCCGACGGCCCTCTGTGTGGATCTTTGTGTCGGAGCGACAGGCGAGTTGAGACCGCCTAGGTGAGAGGTGGGCACAGCCTGGTCGGCGTCGCGTTTGCTTCATAATAACACGCTTAACGAGATCTTGGTATTTGATCCGAGTCGGCCATTTGGTCTATCGCACTAACCATCTACGTGGGAGTAGTTATGGGTATCCGGCGTCGTGGTATCGGCCAAGCCTTCTTGGCGTCGGCGGACGGGCGGCGCGCGGGATTGGACTGGAGCGCCACTAGGCTAGGTGCGCTTCGGCCGCCCTCGCAACGTCTTGGTGTGCTCGAGGCGATGGGCCCGGACCCTGCGCTTAGGTTTAGACCGGCGTGTTTGACCTCTCTGTTGTGCCTAGGTGGGGCTGCGGCGTGTTGATCTTCGAGGCGGGCATGACCGAGAAAGTGTGTCCGCCAAATGGGATCAAGCGTGTTGGGTTATGTGGTGCACCCTGCAGGAAGATTAATCTATTGAATAGCCGTGTCCCTCGGTAAAAGGACGACCGGAGTTGTACCTTGACCTTATGACAACTAGAACTGGATACTTAATAAAACACACCCTTCCAAGTGCGGATACAACCCGGTGATCGCTCTCTAACAGGCGCCGAGGAGAGGATCGCGGGTAGGATTATGCTATGCGATGCTCTTGGAGATGCTACTTGGAGATGCTACTTGGAGGACTTCAACCTACTCTCTTCTACATCTTTGCAAGGCGGAGGCTGCGAAGCGTAGTCTTGACGGGATTAGCTATCCCCTCTTATTACGGCATTCTGCAGATTCACCCACCGATATGGCCCTTTACACATATACCCATGCATATGTAGTGTAGCTCCTTGCTTGCAGTACTTTGGATGAGTACTCACGGTTGCTTTCTCCCCTTTTCCCCCTTTCCTTTTCTTTACGGTTGTCGCAACCAGATCTTTGAGCCCAGAGCGAGGCGCCACGTCGGCGGCGACTACTACTGGAGGTGCCTACTACTACGTGCGGGCTGCGGCGGCGACCGGGAGTAGTTTAGGAGGATCGAGCAGGGAGGCTGCGCCTCTTCGATTTGTATCCCGGTTTGTGCTAGCCTTCTTAAGGCAAACTTGTTTAACTTATGTCGTACTCGAGATATTGTTGCTTCCGACTTCGTCTATGATCGAGCACTTGTATTCGAGCCCTCGAGGCCCTGGCTTGTATTATGATGCTTGTATGACTTATTTATGTTTTTAGAGTTGTGTTGTGATATCTTCCGTGAGTCCACGATCTTGATCGTACACGTTTGCGTGCATGATTAGTGTCTGATTGAATCGAGGCGTCACAAGTTGGTATCGAGCCATTGCCTGTAGGAATCCCCCTTTCCAACTCCTTGGCCGAAGTTGAGTCTAGTCATTGAAAAACCTTTACTAACATGGCTGTGTGGCCTATAGGCCCACGTCGCCATTTGGGTGTATTAGGATCTTTTATTCCTTCATCTTTGCTCTGGGACTCTGAGCTCTCTTCTATTCGGGTTAAATGATTTTGCTAAAAACAAAACTAACTTTAGGTTCTCGCAAGTACTTTCTCCCGGAGAGCCCCCTTGCTACCGATGACCGCCTGCTGCACCAGAAGATTCCGAAGATACTCTACGATGTGCTCTCGAGACTATGTGCCATCGCTTTTGCAATTCACTTTCCTCGATAAATCCCTCTGGATAACTACTTACACCTATCGTTCATATTGTCATCCCCAGTTGCTCTTGTTATTACAAGATGTCCTGAAGTACTCTTCGATATTCCGAGAATTCTTTATGCTTACTGCCCTACAGTTTCTTGTTGTATGAATACCCCTACAGATAATTACTCGCGCTTGCCGAGTATCCGTTTGTCCAAAGTTGTTCATGTGTTTCACAAAAATACATTCAAATACTACCCGATCTTCCAAAAATCCTGAGCAGCCTATTGCTCTTGAAATTCTTGCTTACTTGCATTATGGTTGATCCCATAAGTCTCGTAATCTTAATGGCAACCCTTGTCATTATCATTTTGAGTCTGTTGACTCAATATGTTTGCGAATACACGCAATCATCATTAATCCTTATAAATTACCTTTCCGACTGAGCTGCCATTCTTTTAAATGGAATTGGTTCTCGACCAATCCAATTGCCGTTGATTGTACCCTAAGGCTATTCAACTTATCCATCCCTAATCAGAGCATTACTTCTGATCCTTCGATTTGGATTCATAATTCCTTTGCATTTATGCTTCAAATTAGTTAGATGATTCTATAACCTGATGCATTTGCATTCTTTCCTTCTCTGGTTGAGTAGCGATACTCACATCAGATCCTTTGAGGACCGTCAAGTCCTTTGTTGGATTATTATCCGACAATGTCCTTCATATTCAAATAACCTTGTGAGCCTTTCCACGGATATATAATGCCTTTGGTAATTTGTATCCTCTACTTTGATAACCATACTCTAGTTTCGAGCTTGTATTATCTACTCCGAAGCTTGTGGTACATTTTTATAAGGAGCCCTTATGGGTTGAACATATGCCTTCTCTAAACCGTGTGAACCCAAAAGTTTTCACGAGTCATACCTTTCTGGTGTTTTTACCAGATAATTTTCTGCTCTACAACTTCTTCGAAAAACGAGAAGTAAATGATAGGTTAGGCATTGAAGAAGTGGGAGTCGACCTTGAACTTTGTGTTCATGCCCATGGACACGATGTAGATCTTATCATGGAAGCTTCTCTTAAATTAATTATCCCCTTGGTATAAGTTCATCTTATATGTGGGATTTGATCTTTTGCAGTCGTGGTTCCGGCCATATTGTTCTTCTTTGATCCCGTTTCTCGGACAAATTAAATTACTTGTCTTCTGCACATCACTTCACCTGTCAAGCTTTTATTCTACTCTACTTCGAGTATTACCCCCTGGTATCTCGAGATTGTCACGGAACTGCATAACTTCTTATGAGTTCTCCATCAAGTACTACATTCTCATTGATTCCAATTTTTCACGTGCTTCGAGTTATTAAACACTCAAGGACATCGATAACTGAATCGAGTCCGCATCGCGATTAAACAACTCTTAGTAATCTTCTTTGCTTACGAGTTTGTACTCGATCACATCATCCCTAGCCTAATCGGCTATATCATTACCATGCTAAATTTTAACTGTGCTACCTGGCCCTTCTTCTCGGAGCACAATTTACGACGATAGCTAAGCTTACGTCGATCTTCCTCGTCATATCAGTTCGCCTTGAACAACAAGCTTGATTTCAAGTTTGTGTCCTACCCATGGTTCCAATAACCTTCCGCTTCATCATTCCTTTGACTTGATGTCATCGCTGATCGATTACATCCTCATGAAATCTCTCGACAAATGTGTCGTGATCATCATCAACCTTATGAGCTCTTCCAGGATATCAATTGAGCCCATGATGAGAAATACCATCCTTGCCCCCGATGTTTTGAGATATCTTTTACCACTTTATGGCCTTCCGTTCAACACAAACTTGTTCGGTTTTGTGTTATACCTTGAGGTCCCTACTATATCCAGCATTTGTTCTTCTTTACCTTGGAGTATTACCATCTTTTAACTGCTCCGCCTCTTAAGGAATTCTTGGTATTGTGATGCCTCTCACCATCACCATTCTTTCTTGGTCCTCGTGTTGCTACCAACAAGTGTACGGTGTTGTTTGGATTCTGCACTTCTAGCAACCCTATTGCTTTGAAGTTAATGGTCGGCCGTTCATTCTTAGATTATTGGTTATTGAATCACCATTCTGACATTGGTCGTGCAACCCAGCCCATATTTCGGGTGCAACTTTCAACCAATGTTTAAATATGTATGTTTTGCTCGAGCCTAAATCATTATATCATTTGATCTGACAAATGATATCTCCTTGTTCACATAATTGTGGAAATACATCATTATATCATTTGATCTGACAAATGATATCTCCTTGTTCACATAATTGTGGAAATACATCTTTTTGGAAATCTCGATGAGTTGTCGCTGAGTCCATCAGCCACCTCCACATCCTCTCCTTAGTTTAATGATGAACTCTCGTTTCGGAACTCACTCCCATAGTTCATTCCCCGAATCTGAGATATCCTGACACCAATCAGATCTGAATCTCGGTCAGATATGATGGTTGGAACATTTTTTCAAGAGTTATAACACTGGTCTTTTTATGACCCGGTAAGGTGATGTCATGCCCGGCACACCTGGCCGGATGACCTGCTATTATAGTTTCCTTATTAGCAAGGTTATCCATTCTTCCATGAGGAAATTGTAAGACTTACTCTACAAGTTTTCCTGATGGATCCTTCCTGTTTCCAAAGTCTGATCTTCACCTGATGACCTTGTTAATGCTATTTCGAAGCATGTCTGTGGTACTCCGATTTTCAACAAGAACATTTGAAGCCCAATGCTAAGATGTTTCTTGCTCAATTATCCAAACGCCGTTGTATGGGTAATGTCTTGAAATTTCTCTCCCTTACCTAAAGGGTTTTCTAAAATTATATCGACATGATATCATGCTCGCTTGCCCTTGGGAAGGATATATCCTCGAAATATGTGTGTATACACATTTTCCTTTCCATTGTTTTATTTAAACCTGATAACCACTTTTCCTTTCCGTTGGTTTGTTTAAACCTTCTTGTGATCTAGCGATAATATTCTCCTGCTCATGTAAACACCCGGTGTACAATTACATCAAGAAGATCCTTTTACTGTTGTTGATGACATTCCGGGAACCACCGATGGGTGATAACTTTGCCAATTGGTTCGCCTCGTTCAACGAGCATAAAAATTGCTCCCTTCGTTCCCCGTCATTGGTATCGACATTGTTGACGGCATATTTGGCAAGATATTCACTGACATGCCTCCCTGTCGCGGCTATGCAAGATGTCACCACCCTTCCTATTTTGAACCACATGGTGGGCCCATAACCCACAGTTCCACAGGATCGAAACCTGACTCTCCTGCACCCCCTGTTCCCAAGGTTGCTCCTCGCGTGTGGCCTCGTATGTAATTCACGAGCCATCTTCCGAGGGATCATCAAATCGATGCGGACGCAATACTTATTCTGATTGCTTTGAGCCCTTTCACGCCCTATTTCGGGCATCGAATGGTTGCTGCTTTCGCTCGAAACTTCCCATGAAGCCTCATTACTTTGCTCTCGATATTTTCTTAAGTTTCAATTCGAGAGTTGCTTTACCCACCTTCCCGATGATATCGACGGATAGTAAACCTTGTAGAGGTTCGTTCTCCCGGAATACCCCTTATTCTTTCGTAAGTACGATGGAACCCCCGAAGAAAGGACAACAACTTCATCATGATGCATTGACGCATAGGAATGGAAACATCAATGGTATGGATCGACATCTTCGAGAAGAGCAAGCCAAGATGAGAAGACCCGCTAGATTCGTTACCAAACCTTCCCCCCCTTCACTACCTCTTAAATCTCGGGACGAGATTTCTTGTAGTGGAGGAGAATTGTGACGCCCGGATAATCAAGCTACAGTAAACCTCTGCTAATGGTGCCACGTCACCTCGGTTACTGTTGATAAACTCGAGTTAGTTCGAAACCGATTCAAATTCAATTTCAAAATCAAGCAACAATAAAAGTTTTCAAATATTAAAACTAAAATGTTCGGAGTGAACCCAATATGGCATAGGTAATTATGGAGGAGAAACCACAGCTTTAAAAAATGTTTAAATACTATTAGATGAATAAAACAGTAGTAAAACAATTAATTACATACTTTTTTGTAATTAATAAAATGTCAAACTAATTTATTTGAGGACTATACTTTTTATGACGATGGACTAAGTTCAAATACCAATTTAGATGCTACGTGTATTTTACTAAAACTAAAAATAATAGGAAACAAAACTAAAACAGAAAAGTAAAATAAATAAAAGATAAAAAAAAAGAAGCAAAACAAAACAAAAGAAAAGGAGGACCCCCCCCCCCAATGGGCCAACCGGCCCAGCTGACAGCCAGGCCAGCCCACTGGCCCAGCCGGCCGACCCACCCCACTCCTTATCCACTCCCCTCCCACCGAAACCCTAGCCGCACCCATTCGCCCCCCCGATCCCCTCCTCCTCCCTCCCCGCGCCGATCTGGATCGGCTCCGCCCGATCCCGTCGCCCCCCCGACGCCGGCGACCGACCCGCGGCCCCGACCTCACCTCGTCCCCTCCTTCCCGACCGGCCACGCAGGGCGCAAGGCCCCTCGTCGCCTCGGGCCGTCCCCGACCCCCACCCCACCTCACCGGATCCACGACGCCGGACGGCCGCCTCCCGCCTCTCCTCCTCACGGTCGCCCCGACCGTCTTGAGCCCGCGCCCTAGACCTGCGAACCCGGTGAGGCCGGGCCTCCCTCTCCTACCCTCTCCTCGCCCTCGTGCTCACCGTGGCCCTCGCGCCCGCCGCCGCACTGTTGGCGCGCCCGTCCCGCGCCGCCTCGCCCACCACCCGCCCTGCAGGCGCCCTCTCCCTTCGCCGTACCCCAGCAGCTCACGCGCCTGCGCACGCCAAGACGCTGCCGCCCGCCCGCAGCTCCGCCGCGCCAAGACGCTCACCGTGCGACGCGCCTCCCCTCATCCGCCCGCTTCGCGGCCATCACGCGCGTCTGGCGCGGAGCTCGTCCCTGCGTCGTGCTCGCGCCGCTTCGCTTAGCCCGCCACGCCACTGCTTTGCCCGCGGCCACGGCCGTCGCCAAGCCCTAACTACAGACGGGTTCTCCCGCCGTGCCCGCATCCGCCGAGACCAGCGCCAGACTGCCGGTCCAGCTCCGCCGCTTCGCCCGGCGTTAGCGCCTCCCTCGCTCACAGCTTCCGCTGCCACTGCCTCGCCGCCGCTTCTGCGGGCGAAGCCCAGACAGCGCCGTGAAGCGCCCGCTAACCAGCGTCGGCCCATTGGCCCTATGACAAGCGGGCCCAGCCCGAGCGTTAAAAAAAAAAATGAAAAATGAAAAAAAAATAAAATAATAAAAATAATTAAATAAATAATTAAAATAATAATTAATTAATTAATTAATTAAGGAATTAATTAAGATAATTAATCATGATTAGATTAACCTAATTAAACTAATTAGTTTAATTAAACAATAATTAGATTAGTTAAACCTAATTAATCTAAAATGTTATGACAGTGGGTCCCATCGGACCCACACGTCAAATGACTAGTCAGCGCCTGTTGACTGCGACGTCATCTGGCGTCGGCAACCCCACTGTTTTGGATAATGTTGGATTAAATAAATTAAATAAATTCCAAAATGAATTAAAACTTTAGAAAATCATATCTTTTAATCCGTAACTCGGATTAAAATATTTTCAACATGAAAGTTGCTCGAGCGACGAGGCGAATCCGGTTATGCAGCCCGTTAAATCGCCACACACCCCTAGCACACCGAACACGCAACTTTCCCCTCCGGTTCACCGTCCAAACGCAACAACAGGAATACTTTCCGGATGTTTTCCCTTCGTCGGTATCACCTACTACCGCGATTGGGCACACCTAGCATCGTTACTTGTCTTGTCATGCATCGATATGCATCTGTTTGCATGGTATTCATTGTTTCTTCCCCTCTTCTCTCCAATAGACTACGAGACCGACACGCCTGCTGCCCCCGATGCGACTACGGAGTTGACGACCCTCTCTCTTGCCAGAGCAACCAGCAAGCCCCCTTGATCACCAGATATCGCCTATTCTCCTCTATCTGCTTGCATTAGAGTAGTGTAGCATATTCTTGCTTTTCGATAATCCTATTCGATGCATAGCCCGACATTGTTGCTACATCTGTTGATACCTTACGCAATCCTAAATACTTAGTATAGGATGCTAGTTTATCATCATTGGCCCTACATTCTTGTCGATGCGCCTTGCTATACTATTGGGCGTGATCACTCGGGAGGTGATCACGGTATATACTATACATACATACATACATACTACAGATGGTGACTAAAGTCGGGTCCGCTCGAAGAGTACCATGAGTGATTCACAGTTGAAATGAGAGGACCTTTGTCCCGACGGCCCTCTGTGTGGATCTTTGTGTCGGAGCGACAGGCAGGTTGAGACCGCCTAGGTGAGAGGTGGGCACTGCCTGGTCGGCGTCGCGTTTGCTTCATAATAACACGCTTAACGAGATCTTGGTATTTGATCTGAGTCGGCCATTTGGTCTATCGCACTAACCATCTACGTGGGAGTAGTTATGGGTATCCCGCGTCGTGGTATCGGCGAAGCCTTCTTGGCGTCGGCGACGGCGGCGCTACCGGATTGGATCGAACGCCACTAGGCTAGGTGCGCTTCCGGCCGCCCTCGCAACGTCTTGGTGTGCTCGGCGATGGGCCCGCACCCTGCGGCGCTTAGGTTTAGACCGGCGTGTTTGACCTCTCTGTTGTGCCTAGGTGGGGCTGCGGCGTGTTGATCTTCGAGGCGGGCATGACCGAGAAAGTGTGTCCGCCAAATGGGATCAAGCGTGTTGGGTTATGTGGTGCACCCTGCAGGAAGATTAATCTATTGAATAGCCGTGTCCCTCGGTAAAGGGCGACCGGAGTTGTACCTTGACCTTATGACAACTAGAACTGGATACTTAATAAAACACACCCTTCCAAGTGCGAGATACAACCCGGTGATCGCTCTCTAACAGGGCGCCGAGGAGAGGATCGCCGGGTAGGATTATGCTATGCGATGCTACTGGAGATGCTACTTGGAGATGCTACTTGGAGGACTTCAACCTACTCTCTTCTACATGCTGCAAGACGGAGGCTGCCAGAAGCGTAGTCTTCGACAGGATTAGCTATCCCCTCTTATTACGGCATTCTGCAGCTTCGGTCCATCGATATGGCCCTTTACACATATACCCATGCATATGTAGTGTAGCTCCTTGCTTGCAGTACTTTGGATGAGTACTCACGGTTGCTTTCTCCCCTTTTCCCCCTTTCCTTTTCTTTACGGTTGTCGCAACCAGATGCTGGAGCCAGGCGCGACGCCACCGTCGGCATTTACTACTACTACTGGAGGTGCCTACTACTACGTGCAGGCTGCACGGCGACCGGGAGTAGTTTAGGAGGATCCCGGCGGGAGGCCTGCGCCTCTTCGATTTGTATCCCGGTTTGTGCTAGCCTTCTTAAGGCAAACTTGTTTAACTTATGTCGTACTCAGATATTGTTGCTTCCGCTGACTCGTCTATGATCGAGCACTTGTATTCGAGCCCTCGAGGCCCCTGGCTTGTATTATGATGCTTGTATGACTTATTTATGTTTTTAGAGTTGTGTTGTGATATCTTCCCGTGAGTCCCTGATCTTGATCGTACACGTTTGCGTGCATGATTAGTGTACGATTGAATCGGGGGCGTCACACTGCCATGGAGCCCTATGGCTCTGCTATGCCTGTACTACTAGTTCAAGTTACGTACGTTAGGGCATTTCTAATTGATTCCAAAAAATAGAAGAAGATCCGCCCGAGTAAATCTTAGTGAGTAGTATATTTACTTACTAAGTTTTGTCTGGACCTAGCTGAACTCCTAAATTTAGTGGAGTAAACTTTTTTTTTGGTTTATATATTTCGTCGAACATCTGCTAGCTATGTGTGTCCACGACGATCGTGACCACGCCAGAACGTTGGCGTCCACCTTCACGCTCATGCTCGGCGAGGATGGAAGGTGGCATCATAAGGCGCATGGAAGTCGATGGGCAGGCGGGTCAACGGGGAATCATTGGCCACGGGCTCCGGGTCCTGACAGTTGTGGGGATGCTGAGCACACGCGCGGCCCCGCTGAGTCCAGTTCTGCAGTCTCTGCAGTCCGTATAACTTCAAACAGGAGTTGATTAGGTAACTAGCGAGCATGATAGGAGTTGAGGACTCTAGTTCTTGGAGCCCCCATTCCATTGCTAGGCGCTCACGACAATGCCAATTCTATCTGTACTTGTTCAATCGTTGATCTCTATTCTGTTTTTGGATTTTACTCTAGAGTTTGATTATGTGCGATTCACATGTCACTGATAAAGGTTTTTGTAGTAGAGTGTCTAATATAGGTACTATGTTTCGGAATATAGATCTAAGAAGCTAGTACAAAGTAACTCTATACTAAGACCTACAATAAAATCTATCACAAACATCCTCTCGATGGTTGTGATCTTTGCAACACAAAAATACTATCATAGGTTGATCGAGTAAAGGACTGCAATCAGATTGGAGCAGAAATACAACCACTCGTACATTTGCACGAACTTGACAACAATCATCGGTTTCGTAAACCCTCTTGAGTTATTAATCCAAAAGGATGGAAAGCCATGAGCATTGAACACACTTCGGTCAGGGATGATCCCCTAGAAGCACATATAGTAGAACCATAAAATCTTCAACCATAAACCAAAGGAATCTAATGTCACAAGGGCAAACACCAACAAAAGCAACATAAAACACTAAAACAAACTCAACAGATCCATATGAACAAAATTGTGAGGACATACATGTAAAATTCGCAAGGTTGGACACACACAACCACTAGGCACCGTGTGATGCCACCCGATAAGACACCACAACGAATGAGAAGAACCAAAATAAATGTATTCTCGACAACATCGTCCCCCCACCACCCGGACATTACCGAAGAAGATCATAGAAATCATGCTAATTGAACTTCTGAATATGCCTATGAAAATTAAAAACAGGCGATCGAGACGAAGCCGCAAAATCCATGACACTCAATCCATGAGCGCACGCCCTCTGCGAAAGGTAGACTATTTGCCAGGTTGTGCAGAAAGTAGGATTTGCCTTGCAGAACGGCTGCGCGTGAGCAGGCGAGTGGCCTGCACATCACGTGGAAGCGGACAGAGTGTGCGTTTGCCAAAGTCGCACGTCGGACCGGTGGATCCTATATATGTTGCATGTGGGCCGCAAAATGGGCGGCTTCGGCTGGAGCGCCCGCAGGTGGGCCGACCCAGTCATGACAACACGCGCTCCAAGTCGTTCCATGCTTCATTCTTTTGTTTGTTTTTCTAGTGTTCTTTTTTTTTGCCTGGTTCTCTCAGGTTTTTCTTGGGTTTTTGTTTGCTTGGATTTTTATTTATTTATTAATACATGGTGAACAATTCATTAGCATATGATGAACATTTTTCTAAAACACACTACTTTTATATTATATAGTGAACATTATTTCAAATACACGCCGAACATTGTTTTCATATACGGTGAATTTTTTAATATCACAATTTTTAATATACATTGAAAGAATTTAAATACACATTGAAAATTTTTGTAATCGTTGAACATTTTCTTAAAATATGATTAATATCTTTATAATGCACTGTGAGCATTTTTGTAATATCTGGTGAACATATTTTAATACAGGGTGAAAATTTTAATACACAGTGAACTTGTTTTCAAATACATACTGATGTTTTTTTAAGCACACATTGAACATTTTTTAATAAATGATGAACTTTTCTAAATATATATTTTACTTTTAATATGTTCTTATATATTCCCTCCGTCCCAACATAAGTGTCTCAATTTTGTACCAACTGTAGTACAAAGTTATATTAAGGTTGAGACACTTATTTATTTTGGGACAGAGAGAGTATTTAAAATCATAAAAAAGTTCAAACAGCCGATTTTTGATAGAAAAAAAAACGCCTGAAAACTGAAGAAACAAAAAACAAATAAAAGAAGACTGCAACAGAGAGTGTTCCACGCATTGACAGAGTGAGCTGACGGCCCATTACACAAGCACCTGCATGAAGCCTAGTCTCTCTTTTTGACGACGCTGGACCTACTGGTCTCACTGTTGCATTTTTTTTTTCATACATAACAATTTCTCCCATGTACTCATGCGTCCAATTATTCAGCAATATACGAACTACGTATCTAGCACCGTGGTTTATGTTGAAAATGGACCAATTAGGGTACTCTCGGAGTTGCGTAAGTCCGTCTAGCCAAGCAATCATTCATGGCACTGGCACTTCCCCATCCATTTTTGATTGTGTAGATCAGACTAATCTTGGCTTCACTATCATGATCACAAGCTGGTGTCATACGTATATTGCTGAACGGATATGATCCTGGCAGGATATCCATCACTGAATAGAGGGTCAGGTCCATTATTAGCGGCACATCTGCTCGGTACAACCCCTCTAAACACATTAACGGAGATGATCTCTTCATACCCCTTCATAATAAAGGGTGTAATCACGAGTGTGCTGCCTGTGTGCGCTGCCATGGGCTGGCCCGTTCACAGATGTTGTACCCCGATGGTTCGCCAGTGAAATATGTCACAAAAAGAATAGTCCTACGCGAGGATTTGAACACCCGACCTCCTGCTGCCAAGAGAGAGTTTTGTCTTTATATAGAATCAAAGAGCGAGTTGATAGTCACTATCTACTACCACTATAAAAGGAAAAGGGAGGCAGATCCAAACGATCATACCCATCCGTCATCAAGATCTAATGGCCCTTAATCGTTCTGTGTTTAACGCTACCAACCACGCAATAAGCCAGTACAATCCATCGCTAATCTGCCCGCAGTTAAAAAAAAACGATCCGCACGACCGCACGACCTCCTCCTCCTCCCGTGCCATTCGCCTCTTGCACGATCTCCTCCTCCTCCTCCTCCTCCCACGCCGTTCGTCTCCCTTCGCCCGTTAGCCGCCGAGCCGCACCGCCGCGCTTCGCCGCCTCGCGCCGCGAGCCATGGGAGCCGCCACGAGGCAGCAGGTCGCCGCCTCCCGGCCAGCGAGAGTCGCCCGCCACGCCGCCGCCACCGCCGCAGCTACTCGAGGATGCGTTCCCGCGATTGCCGTCGGCGTCAAGCTTGAAGGGGGCGATCCCTCTTGGCCCCATCTTCCTCGCCCTTGCGGCCGGCGGCCCTGCGGTCCTCTGGTCCTGCTCACAGGCCCCGCATCTCCCTTGAGACGAGACGAACCGCGCCCGCCTAGGGTTTTGCCACCATCGGAGAGAGGCGGGGAACAGAACCAGAGCGAGATGGTAGTGTGCTGGCCTTTCGATCTCTTTCTCAATTTGATCTCTACTCGAGCAATGTTTGTTAACTGCGTGGGTGTGGCTGACGTTCTGTTGATGACGATTTTGCAGGCCGATAGGCTACTTGGGAAACTCCTCGTCATGGGCAGCAGGGCCATGGTACAACCGTATAGGCCTATGCCAAGCCATCATGAGTGAATGCTTCCTCTGCCCTCTGTAAAAAATTTATTGGCTGCTTCCCCTGAAAATGCGATTCCTGTATAGTATTTGTTTGTCACTTGTTGCTAGGAAGGATAACTATAGTGGGAGAATTTTGCAACTCTTCCTAGATCTTAATATCTAGCTTACAATTGTCGTATGCAAAAGATGCTTCTTTTAATCCTTTTGAAAACTGTGTGGTGGTGAAATGATGGTAATAGGGTTTATTTTAGGCTTGATGGGCATAGTCTGCACTCGGGAATACTGCACTGTTAAACTGAAAATAAGTGAAGCCAGAAAGTTTTTTATCTTCCATGTTACTTGTGTTTGTTCTTGCCATGTATGATTATGGTTTTGTATTGAAGGATGTACACTAAGGATTCATTTAGTAGCCTTAATAATCATTTGATTAAATGATTCAAAACTCAATTCATTTTTGCCCCATTAGGCCCATGAAGCCATGTGTTGATGCGCTCGACGAAATCCTTTCCCATGAGCTAGAGCTTCTTTTTCTCTTCATCTACAAAATACAGTACATGGTTGTCCAAATATGCTGCAGCTTTCTGTAATGGAAATTTGCATATGATAGAATTAAATTATTTAGATATAGCTGAGAAACCTTAATCAGTTTGACAAAATAATGGCATCTACAATAGTTCTGCACAGTGAAATTAAGAACAAGGCCTTTGAATTCTAACAATTTTCAATAGTTCTAATGTATGTTAACTACTCCCTCTGTAAAGAAATATAAGAGCGTTTATATCTTAACCACTTTTAATTGGGTGAAACACCATAGATTTATGTGAGTGCTAATTGTGTACTGGTCAATTAGACTTAGTAAAGTAAAACATGATTCTGCAGTTAACTATGTCACCCTGTTAGTAATCCATACCAGCCCTGTAGGTAACTGGGTCATCACACGCAAGAAGAACCTGAATATAGGATAAGCAGTGCATTGTGCAAAACTGCAGTCATCTATTTTTTAGCATAAGAAAAGTTTAAAGAGAACAATACTTGCTAATGGACAGTACTGCATGAGTGTTACATGCTACAAGTTTAGCGTAAGTATATGGGCAGGAGTGCTCCAGAGTGTCCCACTGTATTAAGAATTTTTACCCCTCCAATAAAAGATCTATTGGTGATAAATATTTCCTATTGAGACAAATCTTCTACTGTTCTTTTGTTGAATGCATATAAGGCACCCTGCAGCCTCTCTGCTTGGAAAATAAAGGCTCTGCTTGGTACACTCATGACATTAGACCTTTCAGCTCAAGTTAGAGATTTTCATGTGATGGTTCTGTATAGTATATTTTTTAGGGTGCTTCCTATTTGGATATGATGTGCTTTAGTTGGATTGGCTAAAAAGATTAAATATTCCTGTAAATGCATTAGTTTTAATTTGTTTATTTAGTTGCAGTTGCAAAAAAGATCAAACATTCCCATAAATATGTTAGATCTCCTTTAATTTGCATTCACACAAAAATGAAGCCCAATGAAATCTCAACTATATATGTTTCAACCATATTATGCCAAGTTCTCATTCTTTTGATAGTTTCTAGGAGCACGGAGCAGAGGAGCGGAGGCATGGGACGCAGCACGGGGCAGAGGAGCGATAGTGCGGCGGTTGCACAGGTGGAATGTTCGTGAGGACAAAGCGGTACAGATTTCTAGGGGCTAATTGGCGGGATTAATTAACTGTGCGCTTAATGTATGTTCAGAGGGGATTTTAACACCTTCCAAAACTATTAACATTTCTTAACATTCTGTCATGTTTAACGGGCAGACTTGCTTGCCTTTTGGAGTTGGTTAGCACTCCAAATGCGATATTTAACATCTTGCTACTGTACCATTGTTGTCAAGTTATATTCAAAGTTTGACTCTGTTTGTTAGATCTTTCATACACCTTTTCACTTTACATATGTAAAACTAGCATAGAATGGGTACAAAATGGTTTGATGGAGAATGATATGTCATAAGAATAAGAAAGCAGTATCATTTTTATCTAAAAGTGTTGCTTCTTGCAGGTATGAAGAAGTAACTCTACGAGAGAACATCATGGATATGGAGATGGAGCACCCATGCTTTTCATGGATTTTGATGAACGGTATGTCAATGTCAACCTAGATGATGATGACTTCTTCTGCACCGAGCATCGTCATCAAGGTATTTTTTCCTGCACACCGAAATTAAAATGTGTAGTGATGGATGAAAATGGAACCGAAGTTAAAATGTTATAGCTTGAAAAACACTTGTATGCACAAATAGTTTCTACTGGCGACCTCCATAAGTGAAGCACAAACCTTGGTTAATACGAGCTGACGGAAACCAATAGCTGGGATTTGTTGGAACCAGAAACTTAAACTTGTAATGTACTTTCACCATCAACTGCTAAGCCATTGGTTTTTTAGTATTTATGTCCGAGCATTAGTTTTGTGTAGATTATATCGTTAGGTATAATTTTTGCTTACAAACATGCTCTGAACTGAGATGTGTCCATCTGTCTGCAGCTCCAAGATCCATAGAGCAGACAGGTTAGAAGAAATAAGATTGACCTTGTGCAGAAAAGAAAATGAATTGTGCTAAGTTGCAATGATGTTGATGTGCCCAAATGTTAGTGTAATTAAAAGTGTTTCTTAGACTGCTGTGTTACATGTCTGTAATGTGATATGTTGAGATATCGCAATTGTGGGTTGCCATATTTTCATGTGGAAGTTTATCTGGCGAAGCTCTGCGCTTTGTGTATGTGAGCTTTCCACCAGTATTAGTTGTATGTATATTCAAGTGTTGCACCAAGTATTATTCTCTCTTGCATTTACCCAATTGACAAGAACTTGATGTTGGGTATTGTTAATGCAATGCTCTGCCCTGATCAATCAACTTGAATCAATACCTGGTGCAAACAAAATTCTTTCTGTGCATTTTAATTGTCTCGTATGTTTGTAATATTAGTGGAGACGTGCGTTTGCACGTGCAAGCTTACTAGTAACTAACAAGTACTTGTGACAGTTTAGGCAGCGCAACGTTGTAAAAGAAGCTAACAGCAGCGCTAGATCCTGAAAGCAAAAGAGAAACATTTTTCTAAAAACATGAATATTTCTTAGAATTCAAATATTTAGCAAAAGTTGTGAACAAAAAAATGAAACTCGAATATTTTTGGAAACTCCCGAACTTCTTTTCAAATTTGAACATTTTTTAAACGTGGACGTTTTTTAGAATCACGAACAAATTGTAGAATAGGAGGTACTGTAGTGAAGATTTATATACAACACAATCTTTTTGAATTTAGAACATTTTCGAAAACATGAATATATTTTGAAAACCATCAGGTACTTTTAAAAAAAGATTTTTTAAAAAACATTCGAACAATTGTTGAAAGATGAACATTTTCGATAAGTGGGAACTTGTTTTGATTTAGAATAAATTTTGGAACAAGAACATACATTTAAATTTCCAAATATTTGTTTAGTACTGCGAACAATATTTTGTAATTCTGTAATTTTAAAAAAATTGAATCATTTTTAAATTATAAAATATTTAAAAATTGGATATTTTAAAAATAGAACCAATCATGAAAACAAGACATTAGTGAAACATAAAAAAATGAAAAAGGAAGAAAGAAAAATGATAAAATAAAAGAGAAAGAAAAAGAAAAAGAAAAAATAAATATGAAAACCAAAAACAAGTGAAAACAGGTTCAATAATCTTCTAGAAGGTTCCCTAAACAGGACACTGTAGCACATGTCTTATCTCATCAACTGGCCGGCCCATCTCGTTCGCTAGGTCGCTCACCTCTATGCAAATGAGCCAAATTTTGTCGTAGAGAGCGACAAATAGGGATTTCCCCGTATTTGGCGTCATCCGCTTTTTCTCAAATTTGTGAATCTTTTTTTAATTTGTCAAACTATTTTTGCAATTTTATTTTGTGAACTTTTTTTAGAATCTGCGAGAAATTTACAAATTTTGACAATTTGTGAAATTTTGTTACAAAACAATTCACAAATTTTGTATAGGTAGAACTTTTTCTCCTTTTTGAACTTTATTATTCTTTTTGAAACCTGTTCAAAAATTTGAATATTCTTTGGAATAGCAAAAACTCTCAATAACATGGTATGATGCCTCAAGTTGGTCATAAAAACTATTGATATTTTTTGGGGGATCATTTGATGGATGTTCAAAAAAAGCGCTTTCAAACAGACCCTTCTGTCCTGCCCGAACATCCTCTGTTGTAACATCCTTGAATGACCTCAACTTTTGCAAGCAGGTGGGCATGCCCATGTAGGCATCCATGCCTAGTTTGAACGACTTTCGGCACAATATGAAAGTTGTGACACGTCCGACAATTTGTCGGCCTTTTTTAACGAAGAAAACTCCAGAAAATAAAAAACTTGTCGAAACCCCGAAAAAACTTGGCATGATGCCTTGAATTGGTCATACAAGGCCATAAAAAAATGGGGTCATTTAAGGGATCCTCAAGAAATGAGGTGCTCCCAAACGGACCCTTCTCCCCTACTCGAACACTTTATGTTGAACATGATATTCTTTTAAAAATCTCAGGACTGACCGCAACTTTTGCAAGCTGGTGGGCATGCCCATGCTTGGCATTCATTCCTAGTTTGAACGACTACTGACACCGCATGCACGTTGCGACATGTCCGGCTATTTGTCGGCGTTCTTTCACCAAGAAAACTCTAGATAATGCAATGCTTGTCAAAACCCCAAGCAATTTGGCATCGTGCCTTGAATGGGCCATACAAGGTTATAGAGAAAAATTGGGGCTATTCATGGATGCCGAGAAACAACCTCCACTTAGATGGAACCTCCTGGCCTACGCGAACACCCTCCATTCAACATGGTCTATTTTTGGACATCAGCAAAATGACCCCAACTTTTGCAAGAGGTGGGAATGCTCGTGGTAGGCATCCACGTCCGGGTTGAATGGTTTCTAACACCGTATGCAAGTTGCGGCATGTCCGACCATTTATTGTCTTTTTTGACCAAGAAAACTCCAGAAAATGTGAAATTTGTAAAAAAAATAATAATAACTTGGCATAGTGCCTTGAATTGGTCATAAAAGTCCATAGAGAAAATTCGTGGCCATTTCAAGTATGTCGAAACAACATGTTCTCATACACCCTCCGTTCAACATGGTCTGCTTTTGAACATTATTAAAATAACCTAACTTTTCCAAGAAGGTGGGTATTCCCAAGGTAGGCATCCATGCCAGATTTGAATGATTTCCAACACGGTATGCAAGTTGTGACCCGTCCGACCATTTATCAATCTTTTTGACCAAGAAAACTCCAAAAAATTGCAAAATTTATGGAAAATTAAATAACTTGGCAAGGTGCCTTGAATTGGTCATATGAGCCAATGAAAAAATTGGGGCCATCACAAGGATGTCGAGAAATAACGTGCTCTAAAACAGACCCTTTTGGCCCTACCCAGAATCCCTATGTTGAACATGGTGTTTTATTGAACATTCTTGAAATGACCCCAAATTTTGCCAGTAGGTTGGAGTGCCCATGATAGGCATCTAGCCAGGTTTGAACTATTTCCGATACCTTATGCAAGTTGCTACGCGTCCGATTATTTATTGGCCTTTTTTGACCAAGACAACTTATTTATTGGCCTTTTTTGACCAAGACAACTCCAGAAAATACAAAACTTGATGAAAAACCAAGCAACTTGGCACAGTGCATTGAATTGGTCATACAAGGCCATGAAAAAAAATTAGGGCCATTTGACATATGTCGGACAAAATGTTCTCTTGAGCGGAGCCTTCTGGCCTACCCGAACACCCTCCGTTTAAAATGGTCTTTTTTTGAACTTTTCTAAATGACCACAACTTTTGCAAACTGGTGGATCTGCTCATGGTAGGCATCCATGCAGGTTTGAATAATTTCTGACGTCATATGCAAGTTGCGACACGTCCGGTCATTTATCAGGTTTTTTTTCCAAAAAAAACTCTAGAAATGCAAAAAAACAAACATGATGTCTAGAATTGATTATACAAGTCAATAAAATTTGAAGTCATTTGACAGGTGTCCATAAATAAAGTGCTATCAAACGGAGCCTTTCTGGCCTAATCGAACACACGTGATTTGTTGGCAGCAGCTGCAGCAGATCGACTCAGAGTGGAGGAAAACTGCCTAACGGGGAGTATACTAGAGCAGGAGAGCACAACCTGGCTCGGGAGAGAGAAAGAGCACATTGCAGTCAAATTTACATAATATAAGGCTCCTCTAACTCAAACTTTGAGAGTTTACCTAGCTAGGAACAGAAATATCGACGGGTTGCCTCCCCACCCAACCCCCACGTCGCCTCCCTAGCGACTTGGGGGGGGGAGGGGGGCGAAACCGAAGCGCGGTTGCCTCCTCCCCCCACCTCCCCTCCTACCCTCGTCGCCGCCTCAGGGGCTCACCGGCGAAGCCTGGCTGGCTCTGGGGATAGCAGCGACGGGGCTTTTTCTTCTACTGCATGGCGGATCTCGGAGGCGCTGCATCGGCAGGCGGTTAATCTGCGGGGGCTCCATCCGAGACCGGCGACGGTGGATGCTTTGCCGGAGGTGGGGCGCATGAGCGGCGTCAGAGCCCGAGGCAGCAGCATCTCTGCTCCCTCTGGTGGTTGTGGGCGCACTGTTGTGGATACGGGCGGGACGGGCCCAATCTGGGCTCACCCGAACCCGTCGCGGGCGAGCGGGGCGGCGGATCTGCGCTGGACTAGACGTGGGGTGCAATCTCAGGCTGGTGCTACTGCCTGGAAGTCGATGGGTGTGCGGCGGTAGCTGTGGGCAGGTAAGTGAGTCCAATCTGGCCGCATCATGGCCTGCGTTGATGCTTGCGGTCATTTTCGGAGTGGCGTGTGCTGGGGTGGTGCGGGTGGCTGGCGGTTGTGTTGTCAGGGACTTCTGTCCTTAGCGTCCAGGTCCAGATTTTCCGGATGGAAGTCTTGCTCGATGTCGGTGATGGCAACATCCATGGATGTTATTTTCCTTCTTGGAGGCATCACTGAGGAGATCTGTCACCCTCCTGCCTTTGGATCCTTTCTCCGGGTGAAAACCTAGATCCATCTTGTCGGATCGGCAATGGGGCATCCTTGGTTGCCATACTTTGTTGGAAGCATTGCTTTGGAGAGGTTCTTGGTGGGTACACTTGGTCTACGGTGGTCTAAATGGTTGGGGCTCCGGTGGTGTGTGGAGCCGCGATGGCGCATTCATCCGAGGATGGTCGTTGGCCGGTGTGCAGCGGTGGTGGACGGCGGGAGCACACTTGAGATGCTTGGTGCGGCGGACAAGTTCTGTTAGTCCTCCTGTCGGGATTGGAGTGGCACAGGTATGATGACCACAAGTATAGGAGATCTATCGTAGTCCTTTCGATAAGTAAGAGTGTCGAACCCAACGAGGAGCAGAAGGAAATGACAAGCGGTTTTAAGAAACGTATTCTCTGCAAGCACTGAAGTTATCGGTAACAGATAGTTGTGTGATAAGATATTTCGTAATGGGTAACAAGTAACAAATGTAACTAAGGTGCAGCAACGTGGCCCAATCCTTTTTGTTGCAAAGGACAAGCCTGTACAAACTCTTATATAAAGCAAAGCACTCCCGAGGACACATGGGAATTATTGTCAAGTTTGTTTTCATCATGCTCATATGATTCGCGTTCATTACTTTGATAATTTGATATGTGGGTGGACCAGTGCTTGGGCGCTGACCTTACTTGGACAAGCCTCCCACTTATGATTAACCCCTCTCGCAAGCATCTTCAACTACGAAAGAAGAATTAAGATAAATCTAACTGTAGCATGAAACATGTGGATCCAAATCAACCCCTTACAAAGCAACACATAAACTAGGGTTTAACCTTCTGTCACTCTAGCAACCCATCATCTACTTATTACTTCCCAATGCCTTCCCCTAGGCCCAAATCATGGTGAAGTGTCATGTAGTCGACGTTCACATAACACCACTAGAGGAAAGACAACATACATCTCATCAGAATATCGAACGAATACCAAATTCACATGATTATTTGTAACAAGACTTCTCCCATGTCCTTAGGAACAAACGTAACTACTCACAAAGCACATTCATGTTCATAATCACAGGGGTATTGAATAGCATTAAGGATCTGAACATATGATCTTCCACCGAATAAACCAACTAGCATCAACTACAAGGAGTAATCACACTACTAGCAACCCACAGATACCAATCCGAGGTTTTGGGACAAAGATTGGATACAAGAGATGAACTAGGGTTTGAGACGAGATGGTGTTGGTGGAGATCTTGGTGGAGATTGACCCCCTCTCGATGAGAGGATCGTTGGTGATGAAGATGACTTTGATTTCTCCCTTTGGGAGGGAAGTCTCCCCGGCAGAACAGCTCCGCCGGAGCCCTAGATTGCTTCTGCCCAGGTTCCGCCTCGAGACGGCAGTGCTTCGTCTCGAAAGCTTCCTTATGATTTTTTTTCCAGGTCAAAACCCTCCATGTAATAGAAGATCGGAGGCCTACCAGGGGGCCCACAAGCCCTAAGGGCGCGCCCAGGGGGTAGGGCGCACCCCCCATGCTTGTGGCCACCTGGTGGGTCCCCTTCTGGTATTTCTTTATCCAATATTTTTTGTATATTCCAAAATAATTCTCCGTGAATTTTCAGGACTTTTGGAGTTGTGCGGAATAGGTCTCTCAGATTTGCTCCTTTCCGGTCCAGAATTCCAGCTGTTGGCATTCTCCCTCTTCATGTAAGTCTTGTAAAATAAGAGAGAAAAGGCATAAGTATTGTGCCATAATGTGTAATAACAGCCCAAAATGCAATAAATATCAATATAAAAGCATGAGGCAAAATGGACGTATCAATGTCTGCCCTGCTTCGGATATGTCTTGTCTCTCCAATGTCGACGAGGTTTGGCACATAGACATGTTTGGCACATATATTTGAGCATGTAGAACAGATTTGGGATGATTTGGAGGTGGTGGAAAAAACTACCTTTTCTACAAAAACTAGCTTAAGTGAGACCAAATGGTCCCTCATGTTTAAGCATGATTTTTTTGACCTTCTCTAAATCACCTCTAATTTTGCACATTTGATATCTTGCACAAACATAGCTTGGTTTTCAAGGTTTTATAATTTCTTTTTGAATTTATACTGCCATGCAGACTAATTGATCAAAACATTGGTCTACACCTTAAAGGAGCATTGTAGGATACATTTTTTCCGAATTTATTTCATAGCCATGTTTGGCACATCTATTTGAGCATGTAGAACAAATTTGGGATGATTTGGAGGTGATGGAAAAAAAATCACATTTTCTACAAAAACTGGCTTAAGTGAGACCAAATGGTCCCTTGTGTTTAAGCGTGATTTCTTCGACCTCCTCTAAATCACCTCTAATTTTGCACACTTGATATGTTGCACAAACATAGCTAGGTTTTCAAGGTTTTACAATTTTTTTTTAAATTTATACTGCCCTGTAGACTAATCAAAACATCGGTCTACACCTTAAGGAGGCTTTGTAGGATACATTTTTTTTCAAATTTATTTCATGGACATGTTTGGCACATATATTTGAGCATGTAGAACAAATTTGGCATGATTTGGAGGTGGCGAAAAAATATCACCTTTTCTATGAAAACTGGCTTAAGTGAGACCAAATGGTCCCTCGTGTTTAAGCGTGATTTTTCCAACCTCCTCTAAATCACCTCTAATTTTGCACACTTGATATGTCACCATTACTATAGCTAGGTTTTCAAGGTTTTTCAATTTATTAATTTTATTTTGAATTTATACTGCCTTGTAGACTGACTGATCAAAATATCGGTCTACAACTTAAGGGGGGCATTGTGGGTTATATTTTTTTTTCCAAATTTCCTTAATAGCCTTGTTTTACACATCTATTTGAGCATGCAGAATAAATTTGGGGTGATTTGTAGGTCGTGGAAAAAAACACCTTTTTACAAAACTGGCTTAAGTGTATTTTCTTCAATTGGAGAGTATGGATGACTGATGTATTTTTTGGATTTATCGGTAATGTTTTTTCGGGAGCGAAATATAATTCCTGCAGTACATCTATTTCCAAATTTTCTCGTGCAAAATAAACGAGCTACACGCTGGTCACGAAGAAACCATGATTCTTGAGGTTGCACATCAAAAACTTACATAGAAAATGCAAACGAAATATCCCAAACTCATACTGTTACAATGGAGTGGACCACCAAATAGCTAAGTCATACATTGTGAGGAAATCACTGACTAACTGAAAGAATGAATTATATTTTAGAGACAAGGTCACACGGTACTAGACATAGACAACAATGCACACGCCAACATCAGGTTGATCGTTGACGTAATTCCTGTCCGACCGTGCGCACAATGTTGTAGCTATCATAGTTCTGCTTCGAGATCCTACACAGAAGGATATAATTAATGCCATAGAATATATTTGGACACATGCAAACATTAAATTACGACATATTAGATACCTCTATCAATTTGGCGCACGTACGTTGATTGTGACCGTCTATCTCATGACAATAGCTATATCTACCCTGTGATCTTGTCTTCTCCATCTTTGCCTATAGCCTTTTCTGTGGAGCACCTCGGCCTGGCACATGCACGGGATCCAGAACCTTATCGAAACCTTCACCATCAAGGTTAGCCGATTGTGGCATCAACGGGCCAAACCTAATGATGTTACCCTGAGCATTAGTTGACCCCTTGCCATCAGCTTGTTCACTTGTTGATCCCTTGCAAACATCTTGTCCTTTCAAAACACTTTTTACATGCTGAAACGCCTCATCAGAGTGGCATGCCTTGAAACTGCTGCGTGACTAAAATTCCTTAACTTATGGTACATTTGTAGGGTTGCAGAGCATTCATACATATCGCTCTCTCTGGTCGGTGTGAATGCACATTTTGCACTCATTGTCCACCTAGTGGGAACACAACACGTGGGCAGTGTTTCTTCTCGTAAAATTACCAATATGTAAAATATGTGGGAACATGGTGTGCCTGCGCATTCCAATTTGCGGCAAGAACAACTGATACTGCGAAGCAAACCTTCCTTCGACTTTGTGTGCACTTCGATAATTTTATCCATTCTTTCCTTCTTAGACACAATGTATGTGGTAACTTCTATTGCATCAAGTATCTCTCCGATCTCACATTTTCTTACAACATTTATGCTCCATAAGACCAACTTAAACACAACAGGAGTGAAAACTTTTGCGGCGTGTTTCTCAAGGCTTGAAGCATTTTCCTCGGTGAACGGAACGGACTGCGAGGCCTCGATGTCTTGGAGAGCCTCGTTTAAGCGTCGCGACGCAAGGCAACGCTCATAGTGCTCTTGCATTTGAAACAACGTCATCTTAGCCTCAAGATGCGTATGTAGCACCGAGTTTAAACTCTCACTCCACTGATTGCTGCTCAATCCTAGGAAACAACGCCCCTCAAGATATGGAGCACACCACAGTTTTCTCATATTATACATCTGATGTAGCCAGGAGTCCTCACTTGTTACTTTATTCCGTTGTAAGAATTGTAACCATTTTCTCTCATGCTCTTCAATGGAAGATGTATCATATATGAAAAATCTGAATTCCTCCTTTACCTCGTCATCATGCAGATGACGCACAATGTTTTGCTAAATGTGCCATAGACAGAGCCTATGGTTTGAGTCAGGCCACACCACCCTGATTGCTCTCTGCATTGCAAGGTCCCCATCAGTGATCACAGATATAGGATACTTCTGTCCCGTAGCATCAGAAAAGGTCCATAACATCCACTCGTATGCCTGGCTTCTTTCATGTGAAATGACACCACATGCAAAAATAACAATGCTGCGATGGTGATTCAACCAGACAAACGGTACAAATGGCAGATTGTACTTATTGGTTCTGTATGTGCTATCAAAAAGAATAACGTCTTCGAAAGCCTCGTAGTCAATGCGGGATTGACTATCACACCAAAACAGTCCCTTCAGGCGGCCAGCTTCATCAACCAAGTACCTGAAGAAAAAAATATGAATCTCGCTCTTGCCTCGCCACCAAATGATTGATGATCGTTTGAGCATCCCCGGAAGCAACTGATTCCTGCTTGTTAGCATGGTAGAAATTGTAAATGTCCCTCATAATGCATCCAACCTCATCGTATCCACCGTATTGCATGCACATAATATCCATAATATGGTGTTTTCTGATCCCAGATTTTTCCATGTCTGCAATGTCCGCTTTTTGCTCATCGCTAATTCTTTTGTGTGAACGCAAAAGACACGACAGATCCCGGGCTAGAGGATGGTGGTGTTCATCGATGAAATCCTTCACAAACTACTGACATGTTTCCTCCTGTATTGTAATCACCAATTTAGCTTTACACCCTACACGGGTTATACTCCGTTGCCTCCTTTTTCTATCTTCCATCTTCCTCTTCATGTGCTTCTCTTCACGAACCCCTTCACGACTGCACACAAATTTCCTTACAATTATATGGCAGTTGGATCCATCTCACTCGACATAGCTTCTCCAGACACTAAAACCTTTCTCAAGACCATATTTGTTATAGAATCTATAACCTTCATCCTCACTATTAAATATCTTGTTGGCAATATGATAGTAATCCAGCATTGACTCATGACTTAGATCCGCCATGTCTTCCGGCATCACCATTCAGATGAATAAAAATGCATGCAAAACCCAGTACGAAATCTTGCGTGGAATTTTAAACTTTTCTCCTTATACATGTTATGGCAAGCAATCATAAACGTCCATAAACTAGATCCCCCATAAACTAGTGAAGCGACCATGGATGATGAAAATTCTAAATTGAATTGCATGCACTAGGGAAACCTAAATCGATGATGACTAAACAAATCTAAGTAGGAAGTGTAGGCTACGAATCAAAGTAAGTTGAGATTCGGGCAATTCATACCTCAGGATGCAAGTCCAGAAGTGATGGGATCGACGGGGGGCGAGTTCCTATAGCGCCGCTGCCGTCGCCGCCAACACTGCCGTCGTAGATGTCAGGCCTTAATCTTCTTCCTGCCGCCGGGCACGTCTTTTATAGTGAAGAGGACGAGGAGGAGGACTAGGACGACGCCGACGACGGTGAATTGGTTCCTCTCGCTGGGCTCGTCTGTCAGAAGGAAGGGGACGACAACGAGGACTTGACCTACTGGATCTAGACGTGGTTCTGGTCGTGGACGTGATCGGTTGAAAGCACAATATTTTACCCTGGACCATTATGCCCTTCTGTGATTAAACTAATTAGGTTTTATCATTTTTAATCCCCCACCAGATCGGACGGCTAATACAAATTGGAGGGGGCAAGTACTCGAAAGTACTCCCAGTACTGCCCCAATCACCGTAAAGGAGCTCTCATACATAACTACAACCTGAGACATATGGATACAAGGAAACACTAGTGAGTTTGTAAATGATGATGCAACATTCCAATACAGCTATTAATAGACAAATTCACAATCCATCGAATTCCCCCTTTCTTAGAAACAACATTACAAGTAGACACCAGCAAGTGAAACCTTTTCTTGAAACTGCACGTCCCAATCTGATAAACGAGCTGGAGCCTTGTGTAACTCCAGCCAGCGGCAGAGCTACGTTGAGGCCGGGGGGCACTGCCCCCCACCCTTGGGATATTCTCTGAAGAATTTTTTCTGTAGCAGGAAATTAGAACCCGTATTCGAAGAAGTACAAAAGTGAAATAGCAATTCAGATGCCTATGGAACCGTCAAATGAAACTAGGATTCTTTAGTCCCTTGAGTTCGTTCCCCTTGATTAAGCTCATAAGAATTAAGACGGCTGAATAAAGCTTACCGGGCCTCTGCATGTGAACTCGGCGCTGGCTCCTAGCAGCAGAGAACCGTCCTGGGCCATCCCAGCAGCACAGGAAGAAGACCCCCATGACAATGGGCGAAACCACTGCCCGTGCCACCACAATGCCGAGTACAATGGCTTGCACGGTACGTGACTTTTGGAAGATCTCCATCCATGTGTTGTGTTCCGGGGACTGTCCATGTATCCCACTCTAGCAGATTGATGTGCGTTGGGCCGCCAGAGCTGCGCTATACTATAGCTCCCGCTACCAGCGGTCGGGTGGCTCACGCTCCCCTCTCACGGGCAAGAAGGAGATGATACTGCGACGTCATAGTGAAAGATCAAATTAAATCAACGACTACATTATCAAGGCATTGAGATGACGGTGGGCATGCCCCATGAGAAGCGATCGACCTAGGAACTTATAATTTTCATTTTTAATGCTATTGTCCAGAAAACATTTTTCTTGCTTTTACTGAACACCCTGTAAAATCCCTCGGGAACAATCTGTTCACGGCGCGATTCAGTTGCTTGGGTGATTGGGACAGAGTGATTGAGGAGAGGGCCACATGGACCTTCAAGGGTAACCCTTCTATTAGCTCCATACGATGGTTTCACTAAGCCGACCTCGATTGGTTTACTCAACTACATGATGATTGGCAATCCGTAACCCAATTCTATTAGGGTAACATAGGTACACCTTCTGAGAAGCATCCTCCTCATCCTCTACTTTTCTGCTAAACGGCATTCCGAAAGTTTAGTTCAGCATCAACGTGACCTCGGGCAGGGTGATCCGTTATTGCTGCTTCTGTTCATCCTGGCCATTGACCCACTTCACAGATTGATCGTCAAAGCCGCTAAATTGGATATTTTTGACAATCGGCCAGCCCTGTGGCTTGCTGCTGCTGACGAAACCTCATGTGGAAGCCAGTCACCGTTAGCCTTTTTTTTGTTTTTTTAGTAAAGGTCGCACTCAATTTTCTTTTTTTAGGAATAGGTTACCGTTACCTTTTTTTAGACATGACACCCTTTATATTAATTCCGAAGGTTCATATGAACTAATATAAATAATCTTGGGCAAATCCAAGAGCCAAACATGACGCCTGGTAGAGAGAGAGGATACCTCATGTGGAAACCAGTCAGTCGCCCACCACAACCGCCACGGCCTCTTCCTCTTCTCCCTCACCCGCGTACGTTTCTCTCGCTCCTACGCTCGTGTCCTCTTTCACTCTTGCCCATGTGCTCTCACTCGGTGCTACCATTTGATCTGGCCATGTCTTAGTCCTGTGGGGATTAGCGTTACCATTCTCTCTAAACCCCCGCTTCATACATACGGTAATTAGCGGCCAAATGCAGAAAGGACCGCTCAAGTTCTGCGTGTGGAGCGTCAATCAGTGTCTAGCATTCAGTAAAGCATCAGTTCCTCATTTTCGAAAAGAGTAAAGCATCCGTTGTTTGCCTGCCTGTTCACTCGATTTTGTTATTACAATTTCTCAGTAGCTGTTATGTTTTGTATGATGAGCTTGACAGCTGATTCAGCCACATTCTCACTGATACACTATGGCCTTGGGAATAGTATGTGCAGTTTGGATTTGGCTTGAGAGGATGCTCGTTGGTACATTTGTCATTGTTCAATTGCATGTAGTTTCTCTACTGTTTTTTATATGTACGGGTATATGTTGCCAAGTTTGTGGCCTTGTGTATATTGCATTGTAGCTTCCCTTTTCTCGTCTCCCTCTCTAGTGCAACATTTTCACTCATAGATGTTTTAACTCGTACTCCCTCCGTAAAGAAGTATAAGAACGTTACAATCACCAAAGTAGTGATCTAAACACTATTATATTTGTGAGTGTGGTTTTCTGTAGCTCAGGCTACACGGTACCCCTTATCTTTGCCATCCATTTATGCATCAAGATCCGTGCAGACACATTTGTCTTTTTTGTTTCTCTCAAACGACACAACATATGAACTATAACTTTTGCAGAACAACAATACATTCTAACTACAATCTAGGAAAATAACTTTCAGATTTTTTCATGCATTTTAAATACTTGAAATAATATTTTTATTCAAAGAAAATCTCATTTTGTATATTTATATCAGACCAAAAAATCTGAAAGTTTTTTCACACATTAATGTTCTAATGTTTGTTCGATCTGCAAAGTTTGAAGTTCATATGTTGTTTCGTTCGAAAACAAAAAGAGAAATCTTCTTGTTGTTAGTTAGTTGGAGAGTACGGATCTCAAAGCAAGGTTGGAGGGTTGAGGATAAGAGGTTCCATGTAGCCTGAGCTACAAAGAAACTTTGTGTATATTTGTTTGCAGAGGAAGTACCATATTCTTCTTGCAGTCATGTGAGGATTTTCTGGAACTGCCACTGGAAGAGCTTTTAAGGCGGTTGAAGGAGGTAGATGATTTAGTTAATGGCTGGCTCTCTGAGCAGTTGACAACCACACTGACTAGCTTAACTCACCAGATGATTGGTTCAACTTTTTTGATAAGCTAAGGGGTGAGGTTCACAGTATGGATGGATTTTTGAGTCCTTGGTATTTCCTTCTAAATATATGGCTCCCAAATAGACAGCTTAGCCTGCAGTGTTTTTCGTCAGGTGTGCTCACTTCACCGGAAGGTGGAAATGTGGAAGATGAAATTCTGGACCAAATAGTCAGCTTGGAGTGTTCCTTTGTTGTTGTATATTGGTCTTCAATTCAATGAATTTTGAGGTGCTACAAGTAGAACATTGTGTTCACAGCTCTTTTTTATATTTATATGCCCTTCCCAATTCTTATCTAGGGTATTAACTAAGTTGGCTGAAAATTCCTGTAGGGTGTCTGCCATCTGTTGGCAAATCTTGTGGCATACTGTAACTCCACTGACACTTCATATGATTTGGCAGAAGATGAGGTCTTTAATAGTGGAATAGAAACGGGTAACCTGGTGGATGATATAGGTGTTAGATCTGGTGTATTTGACGAATATGCTCAAGGCTATGCCACTGAGAGCCATATGGGGGAGAGCTCTTCGTCTCTCATACATGTACCAATCTTTTTGACCGGAATGGCAGGTGCTCTGCCTTTTCATTTAAGAGGGGGAAAATATGTACAACGAGTTGAGAAATCAACCGGGAAACCTATCTAAAGAACCAAAAACAAGGTAAGTCGGGCTACCAAAAACAGCATGGCAGAGAACAAAGGGACTACTCCCATGCCTCCTTCAGGAGGCCTAACTCGTCCCTAATCAAAGAACAAAGCCCTGCAGCAGTGCGTCGTTCTTGCTTGAAGATGCGTCTATTGCGCTCGTTCCAGAGGTTCCATGCCACATAAATTGCCACCGTGCATTCGTTCACCAGGGGTCCCTTTCTGTTTAGCAAAAATGTCATGTCCCACCAGTTGTTGATAGATGCAGCCTGCAATGCAATCGCGGCTGCATCCTTGGCTTGATCGACCATCAAGTGCGAGACTTCTTTAGCAAACGGGCAGTCCAGAATGAGGTTTTGGCTGACTCTAGAACTTGATCACAGGCACCGCAGGAAGCCTGATGGTCCCAGCCTCTTCCTTGCAACCGATCTGCCGTCCACAGTCTATTCTGTATAAGGGTCCAAATAAAGAATTCCACCTTTGATTCTCCTTTTAACTTCCACACTCTAGACGGCCGCGGCATTGGGATACGAGCGATGAATTGTTGTTCATAGGCCGACTTGGCAGAGTAGTTTCCATTGGCCGTGAGAGTCCAAGTAATCTTGTCATCCTCGTCATTAACTTGGAATTGTTGAACCTTATGCCAAAGAGAAACAAAAGTGCAGCAGATCAGCCGTGGTCATGCGCTGCAATCCTCTCATCCAACCACTCTCACGGATGGCATCCACAACTGAAATATGCTTGTATCTTGCAAGGTTAAAAAGGCCTGGAGCCATCTCCATTGGTGCTACCCCATCCAACCAGCGATCAGACCAGAGAGCAGTCCGAGCGCCATTGTCAATGGAGATTTTGGTGCAAGACTGAAATAGTTGATGGTCAGCAGCCTCGCAAGGAGTCGGCGTTCCTTTCCACGGTCTATCCATGGCGTCCCATTGAAACCAGGGCCATCTTAGCCGTAGGGCTGTATTGAAGGCCGAAAGGTCTTTGATGCCCAGCCCTCCAACCACGTTAGGCGCAAAATACGTCTCCAATTGACCAGACATTTACCTACGTGGGCCTCCTCGTCCGCGTTCCACGGGAAATTCCTTCTCAAGTTGTCAAGCTTCTTCACGAACCATTTGTAAGGAGGGAAGATTGTCAAAAATAGGTGATCGCGCTAGTCAGCACCGAGTTGATCAGTGTGAGCCGTCCAGTGCGTTGCAGAAGCTTTCCTTTCCAAGCCTTTAATCTGGCCACCCCCTTATCCAAGAGAGTTTGCAGATCAATCCGCCGAAGGCTGCGAGAGGAAAGGGGGAGACCCAGATAAGTGCAAGGGAACGATCCACACGGTCCCCCGAAGTGCTGTAGCAGCCCAGGAATATCCAGTCTGTTGCATTGAATTGGAAAGAATACACATTTTTCCTCATTAATTCTTAGTCCAGAGATCTCTCCGAACACCGAGAGTATTCTCTTTAAGGCAGCAATCTCCGAGCAGCAAGGGTTCACAAAGAGTGTCGCATCGTCCGCATAGAAACTTGTCTGGAGACGGGAAACACGTAAGGGGATAGGGGACAGGATGTTCTCCTCAGGTGCCCTCTGAAACAGACGCTGCAGCGGGTCCAAGGCAAGAATGAAAAGCAAGGGGGATAGCGGATCCCCTTGCCTCAATCCCCTCCTATGCATAAAAGGAATTCTAGGGGATCCATTAAGCATGACGCGAGAGGAAGCAGTCGCAAGTAGGATGCTGATCATATCTTTCCAGCGCTGACCAAACCCAAAAGCTTGCAGCACCTTCATCAAATAGGGCCAGATTACTGAGTCAAACACTTTGGTAAAATCCAACTTAAGGAATAGGAGGGGCTTCGTCTTATGTGCCTCTTTAATCACATTCTGGACATAGAGAAAGTTGTCTTGGATGGACCTGCCACGGATGAATGCACTCTGGATGTGGGAGATCAAGCGATGCAGCTCTGGGCCCAGGCGGTTGGCAAGAACCTTACAAATAATCTTAGCAATGCTATGCATGAGACTCACCAGGCGGTAATCTCCAACATTAGTGGCATCCACGTTCTTAGGCAACAAAACGATCAAGGCAGAGTTAAGAAGCTTCCACTGATTACCCCGCAGCTGCTGAAATTGATAGAGGGCATTGCAAATGTCATTAGCGATTGAGGGAGTCCTGGACTAGGGGGTGCCCGGACAGCCGGACTATCATCATCGGCCGGACTCCAAAACTATGAAGATACAAGATTGAAGACTTCGTCCCGTGTCCGGATGGGACTTTCCTTGGCGTGGAAGGCAAGCTTGGCGATACGGATATGTAGATCTCCTACCATTGTAACCGACTCTGTGTAACCCTAGCCCTCTCCGGTGTCTATATAAACCGGAGGGTTTTAGTCCGTAGGACGAACAACCATTACAACAATCATACCATAGGCTAGCTTCTAGGGTTTAGCCTCCTTGATCTCGTGGTAGATCCACTCTTGTACTACCCATATCATCGATATCAATCAAGCAGAGTAGGGTTTTACCTCCATCGAGAGGGCCCGAACCTGGTAAAACATCGTGTCCCTTGTCTCCTGTTACCATCCGCCTAGACGCACGATTCGGGACCCCCTACCGAGATCCATCGGTTTTGACACCGACATTGGTGCTTTCATTGAGAGTTCCTCCGTAGTCGTCACCGATAGGCTTGATGGCTTCTTCAATCAACAACAACGCAGTCTGGGTGAGACTTTTCTCCCGGACAGATCTTCGTATTCGGCGGCCCGCCTTCTGCAGGCAATTCACTTGGCCATCCGAGCAGATCGAAGCTTCGCCCAGCCATCGATCAGATTTGGGAGCCTAAACTCCACGGCGGATATCCGCGGAGACTTGATCTTCGATGGATCCGAGCGCGGCCGGCGTGCGCCTTGTCACAATGGGCATGATCTAACTCTGCCGCCGGACAGTACCTTGGAGGCCGCACACGAATCCGCTCCGACCCATAGTCCAGAGCCGATTGCGCAGATCAAGGACTGGTGGCTGGACACCGCCTCGGGAGCTGCAACTTCCACGGCGATGGAGCCGAACGCTGACCTCGTCCCTTATAAAGCTCGTGACTCCGAGGTGCCGGACTCCCTGCCGAACTCCAAACCTCCTGCACCCCTGCCAATCGAATCCGATTGGGCGCCGATCATGGAGTTCACCGCTGCGGACATCTTTCAGCACTCACCCTTTGGCAACATCCTAAAATCGCTAAAGCATCTCTCGCTATCCGGAGAGCCCTGGCCGGACTACGGCCAGGATGGTTGGGATGCGGACGACGAAGAAATTCAAAGCCCACCCACCACCCACTTTGTAGCCACTGTCGACGATCTAACCGACACACTAGACTACGACTCCGAAAACATTGACGGTATGGACGACGATGCCGGAGACGATCAAGAAGCTGCGCCTACAGGCCACTAGAAGACCACCCCAACACATGACGTATATATGGTGGACATCCCAAAAGGAAGCGATAACGAGGAACAACGGGGCGCGGCAAAGGATAATACCGCCGACAAACAACCAAAACGGCGACGCAGACGCCGCCCTAAGTCCCGCCTCGAAAAAAATAGCATTCCTAATGACCCAGCAATAGAGCAGGGCACACCAGTGGACGACGAACATGCTACCAAGCAACCGTCCGAACAGGACGAATCGGATAATCAATCCATGCCCGGCGAAACCAACAGTCCAGACGACCTCACGCCGGACACACCACCGGAGCATAAGAACCTTCACAAAAGACTCATCGTCACTACAAGAAGTCTGAAGAAGGAAAAACGGAAGCTCAAAACAGTGGAAGACATACTCAGAATGAGGTGGAGCAAAGTACTCAAGACCACAGACAAATATGGTAATGGCCACCAAACAAAGAGCTACCCGAAGCGCAAGCTGCTGCTAGAATTTGACGAGGAAGCCATAGAGCCCCCACAGTCAAAAAACAAAGAGGCCGCCTGGCCAGATAGACGGCCAGATGACAGGCCAAAAGCGACAAGCGGCACCGCACACAAGCCGACTCATGATCCTGGGAAAACAGATGGCCCAGCCAGTCCATTTACGGGCCAAAAAGAGGGCCCGAGAAGCAACATAACACGCCAAGTGTTGAAGACAGCGGCACACCCAAATCTGGGGCGCCAGACACCCACTATGTTTCACCGATGAGGTGCTGGATCATGAATTTCCAGCAGGGTTCAAACCCATAAACATAGAGGCATCTGACGGAACAACAGACCACGAGTGCGGATAGAGGATTACATACTACACATACACATGGCTAGAGGAGATGATCTCCACGCCATAAAATATCTACCCTCAAGCTCAAAGGGCCAGCTCGGCATTGGCTCAAAAGCCTCCCGAAAACACATGTTGGAAGTTGGGAAGAGCTTGAGGGCGCGTTTAGAGCAAATTTTCAAGGGACTTATGTACGCCCTCCGGATGCGACGATCTAAGTCATATAACTCAACAGCCCGGAGAGTCGGTAGCAAAATTTCAGAACAGGTTCCTTACCAAAAAGAACCAAATAGTCATTGTCGGACACTCAAGCCTTAGCAGCTTTTAAACACAACGTCCGAGGCGAATGGCTGCGCCGAACACCTCGGCAAGAGAAGCCGAGGACAATGGCCGCGCTAACAAGCCTCATGACCGCTTTTGCGGGGAAGACAGCTAGCTAGCAAGATGCAGCACCAGCGACCCGAGTACATCCGAGATCAGAGATGGAAACGGAAAATCACGGCGCAGATAAGATCAGCGCCGGAATAATGAAAATAGCCCAAACACTACTAGGGGAAAGCCTAGCAGCAGCGCGGGTTTGGGCACCCTCGATGGCGGTGCGGCGCTACTAATAAGCGCTTCTGACTAACGTGTAGCGATGGCGGCGTGTTGACACACGCCATCTTTGCTACACAATTGCTGCAGCGCGGTTTCGGAAGGGCGCTCTGGTATTAGCTGCAGCGCCATTTCGTGTAAGCGCCTCTCGTAAGCCGCGCCATCGCTAAATCCCCTCGCTACTACTAGTTTTATTAGTTTTTTCCTGCAGATTTGTTTTTATTTGTTTTGCATTTGAATAGGCTTTATACAATAATCTTTAGCATATCATCCACATACAAATGTAATCATAGCATATACATACAATTAGTCTCATCAAATCATGTCATCATCATAATCATCATCCAACACAAAGTGGTCTCGATCTCGTCATCAATCTCAAAATAGCGATACAAGTCTCGATTACTTGCAAATACATCGTCATCCATCTAAACAATGATATACATGAGAATAGCTATCACTTTGAGTACATGAGTTCGTATCCCTCTCTCGCATTAGCGTGAACCTAAACTAAGTCTCGCGTGTCGCCGGAAACCGAAAACCGGTACACCTTGGCCTTTCACTCCGGCCACTTGTCGATATATACTCTGGCGTAGCACTTCTTTGCCATTTATGATCTATGCACCTGCATCGTCACATGAGTCGATGATATGCAACATATATAGTTGAGCAACACAAAGAGACAGACTTGGCAAAAATAGAAACAACATATCATAAGCATAAATAACAAAGTTCATCGTACCCAAATGACCTAACTAGAGTGATTTTAAGCTAGTCGAGGAGGACGGTTTAATTACATCACAAATAAAGTTTCACCGTGCATAACTCAAATTTTTGTCATAAAAGAAACTATGGACTAAACGGACACATTGTCATATATCGACAATCACTCCAGCATGTCGTGCCATCCATCCAAGTCAGGGAGATAGTCATCGAGCTTTGTGAAAGGCTTCATGTCGAGACGCTGAGAGGCTATCCATGTTCGGACGTCTTCCCGCGACATTTGTCCTTCGCATGGAACATCCCTGTTTTCCGACGACCTCATTCATGATGATTTGGGCAAGTTCGCTGGATGTTATAGAACTCAGCTCAAGTCGATGATCCTCGATATCTCCTATGTCCTTTGCCCATTGCGAGAATATGGGCATCGCTAGATCTAGGTGCCATGTGAAGGTTACGGTGATCCCGTCGGTACTCCGGCATGTGGTGTAGGACATAGAATCCATCATTAAGAGAATCGTTCGGTTCTTTGGATGCAGCAGAAGTCGGTCTTATGGCTGAAGGCGTGCTGCCGCCCTTTTCTTCTTGTCCCTAACATCTCCACCTTGCTTGGTAGTAAAACATAGCACCGTCGAGAACATCTTTGATGTGGGTGTAATCCTTTTGTGAATGTTCTTGACGAGTCCAAGTAAAGAGCGTGGGAGAATCGGGGTAGAGGATGATGAGGACGGCGCGCCATGCTGCAAAAATAAGTACACCTCAAATTAATTAGCCTCCACCGTGCAAATGAATTATTGAAACCGAAGGAAGGATAGCAGCGCGGATGACTTACACGGATGATAAGGCACGAGAATCGCCTCCTTGTCCTTATTGGCGAGCATGAAACCGGCGATGTAATCCCTCGCGTATTCACGATGCTGTGCACAGACTCCCAAGAAGGCCTCGTGCATGTAGTACGGGTCAGCGACACAGATATGAGCTATCTGCTCAACCCCAATGATGTGGATCATGTGCAAGGCATAAAGGCGGACAAAAGTAAAATCCAGCTTCTTCACGTGAAACATGTCGAATATGTAATCGAATCGGAGGAAGAACTTATCCGGGGAAGCCATTGACGTCGACATTTGCTGCGGAACATTAACCACGTAGAGTGGGTATCCCGGATCTTCGGCGATGAGGCCTTTCTCTACCCGCAGCACATCGTCATGAAGTCTCCTCGGATCGCGAATCTGGCCCGTGGCGCTGTTTCGTAGGATTGGTTTACCGAGGATATGCCATTTATCCGCATCGGGGATATCTACGGTCCCGGCCGAGGCTGCTTTGGCGGCTGGATCATAGAATCAGCTTTTTGCCTTTCCTCGCTCTCTTCCTAGGCTTCTTTACCACGGATGGTCGTCAATAAGCGTTGAGGCGGTAATTCAGAGCATCGACTCATGATGCTCAAACCACGAGGCGCGGTATAGACATCTTGTTCAGCGCCATCGTCATCCTCATCCTCATCCATGGCGGCGTCATCAGCCTCTAATGGAGCCACCGCTTACCCGTCCGCTATCACCCAACCCGACACCCGGCGCTAATTGGGTAGGTGGGGTGTTGATGTTCATACCTTGTTGAGGCTGCGTGCTCGTGGGTGTGCTCCCGCCGCCTCGGACGAAGCAGACTCTTTGGCCACAGGACCCACCCATTGCAACAATCACCAAGCCGCCATGGGTCTCGTCGTCATCCCCACTAGTATTAGAGGAGGTAAATTCTCGTGGCCCGGTTTGACATCGCCACGGAAACCTTGAAGGCGTTCGGGGATCGGCCGGCTGTGGAACAATGGTTCCTTCGGCTCCATTATCGTCCCCTTCCCCGTCGCACCTTCGCTCGCCGATGGTGTACAATATCGTGCAGGGTTTCATCGGCTGCAAATAAAAGTCTGCGGCGTGAGACATCCGAAAGGCAACGAAAACGGAGATTATACATTTATATTGAAGGGGCGGTGTGGAAGATACCGTGAGGGCGTCGAGCTCAGCCAAAGAGGAGGCACCACCGAGCACGTCCGGTCGGCGGCTGGTGCGGAGCAGTCTTGGGGAGCAGGTGCGGGAGCAGTGCGGGAGCAGGTCGAGAGCGGTCGCGAGGAGCAGTCACGGGGAGCAGTGCGGGAGCATGTGCTGCGAAGTCAGCAAGGGAAAGTCCTCTGCATTTTTGGATTTTCCCTTGTCCAAATGTGAACGCCCGTCACCAAGGAAGTAGATAAATCTGCAACCGCTTTGTTTTGCGGCAGCTATCGCTGTTGCGGTATGCGAGATGATTTCTTCTCAACCGCAATCTCAACCTTCTTGTCGATGCTTTCTTGATTAACCTCCGTCTTTCCTTTCTCTCCTCCGTGGTCTCACGGTAGTACTTCTTCCGTGGGCGCCGTCTCCGACACGTGCACGCGTCCATCTGACGGTCGAGTATCCACGGTTGTCGTTTCAATATGTTCAACGCCGGTTGAATGGAGTGTCCCACTTGGCCTCGCCAATGCCTCGACGGCGAAGTCGCTTTCGGCCGCAATCCGGCGTTGCTCTCTCTGCAAAAGGCACAAGGATCGTTTACAAATATGACTAACGTGTGCGGTCGAATTGATCGAAACTAAAATTACGGTAGTCTCATGAACTCCGTAATGAGCGGTGTTGTCTCATAAACCTTCTTGATGGGTCCCAACGGTGGCGGGCCCTCGGGGCGTCACGCTCTGCGGGGCGGTGAAATCCGCCAAGGGTGCAGGATGCCTGACTTCGCGGCTTCGCGTCCTCCTTGGCCCATTTGGACCTCTTTCCGCCGTAACCACGGCTTCCGAGTGGTGGGTCCCAATGTTCCTCTTTTGAAGCCCCTTCATGTACTTAGACTTTTCTTTGGCAGCTTCGCCTCGCAAGCCTCCTTGAATATTTGAAACTGCTCTTAGTGATTGTCGGACTTTCCTTTACAATCTCGGAGTAGGGTTCCGTCGTTGATCTTTGCTTTCACTCAATTTTTCCAGCGCCAGCGTTGCTAAACTTGGTCATGGCGTGTTTGTTTATCTTCTTCATTGCGGGTCATTATGCGGATCTTCATAATCCTTCTCATTCCGCCCGGAACAAGAATATCTGGTGAAACTTCTTTAGGAGGAGCTCCTCATATTTTCTATCTACTTTAGATTCTTATCGTTGATGGTGGCGGTTGTCCGTATGATGCAGCCTATTTGATTGCCGTAGCACGCCTTCTTCCTCGGCGCCTTTGGCTCAAAATTGCCGTTGTCCACCTCCGTGACCACCAGTCTAGTAGTCCTGAGTTTGTTAGGAACCCGTTGCCTCTTCGCTTCGGTGCTACACGGATCCGTTCCCGAGGCAGCACCGGTCTCAGCGCCGGTCTCGATGCGGTCTGAATCTCAGCGCCGGTGTCGATCTCAAGACCGGTCTGCGTATCGGTCTCAGCACCGGTCTGCGTGTCGGTCTCAGTCCCCGATGCCGGGCCCAGCAACAACATCTGTTGATCGTCGGTAAAGCTAAAAAATTCGTCTGCCGCCCGGTAGACGTCGTCGCAATCACCAGAACCCTGTCCTTCATCGTTGCTAGCCATGTTTCCTATGATTAAATCTAGTCAATTAATTCTATACCTAATAAAATGAATAATGACATAAAAAAGGACTATTGTTTTGCAGGAATGTTGACTCCTTCTTGGTGCGGCAAATCCCGGGCACTCGATATGTCCTAGTTTGTAGCACAAGTCATGCCGAAATTCACGGGAAATTTCGGCATGACCTTTGCTAAAAAGTGGACAAATCGAGAACCTGAAATTTGCCGGAACAGAAATGAATCAACATTCCGCAAAACATAAACCACTCAACATCATTCACGAAACAACAAAGCCACCACTTGGGCACAATCGAACAACTTCAATGAAAAGATATGACATGACCACTTCAATGAAAAATAAAATTTGCCTAAATTCTTTTCCTTGAAAAATAGTGGTCTTTTGAAAAATCAAAACCTTTGCCAATCTACTTAACCTAGCTTCTTAATCCAACGAACCTAATTAACCTACCTATTTAACCTAGTTGGTTAATCTTGTTTACCTAGATAATTAACCCTAATTAAACTAGTTAGCATAGCTAGTTCTCTGTCAAAGCCTAAAATAAATTTCTGCACTAATTAACATGGATAATTAACCTAATTAAACTAGTTAACTTTGAGTAGTTCTCTGTCATAGCCCTAACTAAGTTTTTGCACTAACCTAGATAATTAACCTAATTAAACTAGTTAACCTAACTACTTCTCTGTCAATGCCTAACTAAATTTTTGCCCTAAAACCTAGATAATTAACCTAATTAAAAGCTGGCTAACCTATGCATGAGAGAGAGAGAGGGGGTGGGGCTTCTGATGATGGCTCGGTGGTGGCGACGGAGGCAGTGTGGTGGCGAGGAGGCGAGGCGTCTCGGTGACGGCGAGGGAGGCAGGGCGTCTCCGGTGACAGCGAGGAAGGTGGCGTCGGCAGCGGCTCGGTGGCGTTAGCGAGCAGCAGCTCGAGGCGTTAGGCGGCTCGGTGTCGTCGGCAGCGCCACGGCTCTGTGGCGCGCGTCGTCGGCGGGCGAAGTGTGAAGCGACGAATCGCGGAGACGGCGGTGCGTGGGTGGGGTTTGAGGATTTGGGGAAGTGGTGGCGGGGAAGCGGTTTTTGGCTAAGTCAAACTTAGCGGTAGCGCGTTTATAAAATGCGCTATAGCTAAGTTAGCTATAGCGCTTTCCTCAAAAGCAGCTGCTGCTGCTATAGCTAATTTCCTATTCTGCTTCTATAGCGGGGTCTAGGGCACGTCTGCAGCTACGTTAGCTATAGCGCCTCTTACAAACAAACGCTGTTGCTATGCCTTCCTCGATTTTTCACTTTTTCGTTTATTTTGCTTTACATTTTATTTTTCCCTTTCTCCTTTTTCTATTTCTTTCATTTTCATTTAAATTTCTATTTGTTTATCATCTTATTTTATTTTTGTTAGTAGTAGCGCTCTTCCACGGAAACGCGCTGCTAACTGTGATGTAGCGATGGCGCGTTCCTTCTAAGATCGCTATCGCTATCGTAACCTAACATTCTACCAATGGGAATATTAGTAGTAGCGCTTTTTGGTCAACAGCGCTCTTGCTAAGTTTGTGTCTCAGTAGCGGTTTCTAGTAGCTCGCTACTGCTAAATAGCACTAGCGCTGTTTTTTGAACCGCGCTGCTGCTAAGATTCTGTGTATAGCCTTTTCCCTAGTAGTGAAAGAACACGGCGGTCAACGCCGGATTCAAAAGCTCGCGGCCAAACAATAAAACACTGCCTCTTAAGGACAACAGTGATGAGCTATCCAACTTAAACAAAATTTTTTATCGGATATGTCAAATCCACAGTACCTCCGGAAGGCCTGCAAACCACACCCACCGAGATTGTTGGGTTTTTAAACAGTCCGGCAGACTCAACGCCGAACACAAGGGGCTCGACACACCAAGCGAGGACGATGACGAACCCCACCAGCAGAGCACCGGAAAACAAAAGACTTTCCCACAAGAAGTCAAAGCAGTAAACTCACTTCATATAGTACGGAAAAACAATGCGGCACCCGCTAAGATAGGTGTCGCACGGTCCACCCCAGCGGAACCTCGAGGTTGGATGTCAAAACCAATCACTTTTGACCACCTGGATTATTCCAGAAGTATTCGAAACGCAGGATGGACTGCTCTGATATTGGATCCTATAATCGACGGACTGCAATTTACACAAGTCCTGATGGACGGCGGCAGCGATTTAAACCTGCTATATCCGGACACAATCCGCAAGTTGGGGATAGACCTTACTAAAATTCGACATAGCCGCACTTCCTTCAAAGGAGTGGCGCCAGGCCCTTACGCCAAGTGCACAGGCTCCTTACTACTAGAAGTTGTGTTGGGTCACCGACAACTTCCGACAGCATAAAGCTAATCTTTCATGTCGCCCCATTTAAAAGTAGCTATCAAGCACTATTGGGACGTGAAGCTTTTGTCCGCTTTAACGCAATACCACATTACGCGTCTCTTACACTTAAAATGTCCGGTCCACGTGGCATCATTTCATTAAAAGGGTCATTCAAAGACCCCGGACACGGCTAGACGAGTCCGGCATAAATAATCTAGGGGCTCCCTAGCCGCACACCCCTTCACAAGGGGCTGTGCATATAAGCAATAATGAGCTAATATAGGCTCAGCTTTATTAATTTATTAATATTTCAATTTTTATGCACTTTTCGCATGATTTCTTTTCAAACTAAGTTCCTCTCTTTTTACAGATGAACAACGTGCACACCCGTCGAGATCGGCGGCTGCGGAGACCCAGCGCAGACGTGCGATGAGGGACCCGTTCAAGGATTCTTTTGATTAAGACCTGCGTAAACCTTTCTTACTGTCTCTTTTTGCTATAATCCCCTGGTTTCTCATTATAACCAGAGAGGAGACTGGCGTTTTGGCATCGGCCGCGTCAGAGGACCTCGCCCGTACCTGGACACTAGGGGCTTAGGGCATTGTTATGCCCGTTATTATAAAGATCGAACACCTTCGAGAGTGTTCGGCGTCTCGAGTTACGCCTTATATGCATCAGCTCCGAATCATGTCTTTGGTCAAATGTTGGGTTTCCCCGGCTCCTGTGTTTTGCTACCTTACATTTCGTATCATCGGCTAACGCGGCACCAGAACTACTGCAATTGCGCCCCGCCTGGTTTGGCGAGCACCTCGATGAAAGCCAAAACCGATCGTCATGATACAACGAGAGACTGGTCGACCACTCGATCGACCAATGGAATGTTTAGAATTCCTCCGCTTTGACGAAGGACTGTTTCCCGGTCAGTCACATACGCGCTACTGAATTCGGAGAGCGCGGTGCCCCGAGGGCTATATCATAGCCCCACCTCGAACTCCATGGCTAAGTGAAAGTGATAAAGCATTATAGTCCGGTTGCCTCGTTTGCTCGCTACCACCTCCTTCACGGGACCGAGGCGTCGGATTAAGTGTGAAAATCGCTATTTTGCGAACACCCCCGCACCTTGTGCGTGGGGGCTGAAGCCGACGACTGCCATCTTTCAGGTTATACACTCGTATACATAAACGGCCGCATAGGAGATATTTCAATACTTGAACGCACAAGTATAAAAAGCACTTACATCATAAACATTGTTTTAGAAAATTAAACGTTCACTTGAACGTGACATTTTTTGAGCACTGCGACTCTATTAGACGAGCACCACGCAGAACTTCCCCAAAATAGTGCTCGGCAGGTAACCAGCTCTCGTGCGAACCCTGGGTCGCAACAGCGGTGGCATCCATCTCTGTCCAATGTGTCTTCACATGGGCGAGTGCCATCCGTGCACCCTCTATGCAGGCCGACCACTTCATCGCCTTGATATGCGGCACCGCCCCAAGAAATTGCTGCAATAAGCCAAAATAGCTCTTCGGCTTGGGCCTATCCGGCCAGACATGAGTCACGATATCCGTCATGGCAAGCCTGGACAACCTATTCAGCTCAGCCCACTCGGCCAACCAGTCGGTCAGCGGAAGTGAACGCTCCGGACTATGGAATTGAGACCAAAACAGCTCTTCCGTCTTGTGATCCTTCGGCGGAAGTACTGCGGCATCCGCCGCTTTTCGCTGCTAAGTCCATATAAGGATCCTCCGGACCCCACAGCTGGCCAAGCTGAGCATACTTTGGATCCGTAAACCTTCGGCGCAGCAGAAAAGGCTTGCCAGCCACAATGTCTCCGGCCTGGCGCAGCTCTTTCTTTATAGCCGCATTGCGAGCGAGCATCCTTGGCCCGGCGGTGGCCTTCCCAGTCTTCTCGCCCGCTAAACACTCCTTTTCAAGAGCCTCATTGCGGTCGGTAGCATCTTTTAACTCCACGGCCATTTCGGCCATCTCTTCCCTGCTTCGGCAGTGTGCAGCCCTTTCGGCTTCTAACTCCTTGGCCGCCCTCGAGGCAGCCGCATCACTCCTTCGGCTTGCTCCTTGGCTTGAGCAAGTTCGCCCAAAACTCTCCACAGCAGCGGCACCATCTGCATTTCACACACATGTTGTAAGGAGTGGGCTTCGGCTCCCTTACTAAGTGACCGCAAAGAAACACTTACCTTGCGACTCATCAAGTCGCCTGTTGACTAGCGTGATGTCCGCATCCGCAACGTCAAGTTGCCGCTTTAGTTCAGCAACTCCATCAGTCCGGCTGGCCCCCGGACGATCCGCCACCTGCATAGGAACGGCGAAAATTGAAACCTGCGATTTTGATCCTCGGCACGCTGTCGCTTTCGACAACCTACCGAGTCTCAGGGGCTACTATCTTTACAGGGCGCACTTTATGTGTAAAACTGTCAAAAGGTGTGTCATTTTTACGTACCTCAAACCCCACCAGAAAACTCGGCGGCATTCATAATCCGCCTTGTGACGAAATCCTTACAATCACCATACTCATCAATGCATGGTGATCTTCTGAGATAGACGCCCTCTCAAGCAGATCCTTCAGCTCCCCCGGCTGCACACCGGTTGGTGCCGAACTATCCGGCTTTACCGGACTCGGGGGTATCCTAGCTCATGATGCCATTGTTGGGGAACGTAGCAGAAATTCAAAAAAAATTCCTACGTGTCACCAAGATCTATCTATGGAGAAACCAGCAACGAGGGGAAGGAGAGTGCATCTACATACCCTTGTAGATCGCTAAGCGGAAGAGTTCAAGAGAACGGGGTTGAAGGAGTCGTACTCGTCGTGATCCAAATCACCGGAGATCCTAGTGCCCAACGGACGGCACCTCCGCGTTCAACACACGTACAGCCGGTGATGTCTCCCATGCCTTGATCCAGCAAGGAGAGAGGAGAGGTTGGGAAGACTCCGTCCAGCAGCAACCTGACGGCGTGGTGGTGGTGGAGAAGCGTGGCAATCTGTGAGGCTTCGCCAAGCACCGGGAGAAGAGGAGTACTTGGGAGAGGGAGGGCTGCGCCCGAAACTTGTGGTGCGGCTGCCCTCCCACCCCACATATATATAGGGGCAAGGGAGAGGGCTAGCCCCTCGGATCAATCTGAGGAGGCGGCGGCCAGGGGGGAGGAGTGCCTCCCAAGTCAAGTGGAGGCCCTCCCCTTAGGGTTTCCCTCTTCCATGCGCATGGGCCTTGGGGGCTGGTGCCCTGGCCCATTAAGGCTAGGCGCCCCCTACAGCCCATGCTACTGTATTGGACGTCGTGGAACAATTTCCGGACCTCCGGAATCCTCTGGAACCTTCTGGAAGCTTCCCGGTACAATACCGAAAAAACCCGAACTTTTTCCGGAACCCGAACAACAACTTTCCATACATAAATCCTTACCTCCGAACCATTCCGGAACTCCTCGTGACGTCCGGGATCTCGTCCGGGACTTCGAACAACATTCGGTAACCATATACAAACTTCCTTTATAACCCTAGCGTCATCGAACCTTAAGTGTGTAGACCCTACGGGTTCGGGAGACATGTAGACATGACCGAGACGTTCTCCGGTCAATAATCAACAGCGGGATCTGAATACCCATGTTGGCTCCCACATGTTCCACGATGATCTCATCGGATGAACCACGATGTCAATGACTCAATCGATCCCGTATACAATTCCCTTTGTCTAACGGTATTGTACTTGCCCGAGATTCGATCGTCGGTATACCGATACCTTGTTCAATCTCATTACCGGCAAGTCTCTTTACTCGTTCCATAACACATCATCCCGTGATCAACCCCTTGGTCACATTGTGCACATTACGATGATGTCCTATCGAGTGGGCCCAGAGATACCTCTCCGTCACACGGAGTGACAAATCCCAGTCTCGATTCGTGCCAACCCAACAGACACTTTCGGAGATACCTGTAGTGCACCTTTATAGCCACCCGATTCGTTGTGACGTTTGGTACACCAAAGCATTCCTACGGTATCCGGGAGTTGCACAATCTCATGGTCTAAGGAAATGATACTTGACATTAGAAAAGCTTTAGCATACGAACTACACGATCTTTGTGCTAGGCTTAGGATTGGGTCTTGTCCATCACATCATTCTCCTAATGATGTGATCCCGTTATCAACGACATCCAATGTCCATAGCCAGGAAACCATGACTATCTGTTGATCTCAACGAGCTAGTCAACTAGAGGCTCACTAGGGACATATTGTGGTCTATGTATTCACACGTGTATTACGATTTCCAGATAATACAGTTATAGCATGAATAAAAGACAATTATCATGAACAAGGAAATATAATCATACTTTTATTATTGCCTCTGGGGCATATTTCCAACAGTCTCCCACTTGCACTAGAGTCAATAATCTAGTTCACATCGCCATGTGATTAACACTCACAGGTCACATCACCATGTGACCAACATCCAAAGAGTTTACTAGTGTCATTAAACTAGTTCACATCATCATGCGATTAAGACTCAATGAGTTCTGGGGTTTTGATCATGTTTTGCTTGTGAGAGAGGTTTTAGTCAGCGGTGCGCAACATTCAGATCCGTATGTACTTCGCAAATCTCTAGGTCATATTGTAAACGCTGCTTCCACGCTCCACTTGGAGCTATTCCAAATGGTTGCTCCACTATACGTATCCGGTTTGCTACTTAGAGACATTCGGATAGGTGCTAAAGCTTGCATTGACGTAACCCTTTATGCCGAACTCTTTATCACCTCCATAATCGAGAAACATGTCCTTATTTACTCCAAGGACAATTTTGACCGCTGTCCAATGATCCATTCCTGGATCATTCTTGTACCCCTTGACTGACTCATGGCAAGGCACTCTTCCGGTGCGGTACACATCATAGCATATTACAGAGCCTATGTCTGAAACATAGGGGACGACCTTCGTCCTTTCTCTCTTTTCTGCCGTGGTCGAGCTTTTAAGTCTTAACTTCATACCTTACATCTCAGGCAAGAACTCCTTCTTTGGCTGATCCATCTTGAACACCTTCAAGATCATGTCAAAATACGTGCTCATTTGAAAGTACTATTAAGCATTTTGATCTATCTTATAGATCTTGATGCTTATTGTTCAAGTAGCCTAATCCAGGTTTTCCATTGAAAAACACTTTTCAAATAACCCTATATGCTTTCCAGAAATTCTACATCATTTCTGATCAACAATATGCCAATAACATATACTCATCAGAAATTCTATAGTGCTCCCACTCACTTCTTTGGAAATACAAGTTTCTCATAAACTTTGTATAAACCCAAAATCTTTGATCATCTCATCAAAGTGTACATTCCAACTCCGAGATGCTTACTCTAGTCCTTAGAAGGATCGCTGGAGCCAGCATACCTTTTAGCATCCTTAGGATCGACAAAACCTTTCTGATTGTATCACATACAACCTTTCCTTATGAAGACTGGTAAGGAAACTCGTTTTGACATCCGTCTGCCAGATTTCATAAATGCAGCTAATGCTAACATGATTCCGACGGACTTAAGCATCAATACGGATGAGAAAATCTCATCGTAGTCAACTCCTTGAACTTGTGAAAAACTCTTCGCCACAAGTCGAGCTTCATAGACGGTGACATTACCGTCCACGTCCGTCTTCTTCTTAAAGATCCATTTATCTCAATGGCTTGCCGATCATTGGGCAAGTCCACCAAAGTCCATGCTTTGTTCTGATACATGGATCCTATCTCGGATTTCATGGCTTCTAACCATTTGTCAGAATTTGGGCCCACCATCGCTTCTCCATAGCTCGTAGGTTCATTGTTGTCTAGCAACATGACCTTCAAGACGATATTCTTGTACCACTCACTCAAGTAATACGCATCCTTGTCACCCTCGAGTGCGGTAGTAACTTGATTCGAAACTTCATGATCACTATCATAAGCTTCTACTTCAATTGGTGTAGGCGCCACAGGAAGAACTTCCTGTGCCCTGCTACACATTAGTTGAAGTGACGGTTCAATAACCTCATCAAGTCTCCACCATCCTCCCTCTCAACTTTCCGAGACAAACTTTTCTCGAGAAAGGACCCGATTCAAGAAACAATCACTATTGCTTTCGGATCTGAATTAGGAGGTATACCCAACTGTTTTGGGTGTCCTATGAAGATGCATTTTATCCGCTTTGGGTTCGAGCTTATCAACCTGAAACTTTTTCACATAAGCGTCGCAGCCCCAAACCTTTAAGAAATGATAGCTTAGGTTTCTCCAAACCACAGTTCATACGGTGTCATCTCAACGGAATTACGTGGTGCCCTATTAAAGTGAGTGCGGTTGTCTCTAATGCCTAACCCATGAATGATAGTGGTAATTCGATAAGAGACATCATGGTACGCACCATATCCAATAGGGTGCAACTATGATGTTCGGACACACCATCACACTATGGTGTTCCAGGCGGTATCAATTGTGAAACAATTTCCACAATGTCTTAATTGTGTGCCAAAACTCGTAACTCAGATACTCATCTCTATGATCATATCATAGACATTTCATCCTTTTGTCACGATGATCTTCAACTTCACTTTGAAATTACTTGAACCATTCAATAATTCAGACTTTTGTTTCATCAAGTGAATATACTCTACATCTACTCGAATCATCTGTGAAGTAAGAACATAATGATATTCACTGCATGCCTCAGCACCTCATTGGCCTGCACACATCAAAATGTGTTACTTCCAACAAGTTGCTATCTTGTTCCATCTTACTAAAACTGAGGCTTTTCAGTCATCTTGCCCATGTGGTATGATTTGCATATCTCAAGTGATTCAAAATCAAGTGAGTCCATACGATCCATCTTGAATGGAGTTTATTCATGCGTATACACCAATAGACATGGTTCGCATATCTCAAACTTTTTCAAAAACGAGTGAGTCCAAAGATCCATCATCATGGAGCTTCTTCATGCGTTTTACACCAATATGACTTACATGGCAGTGCCACAAGTAAGTGGTACTATCTTATATCTTTTGGCATGAAAATGTGTATCACTACGATCGAGATTCAATAAACCATTCTTTTAGGTGCCAGACCATTGATGGTGTTATTCAAATAAACAGAGTAACCATTATTCTCCTTAAAAGATTAACCGCATTGCGATAGACATAATCCAATCATGTCTATACTCAACGCAAACACCAAATCTCGATGGTAGAGGGAGCGTGCGATGCTTGATCACATCAACCTTGGAAACACTTCCAACACATATCGTCAGCTCACCTTTAGCTAGTCTCCGTTTATTCCGTAGCTTTTATTTCGAGTTACTAACACTTAGCAATTGAACTGGTATCTAATACCCTGGTGCTACTAGGAGTACTAGTAAAGTACACATTAACATAATGTATATCCAATATACTTCTATCGACCTTGCCAGCCTTCTCATCTACCAAGTATCTAGGGTAATTCCGCTCTAGTGACTATTCCCCTTATCACAGAAGCACTTAGTCTCGGGTTTGGGTTCAACCTTGGGTTTCTTCACTGGAGCAGCAGCTGATTTGCCGTTTCATGAAGTATCCCTTCTTGCCCTTGCCCTTCTTGAAACTAGTGGTTTCGCCAACCATCAACAATTGACGCTTCTTCTTGATTTCTACTTTCGCAGTGTCAAACATCGTGAATACCTCAAGGATCATCATATCTATCCCTGATATGTTATAGTTCATCACGAAGCTCTAGCAGCTTGGTGGCAATAACTTTGGAGAAACATCACTATCTCATCGGAAGATCAACTCCCTCGATTCAAGTGATTGTTGCACTCGGACAATCTGAGCACAAGCTCAACGATTAAGCTTTTCTCCCTTAGTTTGCAGGCTAAGAAAATTGTCGGAGGTCTTATACCTCTTGACGTGGGCACGAGCCTGAAATCCCAATTTCAGCCCTCAAAAACATCTCATATGTTCCGTGACGTTTCGAAAACGTCTTTGGTGCCTCAACTCTAAACCGTTTAACTGAACTATCACGTAGTTATCAAAACGTGTATGTCCGATGTTCGCAACATCCACAAATGACGTTTGGGGTTCAGCACACTGAGTGGTGCATTAAGGACATAAGCTTTCTACTGTCCGCATAATCGCTATTGTCAACTTTCAACTATATCTTCTCTAGGAACATATCTAAACAGTGGAACTAAAGCGCGAGCTTACGACATAATTTGCAAAGATCTTTTGACTATGTTCAGGATAATTAAGTTCATCTTATGAACTCCCACTCAGATAGACATCCCTCTAGTCATCTAAGTGATTACATGATCCGAGTCAACTAGGCCGTGTCCGATCATCACGTGAGACGGACTAGTCATCATCGGTGAACATCTTCATGTTGATCGTATCCTCCATCGACTCATGCTCGACCTTTCGGTCTCTGTGTTCGAGGCCATGTGCGTACATGCTAGGCTCGTCAAGTTAACCCTAAGTGTTTTGCATGTGTAAAACTGTCTTACACCGTTGTATGTGAGCGTAAGGATCTATCACACCGATCATCACGTGGTGCTTGAAATGACGAACTTTAGCAACGGTGCACGCTTAGGGAGAACACTTCTTGAAATTGTTGTAAGGATCATCTTATTTACTACCGTCGTTCTAAGTAAACAAGATGCATAAACATGATAAACATCACATGCAATCAAATAGTGACATGATATGGCCAATATCATTTTGCTCCTTTTGATCTCCATCTTCGGGGCTCCATGATCATCATCGTCATCGGCATGACACCATGATATCCATCATCATGATCTCCATCATCATGATCTCCATCATCATGTCTCCATGAAGTTGTCTCGCCAACTTATTACTTCTACTAGTATGGCTACCGGTTAGCAATAAAATAAAGTAATTACATGGCGTTGTTCAATGACATGCAGGTCATACAATAAATAAAGACAACTCCTATGGCTCCTGCCAGTTGTCATACTCATCGACATGCAAGTCGTGATTCCTATTACAAGAACATGATCAATCTCATACATCACATATCATTCATCACATTCTTCTTGGCCATATCACATCACATAGCATATCCTGCAAAAACAAGTTAGACGTCCTCTAATTGTTGTTGCATGTTTTACGTGGCTGCTATGGGTTTCTAGCAAGAACATTTCTTACCTCATAAAAACCACAACGTGATATGCCAATTGCTATTTACCCTTCATAAGGACCCTTTTCATCAAATCCGTTCCGACTAAAGTGGGAGAGCGGCACCCGCTAGCCACCTTATGCACCAAGTGCATGTCAATCGGTGGAACTTCTCACGTAAAATGCGTGTAAGGTCGGTCCGGCCGCTTCATCCCATAATACCGTCGAAACAAGATTGGACTAGTAACGGTAAGCATATTGAACTAAATCAACGCCCACAACTACTTTGTGTTCTACTCGTGCAAAGAATCTACGCAATAGACCTAGCTCATGATGCCATTGTTGGGGAACGTAGCAGAAATTCAAAAAATTTCCTACGTGTCACCAAGATCTATCTATGGAGAAACCAGCAACGAGGGGAAGGAGAGTGCATCTACATACCCTTGTAGATCGCTAAGCGGAAGCGTTCAAGAGAACGGGGTTGAAGGAGTCGTACTCGTCGTGATCCAAATCACCGGAGATCCTAGTGCTGAACGGACGGCACCTCCGCGTTCAACACACGTACAGCCCGGTGACGTCTCCCATGCCTTGATCCAGCAAGGAGAGAGGGAGAGGTTGGGGAAGACTCCGTCCAGCAGTAGCACGATGGCGTGGTGGTGGTGGAGAAGCGTGGCAGTCCTGCAAGGCTTTGCCAAGCACCGCGGGAGAAGAGGAGTACTTGGGAGTGGGGGAGGGCTGCGCCAGAACTTGTGGTGCGGCTGCCCTCCCACCCCCCACATATATATAGGGGCAAGGGAGAGGGGGGCCGGCCCCCTCAGATCCAATCTGAGGAGGGGGCGGCGGCCAAGGGGGGGAGGAGTGCCTCCCAAGTCAAGTGGAGGCCCTCCCCCTTAGGGTTTTCCCTCTCCCATGCGCATGGGCCTTGGGGGGGGGCTGGTGCCCCTGGCCCATTAAGGCTAGGGCGCCCCCTACATCCCATGCTAATGTATTGGACGTGGTGGAACAATTTCCAGACCTCCGGACCCCTCCGGAATCCTCCGGAACCTTCTGGAAGCTTCCCGGTACAATACCGAAAAAACCCGAACTTTTTCCGGAACCCGAACAACTTTCCATGTATAAATCTTTACCTCCGGACCATTTCGGAACTCCTCGTGACGTCCGGGATCTCATCCGGGACTCCGAACAACATTCGGTAACCACATACAAACTTCCTTTATAACCCTAGCGTCATCGAACCTTAAGTGTGTAGACCCTACGGGTTCGGGAGACATGTAGACATGACCGAGACGTTCTCCGGTCAATAATCAACAGTGGGATCTGGATACCCATGTTGGCTCCCACATGTTCCACGATGATCTCATCGGATGAACCACGATGTCAAGGACTCAATCGATCCCGTATACAATTCGCTTTGTCTAATGGTATTGTACTTGCCCGAGATTCGATCGTCGGTATACCGATACCTTGTTCAATCTCGTTACCGCAAGTCTCTTTACTCGTTCCGTAACACATCATCCGTGATCAACCCCTTGGTCACATTGTGCACATTATGATGATGTCCTACCGAGTGGGCCAGAGATACCTCTCCGTCACACGGAGTGACAAATCCATTCTCGATTCGTGCCAACCAATGAGACACTTTCGGAGATACCTGTAGTGCACCTTTATAGCCACCCGATTCGTTGTGACGTTTGGTACACCAAAGCATTCCTATGGTATCCGGAGTTGCACAATCTCATGGTCTAAGGAAATGATACTTGACATTAGAAAAGCTTTAGCATATGAACTACACGATCTTTGTGCTAGGCTTAGGATTGGGTCTTGTCCATCACATCATTCTCCTAATGATGTGATCCCGTTATCAATGACATCCAATGTCCATAGCCAGGAAACCATGACTATCTGTTGATCTTAACAAGCTAGTCAACTAGAGGCTCACTAGGGACATATTGTGGTCTATGTATTCACACGTGTATTACGATTTCCGGATAATACAGTTATAGCATGAACAAGGAAATATAATAATACTTTTATTATTGCCTCCGGGGCATATTTCCAACACTTCAGGATCGTCCGCCCTATCCGACAGTGCCGCGGACGGAGGCGTCTCGCTCTCCACCATCTCCGGACGAAGATCCCCCGAAGACGAGCTCATTTGCAAAGGTCGGAGATCCGTACTACAAGGTAAAAACTTCGGTTATCGTCAGAAGCACAAATAGGGATGTCCCTTATTATAAAACTCCCTTTTTTCTACTTATGGCTTGCTGGAGGGCTGATTCTTTAGGGGAGACTGTGCGGCCGGGGCCTCCCCGGACGCAGGACCCTCTGGTGAAGATTTTTCCCCCCGCTTAGGGGCTTTGGCCCCGGGTCCTCGGAGGCGGTCCTCTTCTCCCCTTGGAGGGAGGGATTCTCGATCCCCCCTCTTTCAAGAGCCTCCTTGGGCGAGGCGGTAGCTCCTCTATTTTCCCCTTCGCCTTCCTCTGAAGGCGCAACCTCCAGCATCCTGACCAGCACGGGATCCGGCGCGGTCTCTGGGAGGGGGGCCGGACACCGTATCAGTTTTGCTTGCGCTATCCACTCCTGTTTAGAAGGAAATCGGTCAAAAGGCGAATCATAGAAAGGCAAACGAACGGTATGTCCGGACTCGGAGCTACTTACTTGTGTATCCAGGCGATTGCAGCTTAGGCCAGCGTCCTCGGTCAATTCTGGACACGCCTCTTGTGATCCGAAGAATAATTTGTACATCTCCACGGGTGTCATACCCATGAAGTGTTGAAGAATCCGTGGTCCCTCCGGATTAAACTCCCACAGCCGGAGAGGGCGGCGTTTGCAGGGAAGGAGACGCTAATCAGCATGACCTGCATTACCACAACCAGATCGATCTCCCTCGCTTGGAGGTCTCCAATCCGGCCCTGCAGTAGGGGCACGTCCTTTGACGACCCCCAGTTGAGCCCTTGGTTGACCCATGACATCAACCATTGTGGAGGTCCCGAGCGGAATAAGGGCAGCGGCTTCTGCCTGCTGCCCTTCGGAGCGGTAATATAGAACCACTCCTGCTGCCACAAGCCGAGCTCCTCTTGGAAGGATCCCTCGGGCCACGGGGCATCGGCCCTCCTGCTTACGGCCGCCCCGCTGCACTCTGCTTGACGCCCCTCGATCATCTTCGGCTCCACATTGAAGGTCTTCAGCCACAGGCCGAAGTGGGGGGTGACGCGGAGGAAGGCTTCGCAGACTACAATAAATGCGGAAATATGGAGGATGGACTCCGGAGCCAAGTCATGGAATTCCAACCCGTAGTAAAACATGAGCCCTCTCACAAAAGGATCCATCTGGAAGCCTAAACCCCGACGGAGGTGGGATACAAAAACGACGTACTTGCCGGGCTCGGGGGTGGGGATGGCCTGCCCTTCAGCGGGCAACCTGTGCGAAATCTCGTAAGACAGGTGTCGGTGTCAAAACCGGGGGATCTCGGGTAGGGGGTCCCGAACTGTGCGTCTAGGCGGATGGTAATAGGAGACAAGGGACACGATGTTTTACCCAGGTTCGGGCCCTCTTGATGGAGGTAAAACCCTACGTCCTTGAAAGTGCAACTAATCCCCGGGTGGTTTTGGTAATTAATAACAACATATATATCATTGAACTAATCATTTCTTGAGAATATTTCAGAAAGTTCAGTGATATGGGTATGGCAATGACTGATGATGTGGACCCCTCAAAATGCTAAGGAAAACATTGGCAAAAGCTCAAGACTCCATTTTTGGTTTAGTGATCCAAGATCACATTGAGTCCATAGGAAAGCCAATACTATTAAAAGGGGATGAGGTTATGATGATGATCTGGTTGCTCTAAGTGCTTAGTGATTTATCTCTCAAACTATCAGCAATCTTTCATTCCAACATAAACCCATAAGTAATCTCGGTCCCACCGATTCCAAACTCAGTCACACCGAGATGAACCACCTCACCATATACCCAAACCCTAAAATTTGGATTTTCCGATTCCAAACTCGGTCATACGAAATTGGTGTTGCCAAGCTTCAGTAACCTTCCGTACTCAAATCGGTGTCACCGAGATGAGAAAGTTAGTCCCACCGAGATTGGCAAACCCTAGACTTTGGAAGAATCGGACTAACAAGATTGTATTTTGGTCCCACGAAAATCCCAACGTTCACAAGATTTGAACTTTCGGTCTCACCGAGTTGTCAACTTCGGTCCGACCGAGATTGGTCAAATGTGTGTAGCAGTTGGATTTTGTGTGGAGGCTATAAATACCCTCCACCTCCTCTTCATTAGTGGAGAGAGCCATCGAAAGAACTACCACTCCTACCTTACATTTACGAGAAGAAAACTACCTACCCTTGTGTTGAGATCAAGTTGCTCCACTCCCACCATATGAAACTTGATTTCTAGCCTTCCCAAGTTGCTTTCCACTCAATCCTTTCTTCCACCACAGCCAAATCAGTGAGGAGAGTTGAGTGTTGGGGAGATTATCATTTGAAGCACAAGAGCAAGGAGTTCATCATCACCAACACCATCTATTACCTTTTGGAGGTGGTGCCTCCTAGATTAGTTAGGTGTCGCTTGGGAGCCTCCGTCATGATGTGGAGTTGAACCAAGAAGTTTGTAAGGGCAAGGAGATCGCCTACTTCGTGAAGATCTACCCCGAGTAAGGCTAGTCCTCCGTGGGCGTAGCCATGATGGCATAGACAAGGTTGCTTCTTCGTGGACCCTTCGTGGGTGGAGCCCTCCGTGGACTCTCGGCCGTTACCCTCCGTGGGTTGAAGTCTCCATCAACGTGGATTGACGATAGCACCACCTATCGGAACCACGAGAAAAATCTCCGTGTCTCCAAATTGCGTTTGCTCTTCTCCACCTCTCCTTTACTATACGTGCAATTTACTTTCCGCTGCCACAACTCTAGAATTGCATGTGTAGGGTGATACTTGACTTGGTTATCATTGTGAACTTGCTAAAAACTTGCCCTAACCAAAAGGATAAACTTTTAAGTTGTCAAGTAGTCTAATCACCCCCCCTCTAGACATACTTCCGATCCTACAAGTGGTATCAGAGCTTTGGTCTCCATTGGATTGGTTTCCATTGCATTGGACTCATAAGCTTGGTTTCACAACCTAGGAGAGTATGGCGTCTAGTGAGGGTAATTTCCGTAGAGGTCCTTACTTTGATGGTTCAAATTTTGCTAGTTGGAAGCACAAAATGAAAATGCATATTCTTGGACATAACCCGCCGCATGGGGCATTATTTGTGTTGGCTTGCAAGGTGAGTTCTTGAGGAAGGAAAAGTTCGGATCGCGAAGCTCTGCGGATGAGTTGCGGATGTTCTGAACAATGCTCAAGCTTGTGACATTCTCTTCAATGCTTTGTGTCGAGGAGTTCAACAAGATCAGCCGTCTTGAGAATGCAAAAGAGATTTGGGATACTTTGGTGAAATGCACGAAGGTACCGAGTCCGTGAAGGAATCAAAGCTAGATGTTCTTCAAGGTCAGCTTGACAAGTTCAAGATGAAGGAAGGTGAAGGAGTCGCTGAAATGTACTCTAGGCTTGCTCTCATCACTAATGAGATGGCAGGCTTAGGAAGCGAAGAAATGACCGACCGATTCATCATCAAGAAGATTCTCAGAGCTTTGGATGGAAAGTATGACACCGTGTGCACTTTGATCCAAATGATGCCAAACTACAAAGATCTCAAGCCTACTGAAGTCATTGGAAGAATTGTTGCTCATGAGATGACACTTAAAGACAAGGAAGAGCTTCACAACAAGTCAAGTGGTGCTTACAAAGCTGCAGTTGAAGCTCCCACAACCTCAAGTGACAAGCTAGTTTCCAATGAAGAGATAAGCCTAATGGTGAAGAACTTCAACAAATTCTACAAGAGTAGAAGCAAGGAGAGAAGCTCAAAGTCTAGATCATATGATGAAAAGAGATCTTCTAGTCGTGATCGAAACTGCTACAATTGTGGAAGACCGGACACTACTCAAATGAGTGTTCGACTCCCACAAGAGAAGAGAAGAATCTCCAAGAAGAAGAAGCTCAAGAGAAGAGTCGCCTCGAAAGAGAGAAGGAGTAGAGATGATCGTTATGAGCGAAGATCCTCTCGAAGAAGCAAGGATTCGGAAAGGAAAGACAAGTCATCAAGGAGCTACACAAGAAGAAAACATCAAGCTCATGTTGGTGAATGGGTTTCGGCTCCGACTCGACAATCACTCGAAAGAAGCTATCACTCCAACTCGAATACTGATCAAGATGAAGGTGTTGCGGTCTTGCTCTCGTGTCCTCCAACTCCAACTCCTATGACATATTTGATTCACCAAATGAGGGAATTGGAAGATGCTTCATGGCAAAAGGCCCCAAGGTATCACACCCTGAGTTTATTGACTTTGATAGTGATGAGGATGATTTGCTTGGTGAAGATGAGCTTTTACATGACAAATCTAGTGAGCTTAGTAATGATGAACATGCTAATAGTCTTTATAGTCGAGAAGAGTCGAATGACAATGCTATGAAGGAGATTGAGCGTCTAACTAAAGAACTAAACACTCTTAAGTTAGCTCATGAAACAACTCAAGAAGATCATAGAGAGCTCCTAAGATCTCATGAGAAGCTACGCTTCGAGAAGCTCAATCTAGAGCAAGAGCATGAGTTTCTAAAAGCTATCAATGACGATCTTGAAAGAAGAGTTCTTCATATCTTGCCAAACGACTTCTCTTGTCTAATTTCTTGCCACCTATTAAAACTAAGCATGACAAGCATAAGAAAAATTCTTCATCTAGTAGTAACAATAATCATGCCAAATCAAATGTTGTTACTTCTAGTAATTCTCTTGATTCCACTAACAATGTTTCAAGCCAAGTTTCACTTGAGCAAGAAAATAGTCTATTGAAAGGGATTATAGAAAGGTGTCTACAAGAGTCTTGCGGAAGCAAGAGCTTTGAGAAATTGTTACGCAAGCAAGGAAGACACCGGAAGAATCAAGGAATTGGTTTTGAGCGAAAGTTCAACGCCGAGGGTGTTGAATGGGAAGAAGGTCAATATCCCACTCCAAAGTTTGTTTCTCAAGAGGAGAAGTATGATCCTACTTCTTCCAATGTGGAACAAACTCAAGATGACCTTCCACCACAAGACCACAAGCTAAAAGGCAAGGACAAGCTTCAAGAGGAGATTGATGCATTTATTGAAGCACCCAAGGCCATGGTCAAGTGGGTTCCCAAGGCTACTTCAAGTTCTACTTCGACAAGCTCAACTACTACACCAAGGATTTCCATCAAGATGATGTGGATCCCGAAGAAGAAGAACTAGAGAGTTCTTGAGGGTGACTCCGCCAACATACTTCACTCACATTCTTTTTGGCAAGGACTTGTGCAATCAACTTCCACATCTTGCACTAGTTCATGGAGTCACAAACCCTCATGTTGGTAAGTCAAGGGACAAGGTAATCATTGCTTTCATGGACATCATATATTGTGTACTTCAATCTATGTCCATGGATATCCTTGTTTGTTCCTTGTGGGACTAACCCATGTAGGTATTGAAAGTGCCGAATCAAAGGATTGCTCCCAACTCTTGATGATCTTCATCAACATTGAGCATCCACATCTTCAACATCTACATGAAGTCTTCAACGACAACTCAAGGTTAGTTTGACCCTTTAAAAGGGGTTCTCACATCAAGGGGGAGCTTTGCTCTAAAGAATTGAGCTAAAGCATCTTCTAATGATGTGAACACATTAATGCTTTATGGAAAAGTGGTAACCCCACTTGTGCTTAAACGATGAGTATGACCTATGATCAAATGTTCTCATTTGACTACTAAGTCAATATACTCATATATAGATGACCTAGTCATCGCCAAATTGTGTGCTAGAAGCTAGTGTTTTGTTTGTGCATGTTTGACACATATTTCATTTGCTATCTTATTGTGTGAGCATGTTGGATGCATGATTTTATCCATTCGAGGACATCCATTTGTTGCTTTGGTCTTTTGGATTTTTCTTTTTGACCAAATGGATGGACAAGAATGCCTAAGTTCCTCCCCTAGCTATCTATGCTTTCTTGTCTCAAACTCTATTCATGCTTATATCACAAACTTTGAACAAGACTTTTTGGACAGACCGAGTGAGGAGCACTTTCGAGCCACCGATCCGTCAAAAGCCTAACTTCCAAAACCTTCTAAGTACTTTCGGTCAAACCGATATACTCAAATCGGACGCACCGAAATCACTTGGATTGATCTAGGTTTTCACCTCGGTGAAACCGAGTTACAAATTCGGCGTGACGAAGTGTGTAATCGCACGCATTAACCATCTCGGTCCCACCGAAGTTTTCAAACTTCGGTCCCACCGACACCGAAGGGTATATATACCCGAGGACAGCGCGCGTTGATTACTTCTTCAAAACGCCTCGCCCTCAAACCCTTCGCTGCCGTCGCCGTGGTCTTTGGATCGTCTCCGCCGTCGCCTGTGCGCCCTCGCCTGTGGTCTCCATCGCCGTCAGCGGTCTTTCTCATCGCGTCGTTGCCGCCGTGGTGAAGCTCCACCAGATTGGGTGAGTTTCATCCCTCTCGTGCTTCAACCGCTGATTCAATGCACGATAGGTTTTGCCCAGTTTCTTGCCAAGATTGAAATCTTCCTATCCAGCAGATTAGATCATAGAACAAAATTCGAGTGAAAATTTTAGGTTAGGTTTCCGCGAACACATCTCGGTGTGACCGATTCTACATTCTCGGATGACCGATCGGCCTCTGGCCATTGCCTTTGCACTTTTCGGTTGAACCGAGTTGTGCAAATCGGTAAGACCGAAGTGAGGATTTAGTGAAACCCTAGTGCTCTCGGCTAGACGAAACCCATTTCGGTCCAACCGAAAGTGGTGTATATGGTCTGTTTAGACACTTGGATTCACGAATTTTAGACTCGGTCGACCAAATGTATTCTGTGAAAACCTAAGACTAAAGTTTGAACTCATTCTTTTGCAAAATCCTCTGCGGTTTGTGATAACTCTTCTATTCTCGCTATACCTACTCTATTCACAGGTTGTCGGTCATATCGATGGAAGTGACAATCGAACAGTCTGAATTGCCGTTGAGATTCGAGGCGCTTACAAGTCTGAAGAAAGCAGTTTTTCAGATGATGGAGGAGAAGCACTCCAAGTGGATCTGCTGCAGCTGCCACTGGGCCAGGAAGAAGAGGAATTCGATGAGGAGGATTCGACTTTGTTGCGATGAGGAGATAACTTCTAAGCCAAAAGGCAAGTGGTTGCCAAGGGCTATCAAGGGCAACAATCAAAGAAAGGCACCAAACAAGGTGAAGAAATCCACTGCTGCAAAGAGGCTCAGCATGGAAGAAGAAACCTCCAGCAAGATCAAGAAAACTTCCAAGAGGAAGAGGCTAGTTCATGAAGAAGCTGATGATGATGATTCTGATGAGGAAGCACCCCAGCCTCCTCAGAAGCAGAAGTTGATGGGAGATGCCATCAGGGCAGGAGCACCCACAAAAGCTAAGCCATCAGCTCAAGCAAAGGCAGCCCAAGCCAAACCTGCTGCCAAGCCAAAGAAGACTGTGAGGAACATACCTGCTTCAGAGAAGAAGAAGGACAATGTGCCACCTGCAGAATCAGATGATGAGGCTCATGTTTTCTTTGAAGCTCGATGAAATTGCCGTTCATAATGATGCTCATCCTCGAGCTGAAAATATGAAGGAAAGGAAGGACAAAGGTCTCAGGCTATGGAGGCAAGTTGATCCATATGCCACCAGGAGAAGGACAGCTGTTGACTCTAGATTCCACACTAGAGAGCAACAAGACTTTTATGAGACAGTGCTCATGGATAAGAAGCCAATTATTCTTGACACGGATATGTAGACCGGGATTACATTGACAATGAAAAGCACAGAGACTATTTCCCACATGTGCATGAAAGCTTCACCGCTTGTGGGATTGCGAGTTTGTTGGTCGAAATTGATCGCTTGGAATGATGAGATGATCATGCGGTTCTATGCCACCGCACACTTCTATCCAGATGGCAGAATTGTATGGATGACAGAAGGATAGAGATTCCATTCAACTGTTGAAGAATGGAGAGCGTTGCTGAATGCACCAGTATCAAGGGATGATGATGTTGATGTCTATGGCATTCCGAAGAAAAATCACGAGTCAATGAAGAACATGTACAATGAGGTACCTGAGAAGGATGTTGAGATATGGAAGCTTGGATCAGTTTATTATCTTCAGGCAGGTCTCCCAACCACTAACACCATTCTGAGGCATACTTTGATGCCTAAGTCAGGAGACCACCGCATGATAAGAGGGTATTCTATCAACATGCTGCACATTCTAGATCAGAAGACACCTTTTAAGGTGATGGACCTGATAGTTGAGACTATCAAGAGGACTGCAGCAGACCAGAAGAGGTCGTGTGGGTTTGCTCCGCATATTCAGATGCTCATTAATGCCAAGTTTGGCACGAAGACCTACCTGTTGGATAGACCCCACTTGCCATTGCAGCCTGAACATGAAGATAATGAAGTTGTGATGAATGAGGATGCTCCCACATCTGTCGAAGGACATGCAAAGTCTGAAGCTACCAAACAAGCTAAAGCTGAGAAGGAAGCAGCAGCAAAGCCCAAGAGCGTTGGAGAACAACTTCTTTAAGCCACTCAGAGAATTGAGCTACGCCTGGCCAGCATAGTGCAGTCTCAGTAGAGCCTTGAGAGGATAGTTGAAGACAAGTTCCATGCTCGGATGTCAAGTGGATGAAGTGCAGTCACCGTCAACAAGCTTGAGGCGGACATTGAGGAAGCTAAGAAGGAGAAGGCGAGAACTCATGAGGGAGATGGAAGATGATCTAGTCCAGATGACTATGAGCAGCCTGCTGCAGTGCCCACAAAGCCCAGATCACTGCTATTCGATGGCATGACCCTGTGGCTACTACATCAGCACCTCCTACAGCTCCGTCGGTTCAAAGACCAGCTCGGTTTCCACCCCTCCAGCTCCACAGACTTCAGCGAAGCTTTGCAGATGCAGCTATCTCCACTCCATCGATGCGAGACAGAGCCGCCAACAGAGTCCCGAGTGACGATTAGCTCTATACCTTCGAACTTTTGGTAACTTGTTGCCAAAGGGGAGAAATTGTATAGATCATAGGACTTCGAGAGAGAGAGTGCTCGTTTTTGCTCTTTCGTTTGCGGTTTTCCTTGAGATACTTTTGAGTTCTTTGAGACATTTCGTGTGTTTGAATACTACGTTTGCTCTATCTTGATGAGTGCTTGATCATACTATGCTTAATGTGTGCTTAATGATTATCATATTCCATTCATAACTTGTATGATCATTTACTCATGTCTTGGTGATTGGGTGCATGTTATTCATTCTTATCATTTTGTGCGCTCCACCAAGATGTATGTGACATGGAAGAGTGACCCATGATCCTAATCGATTGTGCATTTGCATTCAAACGCAAATCTTAAATAATGCACAAATTTAGGGGGAGCTCTTGCTTATCACATACTTCTCAAAGCGACGATGTTATTCATTGATTATATCATTTGTCGAAGCTTTGATCTATATGTTGTCATCAATTACCAAAAGGGGAGATTGAAAGTGCAACTAATCCCGGGTGGTTTTGGTAATTAATAACAACATATATATCATTGAACTAATCATTTCTTGAGAATATTTCGAAAGTTCAAGATATGGGTATGGCAATGACCGATGATGTGGACCCCTCAAAATGCTAAGGAAAACATTGGCAAAAGCTCAAGACTCCATTTTTGGTTTAGTGATCCAAGATCACATTGAGTCCATAGGAAAGCCAATACTATTAAAAGGGATGAGGTTATGATGATGATCTGGTTGCTCTAAGTGCTTAGTGATTTATCTCTCAAACTATCAGCAATCTTTCATTCCAACATAAACCCATAAGTAATCTCGGTCCCACCGATTCCAAACTCACCACACCGAGATGAACCACCTCACCATATACCCAAACCCTAAAATTTCGGATTTTCCGATTCCAAACTCGGTCATACGAAATTGGTGTTGCCAAGCTTCAGAACCTTCAGACTCAAATCGGTGTCACCGAGATGAGAAAGTTGGTCCCACCGAGATTGGCAAACCCTAGACTTTGGAAGAATCGGACTAACCGAGATTGTATTTTCGGTCCCACGAAAATCCCAACGTTCACAAGATTTGAACTTTCGGTCTCACCGAGTTGTCAACTTCGGTCCGACCGAGATTGGTCAAATGTGTAAGCGGTTGGATTTTGTGTGGAGGCTATAAATACCCTCCACCTCCTCTTCATTCGTGGAGAGAGCCATCGAAAAGAACTACCACTCCTACCTTACATTTCGAGAAGAAAACTACCTACCCTTGTGTTGAGATCAAGTTGCTCCACTCCCACCATATGAAACTTGATTTCTAGCCTTCCCAAGTTGCTTTCCACTCAATCCTTTCTTCCACCACAGCCAAATCGGTGAGGAGAGTTGAGTGTTGGGGAGATTATCATTTGAAGCACAAGAGCAAGGAGTTCATCATCACCAACACCATCTATTACCTTTTGGAGGTGGTGCCTCCTAGATTAGTTAGGTGTCGCTTGGGAGCCTCCGTCATGATGTGGAGTTGAACCAAGAAGTTTGTAAGGGCAAGGAGATCGCCTACTTCGTGAAGATCTACCCCGAGTAAGGCTAGTCCTCCGTGGACGTAGGCCATGATGGCATAGACAAGGTTGCTTCTTCGTGGACCCTTCGTGGGTGGAGCCCTCCGTGGACTCTCGCAGCCGTTACCCTCCGTGGGTTGAAGTCTCCATCAACGTGGATTGACGATAGCACCACCTATCGGAACCACGAGAAAAATCTCCGTGTCTCCAAATTGCGTTTGCTCTTCTCCACCTCTCCTTTACTATACGTGCAATTTACTTTCCGCTGCCACAACTCTAGAATTGCATGTGTAGGGTGATACTTGACTTGGTTATCATTGTGAACTTGCTAAAAACTTGCCCTAACCAAAAGGATAAACTTTTAAGTTGTCAAGTAGTCTAATCACCCCCCCTCTAGACATACTTCCGATCCTACAGTCCTGCTTGATTAATATTGATGATATGGGTAGTACAAGAGTAGATCTACCACGAGATCAAGGAGGCTAAACCCTAGAAGCTAGCCTATGGTATGATTGTTGTAATGTATGTTGTGTCCTACGGACTAAAGCCCTCCAGTTTATATAGGCACCGGAGAGGGCTAGGGTTACACAGAGTCGGTTACAATGGTAGGAGGTCTACATATCCGTATCGCCAAGCTTGCCTTCCACGCCAAGGAAAGTCCCATCCGGACACGGGACGGAGTCTTCAATCTTGTATCTTCGTAGTCTTGGAGTCCGGCGGACGCTGATAGTCCGGCTGTCCGGACACCCCCTAGTCCAGGACTCCCTTAGTAGCCCCTGAACCAGGCTTCAATGACGATAAGTCCGGCGCGCATATTGTTCGGCATTGCAAGGCGGGTTCCTCCTTTGAATAATCCAGAGAAGATCATGAACGCCAGGATAGTGTCCGGCTCTGCAAAACAAATTCCACATTCCACCGTAGAGAGAATAAAGTGTACACAAGTTCAATCTGCTGACGTATTTTGCAGCATGACATCACGCCACCACCAAGCCTTTACTTGAATCGTTTTTTATTATACCACCTCAAGCGCGTTTAGCGGCGGTTTCAGGCACGCGTCTTGTCGAGCGAGATCGTGTTCCTCTTATTCGGGATTCTCATCAATACGGACGTGGGTAACCCAACCGCGCCATTGATGGTGGCGCTTGGGAGATAAGCGAGTTTTACCAGGCTGGTGGGGGACGCATAGTCTTCGCCCGCCTATATAAGGGATAAGGATTCACCTTTTCACCCACGCCTTCTTCCTCCTTTGCTTATCCACCTCCGCGCACTCAAGCTCCAGCGCCCAAGCTCGCGCATCTCGTCTCAACCTTCCCCGACCATGTGCGGAGGGGAGGCAAATGGTTGGCTTCCACCGTTAAGGAGGAGCATATCACAAAGCTGCTTGCAGCGCGGATACCTTTCGGCGACATCACCACCGGCTGCCCGACAAGGGCAGCTCATCCCTACCAAGGGCCCCATGGGAGGTCGTTTTCCTTCCGCACTTCCTCCGCGGATTGGGCTTTCCACTTCACCCCTTTGTTTGGGGGCTCATGTTCTACTACGGCCTGGATTTCCCACGATCCGCGCCAACTTCATCCTCAACATCTCGGCGTTTATCGTGGGTATGCGAGGCCCTCCTCGCATCCGGCCCCACTTCGACTTGGCTCAAGACCTTCAACATCAAGCGAAGGTAGTGAAGGGCACGCAGCGGTAGTCGGAGGCGCCATGTTGGGCAAGATGCCCAACGTCCTCTGGTTCAAGGGCCTTCGTGGACTCCGTCAAGGGGTGGCAATCGGGGTGGTTCTACATCACCGAGCAGCGACCCTCGTGGGGCGGCCCCGAGTTTAGATCTAGTATCCTTACGCAGCTCACCTCCTGGAAAGAGAAGGGCTTGCTGTGGGGTAATCCAAAGGAGCTGATGGGACTCCGAGCCTGTATCCAGAAGTTGGTGAACAAGAAGCTCAGGCTCGTCGACGTGGTCCAAGTCATGCTCGTCCGCCGGATTCTCCCATGCCAAGAACGGGCATTCAATCTGTGGGAGTTCGATCGAGAACAGCACCAGCGCTGAGGGCTCTTCGACCTGACGACGCTGAAGGCGCTGGAGGGTGCTGTTTAAGGGCGCGAAGCCCCGCATCCGCCGACGAAGATCGCGGATTCCACTCGCAGCATCCGGCTGACGAGGTAAGTGATTCTACCCCTTTACGGGACACTTATTGTAAATAGATTGATTCTAAGAGGGTTTCAATCTCCCTTTTCCTTTGACAGGAATGGATGAAGAAGGCCGAGTAGCTCATCTGCCCGGCTCCCATGCCAGAAGACCCAGTGGATGCCCGTCTAGCGGGGCTGCTGGTTCTGGCACCGCACGTGGTGCCGGAGAAGAAGGCCAAGAAGGTGGCCACGGGCACTCGAAAGAGTTCCCGTTATCAGCGTCTGACGACGAGGCGGACTCCTCCCCCGAAGACGAGGAGGAGGAAGAAGACTCTCTCCCGGAGGGGGGAGAGAAGAAGAGGAAGGCCTCCCCAATAGTGGAGGCCGAAGGGTCCAAGAGGGGGAGAACTATTCCCCCGGACAGCTCTGCCAACACCGACGTTGGCGACGAGGAGTGGCCCTCAAGGGCCAGGCCTCCGGCGAGATCGTAAGTATCAGGATCCCTGAATGGTATGTAATTTCTTTTGTGTCACATAGTGTCCTACTAATGCCGCATATTGCCCGCAGTCCGGCCGATGATGATCTCCCCGCTTCATCGAAGCGGGTCGTTAACCCGTCGGATGTGGATTCCTTCCGATCGCCTCCACCCCCGCTGCCGATGAGGGGCCGAGGTGGGATCGAAAAGGGACCCATCGGGAGGAGGCTCGGGCGCCGCAAGGTAGCCTCCGGACTTTGCACGGACTCTGCGGAACTGCGGTGGTTCGAGTCCGGCAGCGCCCTTCAAAGAAGGGCAAGACCGTGACACCGGCGGCCTCCGTCCAACCGGGGCGCGGACAACTTGTTGGAGGCGCTCAAAGGCGCTTCCATCGAGGAAGAACACCGCCTTGTTATGAGTGCGGTGATTCAAAGGTTCACCTCGCCAAGAGCGGGCTGACCAGCTTCTGAGAGCCTTCTAACAGCTTTGAGGTAAAAGTTAAAATTATGTAATGTAATACCGCATAGACAGGTAGCCCACGATGCTCGGTTCGGTGTTGGAAAGAAAAGCGGACCGAGGATCTAAAAGATATTCATGGGTTGCTAATAAATTATGTCAATATGGGTTTGCGAGGCTATCTTTGCTTGACCTCTGCCAGACCGACTACGGAGGTTGGTGCATTAAAGCAAGATCTCGGCGGTCGAGCGAGAGCTCGGCCATGCCAAGAGGCAGCTCGAGGAAAAAGAAGGTGAGTAGCACCACTTTGAATTTTACCTTCTGAGAAAAGGATTTTGGTGTAATAAAATTAACAAGGATAATATGGGTGCTGCGCAGGGCCACAAGCGAGGTGGCAGCCACGAAGGAGGCTGTGTCCGCGACGAACGCAGTGTGGCATGAACGGGCAGAGCGAGAAAAGCAGGAGGCACAGGTGGCGGCAGTGCGGCAAGAGCTCCAGGCTCTCATGGAGAAGCATGAGAGCTTGGAGCGCGACTCCAAGACTTGAGAGTCCGAGCTCGCCTCGGCTCTCGAAAGTGCCAAGTCCGCCAAGGCCGAGGCCCGTAAGGCCCTTGAGGAGGTTGAAGATGTGAAGAAGATAGCGGCGGGTAAGGCATTTTTCATGCAAAGCAAGCATGTTAATGTAAACTACCTGACACTTACCCGCATTCGGAGCTCTCCAGGGGCGTTTGCAGATCTGCCACCGCATTCTACCGTGGCGAGGAGGGGAGCTCAACAGAGAAGGTCTTCTGGTCTCAGTACGCTGAGGCCGGCCATCCGGTGCCCCCAAGAGACCAGCTGAAGCAGCTGGTCAAACTCCACAAGGTAGCTGAGGAGGCCATGAAGGGCCTTATAGTCCGTGTGGCTCGACAGGCCATGCCTGGGAGCTACTTCGGCCTCGTGCGGCGGCTGGTGGATGCATGCCCCTGGGTGGATGTCATCAAGCGCTCCGCCTGTATTGAAGGTGCTCGTCGGGCCCTTGCCCGCGCAAAGGTGCACTGGGGCAGGCTGGATGCGGAGAAGCTTCTTACTGACCCGCCGCCAGCGGGCAAGGAGTATCGTACGCCCGAAATGTACTATAAGACTGTCCTGAAGGGTGCCCGCAATATTGCGGATGAATGCCCCAGAGATGTAATTATTGAGTAAAAACTCACTATGTATTATCCTGTGCGCTGAAAACTTTGTTCATATGCGCTTTAAGCAACGCTTGTTTAATTTAAAATATTACCTTCTGTGCGGCCGTTTATAAAATCTGAGAGATGGCAAGTCGTTGGCTTCAGCCCCCAAGCCGCAAGTGCTGGGGTGTTCGGGATAACTTGAGCACTCTTGTTCCCATTTTTGGGTCCATCTAGGGAGGCGCTCAACACAACGAACAAGGCAACCGGACTTATAATGCTTGAACACTCTCACTTAGCCATAGAATTCTATAATTTTAAATTTCGGTGAAGCCCCTAGTATTCGGAAGACCGAATTGAGGCGCTATCCACGCCTTCGCTCGGACATTATCCAAACTTATTCAAGCGGCATGAGTCTTTAGGGACCGAAAAGACCTCTCGAACAGCGACCGATCTCGCCTTATCATGCCGGTCAGTTTAGCTTTCTCCGAGGCGCTCGCCCAGCTCAACCGGGCGCAATCGCAGTGGTTCTCCTAGTGCCACCTTAGCCGAGCGAGCGGAACATAAGGCGCCAAAACGTGGGCCCGGGCAAACCCAACTATTGACCCAAGACATGATTGGAGCCGATTCATATAATGCTATAAGTTCGGGGTGCCGCACTTGTGAAAGTGTTCGGACTTATCACACCATAATGCGGGGAACATAAGCCCCTGGTGTATTCGGCCGTGCCAATAATGTACGGGTGCGAGATGTCATTAATGAACATATGTGTAAAGTAATGCAATAACAGGCAAAAAATGCTGCATTATTTATTTAAAGAATTACGCTTTCGAGTGCGGAATGATACAAATAGTCTTGGTAAGCAAGGGATTGGACTAATCAAACATGTCCCCCTCCAGGGATGGGCTGCGGACTGGTGGATATAATCAAATCTAATGCTCGTAATGGAGACCACCTGAGTGTTTATCGCAGTCTTCTTTCTTCCCTGGCTGTTGCATCGTGAATTCGGCGGGTTCACCGCCGGACAGGGCCTCTGGTGAACGGAGTCCTGTGTACATAAAGAAAGAAAATAATGATAAAAAGGAGTGACACACTTCTGAGCCCCTGGTGTGGTCGAGCCGCACTCTCGGTCTGTTGTGGTCGTGCCCCTTCCCCTAGGCCCATGGTATCTTCAGAGCGTAATGATGTATGCGGAGGGTTGGTCTTGCAATTATGCAAGGGCTGAGGTTGGGGCCGCATTGCTACGCGTGCTCGGAACGTGCCAGGTGGTCTTGGTTGATGTTGCTCCAGGCGCGTTTGGCCGTGTCCGGTCGTTTAACGGCCGGACTCGAATATTGCCTTAAAAGGCTGCTCTGTACTTCTGCCGCGAGAGCCGCTGTGTGTTCCTCCGTTCGGAGGGAGCGTTCCGTATTTCCATTGACCGTGATGACTCCACGAGGGCCTGGCATCTTGAGCTTGAGGTATGCGTAATGCGGTACCGCGTTGAACTTTGCAAATGCGGTTCGTCCGAGCAGGGCGTGATAGCCACTGCAGAATGGGACTATGTCGAAGATTAACTCCTCGCTCCGGAAATTGTCCGGGGATCCGAAGACCACTTCCAGTGTGACTGAGCCTGTACAATTGGCCTCGACACCTGGTATGACGCCTTTGAAAGTCGTCTTTTGTCACAGCCCCAGATCAGCCTTGCTTGACTTTGCCTGCTCATCATGTCATCATGTTTAAATTACTAAGAAACTTGAAATGGGGATGTTGAAACCCTAGCACTAAATGAATTCATCTAGGGCTTACTAAAATCTTTTCAATGAAACCAAAATGCCCTTCATAAATGTTCACCATCTTTGGTCCTGGCTAAACCCTCTGCCAAAAATGGTTTCATATTTTTGGAGGCTATTCAGATTTTTGAATTAATTCATAAGTATTTGAATTTGGACATTTAAATCTTATAATATTTTAAATGTCCAAATAATCCTGAAAGTACTTGGGGGCTATTGGAAATAATTCAAATAGTGCCCACAATTTTTGTCGATTTTATAAAATGAGTTAGTATTTTTACTAATTCAAAACATATCAAAAAAATAGAAAATGAAAGAATTAGAAAGAGAAGAGAAAGGAAAACCCACCGAGCTTACTCCGTGAAGCCACTGGCGGCCCAAGTGGCCGCCCAGCCCACCAGCCATCTTTACGTCGTCTTCCTCCCGAGCCAATAGGCATGGCGGCGTGGCCGCCGTCTTGCCTGCACCCGATCAGCGCCACCTCCTGCCTTCGCCGTGTCGTGCTCTCCGTCGACCCAACCCCGCGCCTGGAGACGCCTCGAAGCCCCTCTCGCCTCTCCCTCACTCGCTGCACTCTCTCCCCTCCTCTGTTCCTCTCCCCGCAGCACACCCGAACGCGGCCGTCGCCACCGTCATCGTTCACCATGGCCACCGACCCTTCCTCTCCCCTCCTCCATGCCCACGAGCTCCGAGACGACCCGATGCTCCTCCAAGGCGAAGCACACGAGCTCAGACGAACCACAGCGACGCCATCGACCGTCTTCTCCGCGCACGCCCGCCAGATCGCCATCGCCGTTGCGTCGCCGTCCGTGCTTCCCCGAGCCCGCTGATCTGCTCCGCGTGTCCGCTGTGAGCTCCTCTCCGTTTCCCCTCCGTCCTCTCGCTCGATTATGTGCCTTAGCGCTGCTTCCCGTCCTCATCGAAGCTCGTCGGCGCTGCGTCCGTCGTCACCATCGCTAGCAGCCCGCTGGTAACCCGAAACGCAGGCGTGCTCGGTGAGCTCCAGAGAGCCCCACGCCATCACTCGCTTCGCTAGCGCCTTTGCAGCCCTCGCGCCCGTGCAGCCGTAGCTCGGCAACCGCCAGCTTGTCACCACCGCCGCTACATGTCGCCCAAAGACACACCGCGGCCACCACCGGATCGCCGCATCGCGAACTTTCTAGCGCCACCCGCTCGTCCGGTACGCCGAGATGGCGGACGAGGAGCGCCGCCAGCGTCGCCTACCGCCGGCGATTAGTCGTCGGATTAGATGACGTGGCGTCATTAGCTTGAGGCTAATTACGCGTTAACCTGCCCTGTGTCACCGATGCACCAGCCCCACCACTCTAATTAACCACGGGTAACCCCGCTTAGTTTTAAGCTAACCCGGTGGGGCCACACGTCAGCTTGACCATCCTGACGTGGCTGTTGACTGGGCCCACATGTCTGTGACCCTAGCCATCACTGTGAGACTGACCAGCGGGTCCCACTGGTCAGGTTTGACCTGGTCAGCCGCAGTTGACCTGCTGACGTCCTGAGTGAGGCGATCTTGACGCAGCTAATAATTTTCTGATTTAAAATAATTCAGGAAATTCCAGAAAATAACCAAAACTTGTAAAATTCATATAAAATCAACCGTAGCTCCAAATCAAACAAATTATATATGAAAAATTATCAGAAAAATTCAAGGAATCCATCTGTACCATTTTCATGCATGTTTGAACAATGATTGTCCTCTGTTTTGGACAAAACAAAAAAGGGCATTTAAATAATCATATATGGAGTTGGAATTTGAATCATGTATTCAAACCAACTTCATTTAAATCATAGCTAGGTGCATTAGATCAAATCACAGCATATTGCCATGTCATGATCATGCATCATATTGTAGCATTGCATTGATTGTGTTCTTTCTCAGTTGCCGGTGTTTGTCCCCTCTCGATAGACGTGGTTTCGACGACGAGTTCGATGACACCGATGAAGAACTATATTATCTTGAAGTGCCGAGCAAGCAAAACCCCTTGTTCATTCCGATACAATCCCGCTCTCGCTCCTGCTCTCTTTTCTGCATTAGGACAACAATGACATATCATTGCTTTGCTGCGGTAGTGAACCCCTTTATCCTCTGCATGACTGTCATTGCCACGATAAATAGATGAAACCCACTAGCATGAGTAGGAGTTGTTTGAGCCCTGATGTGCCTACTCATTCATGCTTGTTTGTCATGCTGTTATTGCTTAGAGTTGAGTCAGTCCGATTCATCGGGAATGAATCGGGCGTGTGAACATGTCTTCTTGTGTGTGAGCTAAGTGTGTGAACACGATTTGGTAAAGGTAGCGGTGAGAGGCCATGTAGGAGTACATGGTGGGTTGTCTCATTGCAGCCGTCCTCGAGAACTGAGTTACGTGTTTGTGATCCATGAAAAGCTACTACCACTCATTGGGATCCTTAATTGACCCTCTCGGCTTCTTAATCACGCTTGTTCTCTGTCCGGGAGTTGCAACTAGTTTACGGTGTTTGTAGGTAGTGTTAGTAGTCTACCAAGTGGCACCCGTACAAGTGGGCTTGGGACAGACTAGGCCTGATGTACGGTGTACCAAGTGGCACCGGATGGTGGCTTGGGAACCCTGCTCACATCGTTTGGGGCCGTGGCGACACCCGGCGGATCTCCTTGCGGATGGAACCCGAATAGGCGATAAACACGGACGAGAGACTTGAGTGTTTAGGTAGGCCGTGGCCGACTCCTCGCCCGGCTTCCGCTTGAAGGTTGCCGTGGTACATGGCGTGTCTGAGGCGATAAGTGGCGAGAGCGTGTGTGAAGTACACCCTGCGGGGTTATCATTATCTATTCGAATAGCCGGATTCCTCGGATATGGAAACTTGGACCCTTATGCAGTTCATAGACAAGTGAAAGTGGATACTCTAAAATGCGCAAGATAAGCGTGAGTGCTATGAATGGCGCTCTCGTGAGGGAGGCGGAGCGGATCCATAGTGGTGTATTGATATGGTGAATATGTGGACTCGTGCGCCACCTCAAAAGAGTTACATTGCGTCGTAGTTCAGGTTAGCCACGAGTCAAAGCTGGCTTGCTGCGGTTAAACTCCACCACCCCTTTATTGATACCGATGCATATGTAGTTAGTTACGATGTAAGTCTTCTTTGGGTACATTTGTACTCACGTTTGCCTATTTTATGTTTTTGCGAGAGACTTGGTCTCACTAGTAGTTTCACGTGGACTTCGACGTTTAGCTTGATACCTCAGCTACGATCTTGTGCCCTCGGCAGGATCTGGTAGACAGTCAGGCTTCTAAGCCTTTTTCATTTGGTAGATGTCTGTACTCAGACATGTTAAGCTTCCGCTTGTGCTTGACTTGTATGCTCTGAATGTTGGGTCGTGAGACCCCTGTTTGTAATATCTTGCTCCTCGGAGCCTAATGAATACATACTTGAGTCGTAGAGTCATGTTGTGATGCCATGTTGTATTTGCACATATCGAGCATATTGTGTGTATGTTATTGAAATGCTTGGTATGTGTGGGATCTGACTATCTAGTTGTTTATCTTTAGTAGCCTCTCTTACGGAAATGTCTCCTAGTGTTTCCACCGAGCCATGGTAGCTTACTCTTGCTTGAACACTTAGGCTGGCCGCATGTGTCCTTCTTCGTTCTGTATACATCCCTTCGGGAAATGTCCGCGATGAGTACCGAGTCCTGTTAGCCCGCTACAGCCAGTTCACCGAGTCTGCTAGCCAGTGCTACAGCCAGATTCACTCGCTGATGACCGACACGTTCGATCTTTGGGTCATGGATGCTGTCCTGTAAGTCTGTGCCACTTTGGGTTTACGACTAGCCATGTCAGCCGGGCTCCTTATCATATGGATGCTAGCGACACTATCATATCGTGTGCCAAAAGGCATAAGCGGTCCCGGGCAAAGGTAAGGCGACACCCGTGGGAATACCGTGCGTGAGGCCGCAAAGTGATATGAGGTGTTACAGGCTAGATCGATGTGGCATTGAGTCGGGGTCCTGACATCTTTGGTATCAGAGCTTGATTGCCTGTAGGATTACCAAGCCAACTGGTCGAAGTTGAGTCTAGAAATGCTTTAGTTATATGTAGGGGAATTGATTGTGGGATGGGAACGTAAGGCTCTTTTTACTCCTTATACCTCGTGGCCTTCTGATCTGAGTCATCCTCTTCTCTTCTACGGGGATTAAGAACTAGGCCTCTCATCTTTCTACCAGGATGACGTGTTACTAATCCATAGACTTATATGATTGTTGGTTTCAAGCCTCAGTTAAGTTCCTACTACTTCCGTATGTTCATAACTGTTGATCTCGAAACCTTGAAATTGTGCTTCTGAGTGGTTATGCCACCATTTTTGTGAGTGTCTTAAATCTTTTTAAGCATTTACAGCCGTTATGCTGTCCGAGTCATCCCAGGTTTCTAAACAATCTGATGCACTTGCAAATCCTTTCCCTCTGGTTTTGATGTTCCTTTGGGCCAGGTTAATCACACTAATTGCTGAGTTGAGGTATTCTATTGCCTCGACGTATATGTTGGAACTATTATTATGACCCTAGGTGTCTTAGGGGATCATCTAGTAATCTAGCCATGATTTGTATCCCAAAGTGATGATTACGGCCTTTCTTCTTGAAAGCATCCCGTGATGCCATTTAGTAGTAGGTATTCTACTCCTGGGTTCTTGACCCAAGATTCACTCCACTTACCTCGTGTTGATAGTGTTGCTAGTTCCTTTAGGATATTAGTAACCTTTGTGATAGTCCTCGAGGTTCGCGGTATATCGTTCTTCCAAATACCATGAACTATTTATGGCAGCAGTTCCTCGCTGATCAAAAGATCACAATCAGAGTGCTTTTGATGAGTTCTCCATTCATATATTTGACTCTTCCAGTTCCACCTTCTCTGCATGGGTTATCCGGAAGAAATGTTGAGCTTTGCTCGACATACTAATCTATGCATCCACAACTCAAAAAAAATCATATGTTCTCTTTGGTTGTCACTCTTTAATTGTATTCCGACCCTCGTCTATCAATTGATAGCCAAGTTTATGGCGTGCATTCGTGTTATCGATGCCTATTATTCTTGTGGTCCATCGAGCCATTCTATTCCGGAATGACTAGGAGAAACAAACTCCAGTACCTTGTCCATTTCCAGGATTGGGTCAAAGCAGTTGTATTCCGCAGATTGAAATGCAATCAAGCTTTTAGTCTGTTCTACCCTGAAGTATTACCCACTTTAAGTCAGGAATGTCATGAGAATTGCACCTTCTCTTATGAATTCTTGACGCAGTAATACTTCTTGCCATCACTGTTCATTCCTCGGTACCCGTGTTATTGTAACCGGAATGCCGACAAGTGTGCTGTGATGTGCGAATTTAATACTTTGAGCAACCCGTTGCTTGGTAGTAAATGGACAATAATTTCATTCTTAGCGTGTTGGTTATTGAATCATCATTCTAACATAGATTGTGCTACCTAGTCCTTATTTCTGGTGCACTCTTCGATCAATGAGTTAGGATTGTGTCAATTCCTCACTCATTTGACCATATCGTCTTGCCCTGAAAAGCAAGATTGTTCTCGAGCTTAGTAACATTTCGGTGGTTCGTGATTTTCTGAATATCTTCTCGGAAGTATCACCAGGTTTTCACCTGACAGCTATGTTGAGTTCGTGATCAAGTTGGTTTTCGAAACCACCCTTTCTCCAAGAATCCGTGTTGGATACTCTGGGCTAGTTGGCTAAGCTAAACAACAACTTGGAGAGTTGGAAGATGAAAGCTTGTCCGACTTAGTTCATTCTAAGGGATATCTTGTAGGTGTGTTGAAGAAAGATGGTATTTTCATCGATTGACCCTCGTGATCAGTTGTTGGACCTATTATCTTGTTAAAACCTTGATTTGAGTATGGGTTATCATCAAATCAGACCAGAACCAACGATATTCGTAATGTTGTCTTACTCTTGGTTGATCCCTCGAGCATACACCACTATATCCTTTGGGTCTGACCAATGCTATCACTTGTTCACATAATTATGGAACTCCGTCTTCATGGAAACATGGATGAATTGTTGTTGAGCCCATCGACAACATCCTTATCTTCTCCATGATTCTGTTGGACATTAAGCTAGTGTTGGAAACTTTGTAAACAATGCCTTCGAGTTCCGTCTCTGAGGTATATGTTTGGGTGAAAGGAGTGACTTCCTCAAATTCATGTGCATTTGATGCAAGTTGCCGCCGTGAATTCGAGAAAGTCAATGTTGCTTCCTCTGGAGTCACTCCAAATCAGCCATGCATACGTGCGAAGTACTCTGTGGTTTGGAGACTTGCAACCTTCATTCTATATGTGTCCCTAGCACACTAAGCCACTGATTGATTTGTTCAAGGATAAGAAGTTCGTCGATAAGTGCACAAGGACTTCGATGTCCTCAATGGTGGCTCCCCACCTGAACTCGGTAGTGTTTTATTATAAGACTACCACGTGGTCATGCTTGTCTGGGACAACGTGTTCACATGTGTTTAGCAGAACCAGCTCATGTTTTGGAGCTTGCTATCGTAGTTCATTCCCCGAGAATCTCGCAATGTTATCTCGTCGACTTGTGTTGCAAACTTTCATTTTACTTTCTAGACTTGATGAGTCTGGAATACTCTGACGCCAACCAGATCTGAATCTCAGGCGGATATGATGGTTGGAACATCTCCCAAGAACTATAATATTGGTCTCTCGATAACCCGTAAAGTGGATGTCGTGGCCAACACACCCAGCCGGAAGACCCATTATTGTAGTATCTTGATTGAGGAAGTTAGCCACCTCCCCATAAGGATTTCCTAGGATTTACTCCAGTAGTTGATCATTATGGATTCTTGTGCTCCCGAAGTCCGACCTTTACTTGATGGCCATGTTGATGCTTTTAAGCATTTACTGTGGTACCTAGTACATCAAGGAGAACATTAGAAGCGGAGTGCTAAATGTCTCTCGGTCGATCGTCCAGATTTTGTTTCCTTGGCGTCGTCAAGGTAAAATCTGAGAAAGTGATGTCCTCCTTTGCATCTGCATCCTCCATCACCGTTCATCATGGTAGTATGTTGTGTTGCCGGGATCCTTGACACGGTTGTTGGTAAAACCTTGATGAATATGGAAATGCTCAAGTTCTTGAGAGCACGCACAAGCGCTAGGTGTTATCATCAGCACTAACTGGGATTGCTCTCAGTTTCCTCGGTTATGCTATAAATTTTCAACAGTGGACTCACTCTCTACTGTTGAGCTTCTCCCCAGTTACTAAAATCATTCTTTGTGTTGTCTTCAACAAGGTAATCCACATCATCCAACCTGGCCCGAGAATGTCATTCTTTCGGACTCCTTCAAATAATTGATTGTGATTTGCCTTAGGTTGGTATAAAGAGTTTCAACGATCTCTGAATCAAAGGTAATTCTTTTTGCCACTTAAGGAAATAGTTCTACGAGCCACCTCTTCCAAGATGCCCCGTTTTGAAGTCATGGCAACTCAACTCCTCGCTACGTTGACAACCGATCACCACCTTCCAAAGTGTGGAATTGTTGTCTACCTAGTGAACCCTCGGCATCTGTTCCACTCCATCCTTCTAGATGTGTGCCTCGTGTCTCAGCTCGAGAGATGTTGCTATGTCTCATTTCGTGAGTTAATCCTGAGTTGTTCGATCCTCGAGAAGATCGATCCTTCTAGAGTCTCCTTCTCCTCTCATTGTCATGATAGCTGGAGTTCTAAGAGCAAGATGTCGAGACAAAGATGGAGATTGAATCAACGTTCTTGTGAGATGCAACCTGGATCGTGAAGATTGCGTTAGTTTCATTCCCCCCCACCATCTTACCCTACGCTTGAATCTCGGGACGAGATTTTTGTTTAGTGGGGGTGAGCTGTCACAGCCCCAGATCAGCCTTGCTTGACTTTGCCTGCTCATCATGTCATCATGTTTAAATTACTAAGAAACTTGAAATGGGGATGTTGAAACCCTAGCACTAAATGAATTCATCTAGGGCTTACTAAAATCTTTTCAATGAAACCAAAATGCCCTTCATAAATGTTCACCATCTTTGGTCCTGGCTAAACCCTCTGCCAAAAATGGTTTCATATTTTTGGAGGCTATTCTGGATTTTTTGAATTAATTCATAAGTATTTGAATTTGGACATTTAAATCTTATAATATTTTTAAATGTCCAAATAATCCTGAAAGTACTTGGGGGCTATTGGAAATAATTCAAATAGTGCCCACAATTTTTGTCGATTTTATAAAATGAGTTAGTATTTTACTAATTCAAAACATATCAAAAAAATAGAAAACAGAAAAGAATTAGAAAGAGAAGAGAGAGGAAACCCACCGAGCTTACTCTGAAGCCACTGGCGGCCCAAGTGGCTGGCCCACCCACCAGTGCCATCTTTACGTCGTCTTCCTCCCGAGCCAATAGGCATGGCGCGTGGCCGCCGTCTTGCACCCGACCAGCGCCACCTCCTGCTTTCGCCGTGTCGTGCTCTCCGTCGACCCAACCCAGCGCTGAGACGCCTCGAAGCCCCTCTCGCCTCTCCCTCACTCGCTGCACTCTCTCCTCCTCTGTTCCTCTCCCGCAAAGCACACCGAACGCCGTCGCCACCGTCGTGCGTTCACCATGGCCACCGACCCTTCCTCTCCCTCCTCCATGCCCACGAGCTCGAGGGCGACCCGATGCTCCTCCAAGGCGAAGCACACGAGCTCAGACGAACCACAGCGACGCCATCGACCGTCTTCTCCGCGCACGCCCGCCAGATCGCCATCGCCGTTGCGTCGCCGTCCGTGCTTCCCCGAGCCCGCTGATCTGCTCCGCGTGTCTGCTGTGAGCTCCTCTCCGTTTCCCCTCCGTCCTCTCGCTCGATTATGTGCCTTAGCGCTGCTTCCCGTCCTCATCGAAGCTCGTCGGCGCTGCGTCCGTCGTCACCATCGCTAGCAGCCCCGCCTGGCTAACCCGAGCACGCAGGCGTGCTCAGTGAGCTCCCAGGAGCCCCACGCGGCCATCAGCTCGCTCGCTAGCGCACTGCAGCCCTCGCGCCCGTGCAGCCGTAGCTCCGGCAGCCGCCCAGCTTGTCACCACCGCCGCTACATGCTGCCCCAGCACACACCGCGGCCACCACCGGATGCGCCGCATCGCGGGCTTCCTAGCGCGCCCAGCCGCTCGTCCAGCCGACGCCGGAGATGGCCGGACGAGGAGCGCCAGCGTACGCCTACCGCCGGCGATTAGTCGTCGGATTAGATGACGTGGCGTCATTAGCTTGAGGCTAATTACCGCGTTAACCTGGCCCTGTGTCACTGACAGACCAGCCCCACCACTCTAATTAACCACGGGGTAACCCCTGCTTAGTTTTAAGCTAACCCCAGTGGGCCCACACGTCAGCTTGACCATGCTGACGTGGCTGTTGACTGGGCCCACATGTCTGTGACCCTAGCCATCACTGTGAGACTGACCAGCGGGTCCCACTGGTCAGGTTTGACCTGGTCAGCCGCAGTTGACCTGCTGACGTCACAGTGAGGCGATGCTGACGCAGTTAATAATTTTCTGGATTTAAAATAATTCAGGAAATTCCAGAAAATAACCAAAACTTGTAAAATTCATATAAAATCAACCGTAGCTCCAAATCAAACAAATTATATATGAAAAATTATCAGAAAAATTCAAGGAATCCATCTGTACCATTTTCATGCATGTTTGAACAATGATTGTCCTCTGTTTTGGACAAAACAAAAAAAAGGGCATTTAAATAATCATATATGGAGTTGGAATTTGAATCATGTATTCAAACCAACTTCATTTAAATCATAGCTAGGTGCATTAGATCAAATCACAGCATATTGCCATGTCATGATCATGCATCATATTGTAGCATTGCATTGATTGTGTTCTTTCTCGATTCTTAGGTGTTTGTCCCCTCTCGATAGACGTGGTTTCGACGACGAGTTCGATGACACCGATGAAGAACTATATTATCTTCAGAAGTGCCAGGCAAGCAAAACCCCCTTGTTCATTCCGATACAATCCCGCTCTCTCGCTCCTGCTCTCTTTTACTGCATTAGGACAACAATGACATATCTGTTACTTGCTGCGGTAGTGAACCCCTTTATCCTCTGCATGACCTGTCATTGCCACAGTAAATAGATGAAACCCACTAGCATGAGTAGGAGTTGTTTGAGCCCTGATGTGCCTACTCATTCATGCTTGTTTGTCATGCCTGCTATTGCTTAGAGTTGAGTCAGGTCTGATTCATCGGGAATGAATCAGAGGCGTGTGAACATGTCCTACTGTGTGTGAGCTAAGTGTGTGAACACGATTTGGTAAAGGTAGCGGTGAGAGGCCATGTAGGAGTACATGGTGGGTTGTCTCATTGCAGCCGTCCTCAGGAACTGAGTTCTGTGTTTGTGATCCATGAAAAGCTACTACCACTCATTGGGATCCTTAATTGACCCTCTCGGCTTCTTAATCACGCTTGTTCTCTGTCCGGGAGTTGCAACTAGTTTACGGTGTTTGTAGGTAGTGTTAGTAGTCTACCAAGTGGCACCCGTGCAGGTGGGCTTGGGACAGACTAGGCCTGATGTACGGTGTACCAAGTGGCACCGGATGGTGGGCTTGGGAACCTGCTCACATCGTTTGGGGCCGTGGCGACACCCGGCGGATCTCCTTGCGGATGGAACCCGAATAGGCGATAAACACTGGACGAGAGACTTGAGTGTTTAGGTAGGCGTGGCCGACTCCTCGCCCGGCTTCGCTTGAAGGTTGCCGCGGTACATGGCGTGTCTGAGGCGATAAGTGGCGAGAGTGTGTGAAGAAGTACACCCTGCAGGTTATCATTATCTATTGAATAGCCGGATTCCTCGGATATGGAAACTTGGACCCTTATGCAGTTCATAGACAAGTGAAAGTGGATACTCTAAAATGCGCAAGATAAGCGTGAGTGCTATGAATGGCGCTCTCGTGAGGGAGGCGGAGCGGATCCATAGTGGTGTATTGATATGGTGAATATGTGGACTCGTGTGCGCCACCTCAAAAGAGTTACATTGCGTCGTAGTTCAGGTTAGCCACGAGTCAAAGCTGGCTTGCTGCGGTTAAACTCCACCACCCCTTTATTGATACCGATGCATATGTAGTTAGTTACGATGTAAGTCTTGTTGGGTACATTTGTACTCACGTTTGCCTATTTTATGTTTTTGCAGAGAGACTTCAGTCTCACTAGTAGTTTCACGTGGACTTCGACGTTTAGCTTGATACCTCAGCTACGATCTTGTGCCCTCGGCAGGATCTGGTAGACAGTCAGGCTTCTAAGCCTTTTTCATTTGGTAGATGTCTGTACTCAGACATGTTAAGCTTCCGCTTGTGCTTGACTTGTATGCTCTGAATGTTGGGTCGTGAGACCCCTGTTTGTAATATCTCGCTCCTCGGAGCCTAATGAATACATACTTGAGTCGTAGAGTCATGTTGTGATGCCATGTTGTATTTGCACATATCGAGCATATTGTGTGTATGTTATTGAAATGCTTGGTATGTGTGGGATCGACTATCTAGTTGTTTATCTTTAGTAGCCTCTCTTACGGAAATGTCTCCTAGTGTTTCCACCGAGCCATGGTAGCTTGCTCTTGCTTGGCTGCCACTTAGGCTGGCCGGCATGTGTCCTTCTTCGTTCTGTGTACATCCCTTGAAATGTCACGCGATGAGTACCGAGTCTGTTAGCCCGCTACAGCCCGGTTCACGAGTCTGCTAGCCCAGTGCTACAGCCGGATTCACTCGTGATGACCGACACGTTCGATCTTTGGTCATGGATGCTGTCCTGTAAGTCTGTGCCACTTTGGGTTTACGACTAGCCATGTCAGCCGGGCTCCTTATCATATGGATGCTAGCGACACTATCATATCGTGTGCCAAAAGGCATAAACGGTCCCGGGCAAAGGTAAGGCGACACCGTGGGAATACCGTGCGTGAGGCCGCAAAGTGATATGAGGTGTTACAGGCTAGATCGATGTGGCATTGAGTCGGGGTCCTGACATCTTTGTAGGTTTAATCCTTGAGGGGTCTATGCCCATCTTGCGCACTGTATCCTGATAAAGCAGGTTCAGGCTACTGCCGCCGTCCATCAGGACTCTCGTAAGGTGAAATCCATCGATGATTGGGTCTAAAACCAATGCGGCGAATCCACCATGGCAGATACTGGTCGGATGATCTCTTCGATCGAAAGTGATCGGGCAAGAGGACCATGGATTGAACTTAGGGGCGACTGGCTCCATCGCATATACGTCCCTTAGTGCACGCTTTCGCTCCCTCTTGGGTATATGGGTTGCGTAAATCATGTTCACCGTCCGCACTTGTGGGGGAAAACCCTTCATCCTCTATTGTTCGTGCGGTCGGGTCTCTTCCTCATCGTCCTTTATTTAGCCCCTTGTCATTGTTTTCGCAATTAACTTGCACTGCTTGAACACCCAGCAATCTCTGTTGGTATGATTAGCTGGCTTTTCAGGGGTGCCATGTATCTGGCATAAGCGGTCGAGTATTCAGTCCAAATTAGACGGACCCGGAGTGGTTCTTTTGAATGGCTTCTTCCGCTGACCGGGTTTAGAGCCTCGGAATCCGGTGTTGACTGTCGTATCCTCCTTGTCGTCGCCGTTGATGCGGCGTTTATTTTTATTTCGACGCGACCTGCCATTGTGGTCCTTGGTATCCGGACTGCCAGAATTTTTGCTGAGGTTGTTGCTGCGAGCTAGCCAGCTATCCTCTCCCGCACAGAAGCGGGTCATTAATGATGTGAGGGCTGCCATGGATTTCGGCTTTTCCTGTCCTAGGTGCCGGGCTAGCCATTCGTCGCGGATGTTATGCTTGAAGGCTGCGAGGGCCTCTGCATCCGGACAGTCAACGATTTGATTTTTCTTTGTGAGGAACCGTGTCGAGTTATCGGCGATTCGTCTGCTGTTGAATTATGTGGCTTAGGTCATCGGTGTCGGTGGTCGCACATATGTGCCTGGAAGTTGTCGAGAATGCGGCTTCGTGTCTTCCCAACACCCAATTGACTCTGCGGGCAAGTTGTTAAGCCAATGCCGAGCTGGTCCTTTAAGCTTGAGTGGGAGATACTTGATGGCGTGGAGATGCGTGCGCGCGGGCCATATGGATGTGAAGGAGATAATCTTCGATCCAAACCGCGGGGTCTGTTGTGCCATCGTAGGATTCAATGTTTACGGGTTTAAACCCTTCAGGGATTTGATGATTCATTACTTCATCAGTGAAGCATAGCGGGTGTGCGGCACCTCTATATTGAGCAATATCACGACGTAGCTCGATAGAGCGTTGTCTGCTGTGTTCGGCCCGGCCGAAGTTATTGTATCTGGCGCGACGGTATTCGTCGTGGGTTGTGGGGTGCCCACGTGATCCATAGATTGATCTGGATTGCCTTGCTTTGTCCTCCAATATATCTCGCAAGTCCGGCGCGTTCCCTCTTGGCTTCGTACTTTTGGAGCGATGCCGGGGTACGGTCTTGGTGGAGGGCCTAGATGCCTCTCTGTCTCGGCCACGAGGTGGTCGGTCGGCCGTATTATGCGCTGGTGATGAAGGTATGTATGTTTCCTCCTCTAATCGGGGGAGCAACTTGCGTCTTGGGTAGCTTTTGGAGGGGCGTTCGAGTTCATACTCTTTGGCCGCGAGGACCTCGGTCCATCGATCGGTCAGCAGGTCCTGATCAGCTTGAAGTTGCTGCTGCTTTTTCTTTAGGCTATTTGCCGTGGCGATAAGCCCGCGTTTAAAACGCTCTTGTTCGACGGGATCCTCGGGCACGACGAATTCGTCGTCGTTGAGGCTTTTCTCATCTTCGGAGGGAGGTATATAGTTATAGTCCTCGACCTCTTTGTCTGCCGCCCTCTCGTGAGGGCTTGCTTCTGCATCCTCCTGCGCTGAATCTTGCTGGAGGGGATTATCTTCGGCACTCTCTGGGGTATTATTATCTCCTGTGCCTGAATTTCCATTCTTGCTGTGGCGGGATTTAGAGCGGCGCCACTGACGTCGGCGCTTGGGCTGTTTCTTTGAGGAATCTGCCTCCACTTCTTCTTCGCCGCCCCCCTCTTTTGGGGTGTCCACCATGTATATGTCATATGACGAGGTGGTCTTCGATTGCCTGTGGCGCTGGTTCTTGTTAAATCTCCGCATCGTCGTCCATACCGTCGATGTCCTTGGAGTCGTAGTCTAGCATGTCTGTTAGATCGGCGGCAGTGGCTACAAAGTGGGTGGTGGGTGGGCTTTGAATTTCTTCGTCGTCCAGTATCCCAACCGTCCCGGCCATAGTCCGCCAGGTCTCTCGGATAGCGAGAGATGTTTTAGCGAATTTAGGATGTCGCCAAAGGCGAGTGTTGGAAGATGTCCGGCGGTGAATTCCATATCCGCGCCTAATCTGATTCGATTGGCGGGGGTGTGGGAGGTCCGAGTCCTCCAGTCGGTCCCACGAGTCACGAAGCCGCAAGGGACAAGGTTAGTGTTCGCTCCATCACCGTGGAAGTTGCAGCCCCGGCGGTGTCCAACCACCGGTCCTCGATCTGGCGATCGGCTCCGGACTAAGGGCGGAGCGGATTCTTGTCGCCACCAAGGCCTTTGCTCGGTGGCGAGCTAGATCATGCCCATCGTGACAGTGCGGCACGCTTGGCTGTGGCTCGAGCCCGTTGAAGATCAAGTCCCCGCGGATGTCGGCCGTGAGGTTTAGGCTTCCGAACCTGACTGACGGCGGCGGCGAGCTCGATCTGCTCCGGATGGCCAGCGAATTAGCTGCGGTCGAAGCCGCCGAACACGAAGATCTGTCCGGGGAGAAAAGTCTCACCCTGGACAGCGTTGTTGATTGAAGAAGCCATCGAGCCTATCGGTGACGACACAGTGGAACTCTCAATGAAAGCACCAATGTCGGTGTCAAAACCGGCGGATCTCGGTAGGGGGTCCCGAATCGTGCGTCTAGGCGGATGGTAACAGGAGACAAGGGACACGATGTTTTACCCAGTTGGGCCCTCTTGATGGAGGTAAAACCCTACGTCCTGCTTGATTAATATTGATGATTTGGGTAGTACAAGAGTAGATCTACCACGAGATCAAGGAGGCTAAACCCTAGAAGCTAGCCTATGGTATGATTGTTGTAATGTATGTTGTGTCCTACGGACTAAAGCCCTCCGGTTTATATAGGCACCGGAGAGGGCTAGGGTTACACAGAGTCGGTTACAATGGTAGGAGATCTACATATCCGTATCGCCAAGCTTGCCTTCCACGCCAAGGAAAGTCCCATCCGGACACGGGACGGAGTCTTCAATCTTGTATCTTCGTAGTCTTGGAGTCCGTGGACGCCGATAGTCCGCTGTCTGGACACCCCTAGTCCAGACTCCTCAACAGTACTTGGCCTCTCGCAGCTTTAGCACGTCCTCCTCCGTGTGGAGTAGGGCATCCACCGCCCACGAAGGTCGGAGCGGACATTTTGAAGGTCCGAAGTGCTCGAATCTGGGGCTCGGGTGTTGGAACTTGGAGCAAGGAGAAGATTCGATGGAGGATTGAAGAAAAGAAACGAGCCTTGGTCCCATTATAAAGAGGAAATATCGAGAGCCGTCTCCGTGACCGTTCGGGACTCGCCGATAGAGGCGTGGCGGCGACGGCGCGGTTGGGTTACCCACGTCCGTATTGATGAGAATCCGGAATAAGGGAACACGATCTACTGCCCGACAAGACAGCGCCAAGAAACCGCCGCTAAACGCTACCGAGGTGGTATAATAAAAACGATTCAAGTAAAGGCTTGATAATGGCGTGACGTCATGCTACAAAATACGTCAGCAGATTGAACTTGTGTACATAATATTCTCTCTACGGGTGTCGGTGTCAAAACCGGCGGATCTCGGGTAGGGGGTCCCGAACTGTGCGTCTAGGCGGATGGTAACAGGAGACGAGGGACACGAGGTTTTTACCCAGGTTTGGGCCCTCTTGATGGAGGTAAAACCCTACGTCCTGCTTGATTAATATTGATGATATGGGTAGTACAAGAGTGGATCTCCCACGAGATCAAGGAGGCTAAACCCTACAAGCTAGCCTATGGTATGATTGTTGTAATGTATGTTGTCCTACGGACTAAAGCCCTCCGGTTTATATAGACACCGGAGAGGGCTAGGGTTACACAGAGTCGGTTACAATGGTAGGAGATCCACATATCCATATCACCGAGCTTGCCTTCCACGCCAAGGAAAGTCCCATCCGGACACGGGACGGAGTCTTCAATCTTATATCTTCGTAGTCTTGGAGTCCGGCGGACGATGATAGTCCGGCTGTCCGGACACTCCCTAGTCGAGACTCCTCGGTAGCCCTCGAACCAGGCTTCAATGATGATAAGTCCGGCGCGCATAATGTTCGGCATTACAAGGCGGGTTCCTCCCTTGAATAATCCAGAGAAGATCATGAACACCAGGATAGTGTCCGGCTCTGCAAAATAAATTCCACATTCCACCGTAAAGAGAATAAAATGTACACTTAGTTCAACCTGCTGACATATTATGCGGCGTGACATCACACCGCTACCAAGCCACTATTTGAATCATTTTTTACTATACCACCTCAGCACGTTTAGCGAAGTGGTTTCCTTGGCACGTCTTGTCGAAGCAGAGATCGTGTTCCCCTTATTCCGGGATTCTCATCAATACGGACGTGGGTAACCCAACCGCGCCATTGATGGTGGCGCTTGGGAGATAAGTGAGTTTTACCAGGCCGGTGGGGGACGCATAGTTTTCGTCCACCTATATATAAGGGATAAGGATTCACCTTCTCACCTATGCCTTCTTCCTCCTTTGCTTATCCATCTCCGCGCACTCAAGCTCCAACGCCCAAGTTCGCGCATCTCGCCTCGACCTTCTCCGAATATGTCCGGAGCGGGAGGCAAGTGGTTGGCCTCCACCGTTAAGGAGGAGCACATCACCAAGCTGCGCAGTGCCGGATATCTCTCCGGCGATATCGCGCATCGGCTGCCCGACAAGGGGCAGCTCGTCCCCACCCCTGGGCCTCACGAGAGGGTCGTCTTCCTTCCCCACTTCCTCCGCAGACTGGGCTTTCCGCTCCATCCATTCGTCCGGGGGCTCATGTTCTATTACGGCCTGGATTTCCACGATCTGGCGCCGAACTTCATCCTCAACATCTCGGCGTTCATCGTCGTGTGCGAGGCCTTCCTCTGCATCCGGCCCCACTTCGGCCTGTGGCTCAAGACCTTCAACGTCAAGCCGAAGGTTGTGAAGAACGCATAAGCGGAATCTTGGGCGCCATGTTGGGTAAATTACCCAACGTCCTTTGGCTCGAAGGGGCCTTCGTGGACTCCGTCAAGGGGTGGCAATCGGGGTGGTTCTACATCACCGAGCCGCGCAAGCCTACATGGGCGGCGGCCCCCGAGTTTAGATCTGGCGTCCCCATGCAGCTCACCTCCTGGAAAGAGAAGGGCTTGCTGTGGGGCGATCCGAAGGAGGTGACTGGACTCCGAGTCTGCATCCAGAAGCTGGTGAGCAATAAGCTCAGGCTCGTCGACGTGGTCCAAGTCATGCTCATTCGCCGGATTCTCCCATGCCAAGAACGGGCATTCAATCTGTGGGAGTTCAATCCGGAACAGCACCGGCGCTGGCGGGCTCTTCGATCGACATCTGAAGGCGCTGGAGGTGCTGTTCAAGGGCGCCAAGCCCCGCATCCACGACGGAAGATCACGGATTCAGCTCGCGACATCCAACCGGCGAGGTAAGTGATTCAACCCCATTACGGGACACTTTGTAGTAATCGAATTGATTATAAGAGGTTTCATTCTTCCCTTTCCTTTGACAGAATGGATGGAGAAGGCCAGCAGCTTATCAGCCCGGCTCCCATGCCGAAGACCAGTGGGCGCCTGTTTAGCGGGGCTGCTGGTTCCGGCACCGCACGTGGTGCCGAGAAGAAAACCAAGAAGGTGGCGCGGGGACTCGAAGAGTTCCCAAGAATCAGCGTCTGACGACGACGCGGACTCCTCCCGAAGATGAGGAGGAGGAGTACTCTCTCCGGAGGGGGAGAAAGAAGAGGAAGGCTTCCCCAGCAGGGGAGGCGAAGGGTCAAAGGGGAGAACTATCCCCGGACAGTTTCGCCAACACCAGCGTGGCGAGGATGAGTGGCCTCCAAGGGCGGGCGTCCGCGAGATCGTAAATATCCGGGTCCTTGATATGCAATATATTTTATGTCGCGTAGTGTCTTTCTAACGCCGCTTACATCAGTAGTCCGGCCGATGGCGATCTCCCGACTCATCGGCGGGTCGTTAGCCTCGTCGGATGTGAATTCACTTCCAACCGCCTACCCCACGCCACCGACGAGGACGCCGAGGTGGGATCGAGAGGGACCCATCGGGAGGAGGCTCGGGCGCCGTCGCAGCCTCCGGACTTTGCGCCGGACTCTACATCGGAACCCGCAGTGGTTCGAGTCCGCAAGCGCCCTTCGAAAGAAGGGCAAGACCGTGACACCGGCAGCCTCCGTCCAACCGGGCGCGGATAACTTGTTGGGCGCTTAAAGGCGCTTCCATCGAGGAAGAACACCGCACTATCATGAGTGCGGTGATTCAAAAGGTTCAGCTTCGCCAAAAGCGGTGACCGAAGCTGCAGCAGCCTTTTAACAGGCTTTGAGGTAAGGAGTAAAATTATGTAATGTAATACTGCATAGACGGTAGCCTCGATGCTTAGTTCGGTGTTCAAAAGAAAAGCGGATTGAGAATCTAACAAGATATCTTGAGGTTGCTAAAATATGTCAATATGGGTTTGCGGGCTGCTGCGCTGCTGCCTCTGCCGCGTTAACGGCGGAGGTCGATGTCTTGAAGCAGGATCTCGGCGGTCGGCGAGAGCTCGCCATGCGAAGAAGCAACTCGAGGACAAAGAAGGTGAGTAACACCACTTTGAATAGGTACCTTCTGAGAAAAGGATTTTGGTTGCAATAAAATTAACACGGATAATATGTGTATTGCGGGGCCACTAACGAGGTGGCAGCCTGAAGGATGTTGTGTCCGCGGCCGAACACAGTGCTGCCGCGGAACGGGCAGAGCGAGAAAAGCAGGAGGCACGGGTGGCGGAAGTTCGGCAAGAGCTCGTGCTCTCATGGAAAAGCATGAGAGTTTGGGCGTGACTCAAGACTCGAGAGTCCGAGCTTACCTCGGCTCTCGAAAGTGCCAAGTCCGCCAAGGCCGAGGCCCATAAGGCCCTTCAGAGGTTGAAGATATGAAGAAAATAGCGGCGGGTAAGGCATTTTTCATGCAAAGCAAGCATGTTAATGTAAAATACGACACTTACCGCATTCGAGCTCTCGAGGCGTTTGCAGATCTGCCACGTAGTCGTCCGATGCGCCGCATTCTATCGTGGCGAGGAGGGCTCAGCAGAAAAAGTCTTCGGTCTCGGTATCTTTGAGGCGGACACCAGTGCCCCAAGCGACCAGGTGAAGCAGTGGTCGAACTCCACAAGGTAGTGAAGAGGCCATGAAGGGCCTTATAGTCCGGTGTGGCCTAGACAGGCCATGCACAGGAGCTACTTTGGCCTCATCTGGCGGCTGGTGGATGCATGCCCTCGGTGGATGTCATCAGCGCTCCGCTTTGTATTGAAGGCGCTTCGCCGGGCCTCGCCCGCACAAAGGTGCAATGGGGCAGGTTGGATGCGAGAAGCTTCTCACGGACCCACCGCCGGGGCAAGGAGTATCGCACGCCGAAATGTATTATAAAACTGTCTGAAGGAGCCCGCAATATTGCGGATGAGTGCCCAAATGTAATCTTTGAGTGAATTTGCTATGTATTATCCTGCGCTGCTGAAACTTTGTTTATGTGCGCGTTAAGCAACGCTTGTTTAATTTAAAATATTACCTTCATGCGGCCGTTTATAAAATCGAGAGATGGCAAGTCGTTGGCTTCACCCCCAAGCCACGAGTCTTTGGGGTGTTCGGGATAAACTTGAGCACTCTTGTTCCCATTGTTGGGTCCATCGAGGAGGCGCTCAACACAACGAACAAGGCAACCAGACTTATAATGCTTGAACACTCTCACTTAGCCATAGAATTCTATAATTTTAAATTTGGTGAAGCCCCGGTCTTGGAAGACCGAATCCGGCGCTATCCACGCCTTCGTCGGACATTGTTGAACTTCGCTCAAGCGGCGTGAGTCTTTAGGACCCAAAAACCTCTCGAACAGCGACCAGTCTCTCGCCTTATCATGCCGATCAGTTTTAGCTTTCTCCTCGAGGCGCCGCCCGGCTCAACCGGGCGCAATCGTAGTGGTTCTCCCAAAGCCACCTTAGCCGGCTGAGCGTAACGTAAGGCACCAAAACGTGGGAGCCGGGCAAACCCAACTATTGACCCAAGACATGATTCGGAGCCGATTCATATAATGCTATAAGTTCGGGGTGCCGCACTTGTGAAAGTGTTCGGACTTTATGACACCATAGAGTGGGGAACATAAGCCCCCGGTGTATTAGGCCGTACCAAAATATACGGGCGCAAGATGTCATATAATGAGCATATATATATATATATAAGGTAATGCAACTGCAATCAAAAAGGTGATGCATTATTTATGAAAGGAAGTCTGCTAGTGGAGCGGACTAATACAAATAGTGCAGTAAGCAAGGGATTTGGACTAAGTAAACATGTCCCCCTCCAGGGGTGAGCTGCGGACTTGGTGTATATAATCGAATTTAATGCTCGTAATTGAGACCACCTGAGTGTTCATCGCAGCCTTCTTTCGTTCCTGACTGTTGCATCATGAGTTCGGCAGGTTCGCCGCTGCACAGGGCTTCTGGTTAACAGAGTCCTGTGTACATAAAAGAAGAGGAATAAAAAATATAAAAAAAGGGGGGCACACTTGCGAGCCCCCGGTGTGGTCGAACCGCACTCTGGGTCCGTTGCGATCGTGCCCCCTCCCCTGTGCCCATGGTATCTCCAAAGCGTAATGATGTACGCGGAGTGTTATTCTTGCGATCATGCGCGGCGAGGTTGGGGCCGCATTGCTCTGCGATGCTCTAATTGCGCTAGGTGGTCTTGGTTGGCATTGCTCGGTAGCGTTTTGCTGTATCCGGCCTTTTAACGGCGGACTCGAAATTGCCTTAGAAGGCTGCTCAGACTTCCGCGAGAGCATTGTATGTTCCTCCGTTCGGAGGGAGCGTTCCGTATTCCCATTGACCGTGATGACTCCACGAGGGCCTGGCATCTTGAGCTTTAGGTATGCATAGTGCGGCACCACGTTGAATTTTGCAAACGCGGTTCGTCCGAGTAGAGCGTGATAGCCACTGCGAAACGGGACTATGTCAAAGATTAACTCTTCGCTCGAAATTATCCGGGATCCAAGACCACTTCGGTGTGGTGAGCTCATGCATGTTGGCTTCCACTCCTGGTATGACACCTTTAAAGGTTGTCTTTGTAGGTTTAATCCTTGATGGGTCTATGCCCATTTTGCGCCTTGTCCCGATAAAGCAGGTTCAGGCTCTGCCGCCGTCCATCAAGACTCGTGAGGTGAAATCCATCGGCGATTGGGTCTAAAACCAATGCGGCGAATCCGCCATGGCGTATGCTGGTCGGATGGTCTCTTCGATCGAAAGTGATCGGACAAGAGGACCATGGATTGAACTTCGGGGCGACTGGCTCCATTGCATAGACGTCCCTTAGTGCGCGTTTCCTCTCCCTCTTGGGTATGTGGGTCGCGTATATCATATTCACCGTCCGCACTTGTGGGGGAAAACCCTTCTGTCCTCTATTGTTCGGAAGTCGGGTCTCTTCCTCGTCGTCGCTGTTTAGCCCCTTGTCATTGTTTTCGGCAATTAACTTGCCGGCCTGCTTGAACACCCAGCAATCTCTATTAGTGTGGTTAGCTGGCTTTTCAGAGGTGCCATGTATCTGGCATAAGCGGTCGAGTATTCGGTCCAGATTGGACAGACCCAGAATGGTTCTTTTGAATGGCTTCTTCCGCTGACCGGGTTTAGAGCCTCGGAATCCGGCGTTGACTGCCGTATCCTCCTTATCGTCGCCGTTAATGCGGCGTTTGTTTTTGTTTCGATGTGACCTGCCATTGTTGTCCTTAGTATCCGGACTGCCAGAATTTTTACGGAGATTGTTGCTGCGGGCTAGCCAGCTGTCCTCTCCCGCGCAAAAGCGGGTCATCAAGGATGTGAGGGCTGCCATGGATTTCGGCTTTTCCTGCCCCAGGTGCCGGGCTAGCCATTCGTCCCGGATGTTATGTTTGAAGGCTGCAAGGGCCTCTGCATCCGGACAGTCGACGATTTGGTTTTTCTTTGTCAAGAACCGTGTCCAAAATTGTCCGGCGATTCGTCGGCTGCTGAATAATGTGGCTTAGGTCATCGGCGTCTCGGGGTCGCATATCGTGCCTCGGAAGTTGTCGAGAATGCGGCTTCCGTGTCTTCCCACACCAATTGACTCTGCGGGCAGGCTGTTAAGCCAGTGCCGAGCTGGTCCTTTAAGCTTGAGTGGGAGATACTTGATGGCATGGAGATGCGTCGCGCGGGCCATATGGATGTGGAGAAGATAGTCTTGATCCAAACCGCGGGTCTGTTGTGCCATCGTAAGATTTGATGTTTACGGGTTTAAACCCTTCGGGGATCTGATGATCCATTACTTCGTCAGTGAAGCATAGCGGGTGTGCGGCGCCTCTGTATTGAGCAATATCGCGACGCAGCTCGAGAGAGCGTTGTCTGCTGTGTTCGGCCCGGCCGGGGTTATTGACGCGACGGTATTCGTCATGGGTCGTGGGGCGCCCACGTGATCCGTAGATGGATCTGGATTGCCTTGCTTTGTCCTCCAATATGTCTAGCAAGTCCGGCGCGTTCCCTCTTGGCTTTGTACTTTTGGAGCGATGCCAGGGTACAGTCTTGGCTGGGGGCCTGGATGCCTCTCTGTCACAACCACGGGGTGGTCGGTCAGCCATATCGTGCACTGGTGATGGAGGTATGTATGCTTCCTCCTCTAATCGGGGGAGCAGCTTGCGTCTTGGGTAACTTTTGGAGGGGTGTTCGAGTTTATACTCTTCGACCGCGAGGACCTCGGTCCATCGATCGGCCAGCAGGTCCTGATCAGCTTGAAGCTGTTGCTGCTTTTTCTTTAGGCTGTTTGCTGTGGCGATAAGCCTGCGTTTGAAGCGCTCTTGTTCGACGGGATCCTCAGGTACGACGAATTCATCATCGTTGAGGCTTGCTTCGTCTTCGGAGGGAGGCATATAGTTGTGATCCTCAACCTCTTCGTCTGCCGCCCTCTCATGAGGGATTGCTTCTACATCCTCCTGCGCTGAGTCTTGCTGGAGGGGATTGTCTTCGGCACTCTCTGGAGTATTATTATCTCTTGTGCCGGAATCTCCATTCTTGCTGTGGCGGGATTTAGAGCGGCGCCGCTGACATCGGCATTTGGGCTGCTTCTTTAAAGAGTCTGCCTCCGCTGCTTCTTCGCCGTCCCCGTCTTTTGGGGTGTCCACCATATATATGTCGTATGACGAGGTGGTCTTCCAGTGCCCTGTAGGTGCTGGTTCCTGTTCGTCTCCGGCATCGTCGTCCATAGCGTCGATGTCGTCGGAGTCGTAGTCTAGCATGTCGGTTAGATCGTCGACAGTGGCTACAAAGTGGGTGGTGGGTGGGCTCTGAATTTCTTCGTCGTCCGTACGCCAACCATCCTGGCCATAGTCCGGCCAGGACTCTCCTGATAGCGAGAGATGCTTTAGTGAATTCAGGATATCGCCAAAAGGCGAGTATTGAAAGATGTCCGCGGCGGTGAATTCCATAACCGGCGCCCAATCCGGATCGATTGGTTGGGGCGCGGGAGGTTCGGAGTCCGGCAAGGAGTCCGGCGCCTTGGAATCACGAGTTTCGCAGGGGACAAGATTAGTGCTCGGCTCCATCGCCGTGGATGTTCAAGCCCCCAGGGCGGCGTCTATCCGCCGGCCCTCGATCTGGGCGATCGGCTCCGGACTAATGGCCAGAACGGATTCGTGTGCGGCCACCAAGGCACTTGCTCGGCGGCGAGCTAGATCATGCCCATCGCAATGCGGCGGGCGCTTGGGCGTGGCTCGAGTCCGTCGAAGATCAAGTCTCCGTGGACATCGGCCGTGAAGTTTAGGCTTCGAATCGACTGACGGCCAGGCGTAGCTTCGATCTGCTCCGGATGGCCAGCGAATTAGCCCGCAGGCGAAGCCGCCGAATCTGAAGATCTGTCCCAGGAGAAAAGTCTCACCGACAGCGTTGTTGGTTGAAGACGCCATCAAGCCTATCGGTGGCGACACGGAGGAACTCTCAATGAAAGCACCAATGTCGGTGTCAAAACCGGCGGATCTCGGTAGGGGTCCCGAATCGTGCGTCTAGGCGGATGGTAACAGGAGGCGAGGACACGACGTTTTTACCTAGGTTCGGGCCCTCTCGATGGAGGTAAAACCCTACGTCCTGCTTGATTAATATTGATGATATGGGTAGTACAAGAGTGGATCTACCACAAGATCAAGGAGGCTAAACCCTAGAAGCTAGCCTATGGTATGATTGTTGTAATGTATGTTGTCCTACGGACTAAAGCCCTCCGGTTTATATAGACACCGGAGAGGGCTAGGGTTACCTGAGTCGGTTACAATGGTAGGAGATCCACATATCCGTGTCGCCGAGCTTGCCTTCCACGCCAAGGAAAGTCCCATCCGGACACGGACGGAGTCTTCAATCTTATATCTTCGTAGTCTTGGAGTCCAATGACGATGATAGTCCGCTGTCCGGACACCCCTAGTCGAGACTCCTCAACGGGAAATGTGGAAATTATTTTGCAGAGCGGACACTATCCTGGTGTTCACAATCTTCTATGAATTATTCGGAGGAGGAACCCGCCTTGCAATGCCGAACAATATGCGTGCCAGACTCATCGTCATTGAAGCCTGGTTCAGGGGCTACTGAGGGAGTCCTAGACTAGGAGGTGTCCGGACAGTCGGACTATCATCATCGGCCGGACTCCAAAACTATGAAGATACAAGATTGAATACTTCGTCCCGTGTCCGGATGGGACTTTCCTTGGCGTGGAAGGCAAGCTTGGCGATACGGATATGTAGATCTCCTACCATTGTAACCGACTGTAACCCTAGCCCTCTCCGGTGTCTATATAAACCGGAGGGTTTTAGTCCGTGAGGACTAACAACCATTGCAACAATCATACCATAGGCTAGCTTCTAGGGTTTAGCCTCCTTGATCTCGTGGTAGATCCACTCTTGTACTACCCATATCATCGATATCAATCAAGCGGAGTAGGGTTTACCTCCATCGAGAGGGCCCAACTCGGTAAAACATCGTGTCCCTTGTCTCCTGTTACCATCCGCCTAGACGCACAGTTCGGGACCCCCTACCCGAGATCCGCCGGTTTTGACACCGACAGCGATCAAGGTCCAGTATCTCTGGAAGAAGGCCCCGATGAAGGCGTCCGGCCCAGGAGTTTTCTCATCATGAATATCAAAAACTGCCCCTTTGATCTCCACTCTAGTGAATTGAGACTCCAGGTGCTGCAAGTTATTGGTCTATATGCCCAGGGCCTCCTAGTTCATATTGATCCCAGTGCAAGGAGCCTTCCCAAGCAAAGAGTTGAAGTGTTCAAAGATGATCTTGGCCTTGTCCCAATGATCTGAAACCTCTCCAGAAGGTGTGTCCAACTTGGTGATGTAATTTTTTCTTCTTTGCCCGTTGGCTCGCAATAGAAAGAATTTGCAGTTTGCATCCCCCACTCTAATCTTGGTAAGCCGAGATCTTTGCCTCCATTGTGCCCGTCAACTGCAGCGATGCCCAGCAGCCGAGCTTTGAGAAATCTTCTTAGTTCCCATTCTGCCTCTGAAAGCTCCCTATCCTCCATTGCAAGATCAAGATTGAAAATAACCTCATTAGCAATATTGACTGCCAAATTGCTCTGTGCTCTGCGAGCCACATCCCACTTCCTGAGCGCGGATGCAGTCCTAGAGAGCTTGATGTGCAAAGTGCGCGGAGCATCATTGGAGTGCACTTGCTTTTCCCATGCCTTTCGGATGACTTCCTGCACCCCATCAGTTTTGAGCCAAAATGACTCAAACCTGAACCCCTTAAACCTTTTGACATTCAGCTTTTTAAGAATCACTGCACAATGATCAGATATAGCTGTAGAGGCTGGCGACAGTCTCACTCCACAATTTTAACCATGGTAAACTTGAACTCTAAACTCTTCAACCTAATTTTATTTCAACTTTGATGGAACCGTGGAATTGTTTAAAGATGTCAAGGAAGAAAGAATACATGGCACGCCACAATTTTTAAAATCATATGTGACCAATAAGAAAGACATAATGCAACAAGTACAACATGGAAGAAATGCTAGCTCAGAATTTAGCATGTAGTCAGCCTTTTTTATCCTTTCATATGTGACCAGGAAAAGAGTTATCCACCCCTGAATTAGTATTGACATTAATATCAGGAAAAATATCTATTATAAGCACCTGTGTTACAATCTTGTCATGTTTGCCTCCTAAGATGTTGTCTTCACATCTGGTATTAGAAAAAAATGCACACTAGTATTCAACTGATTTCCTCCAAGTACGTGCTATTTAAATCATGTCATCTAGTTGGGTCACAATTACTACACTTTCTATTTTGTGGTATAGTAATTTGGTTAAGTAATACCAGTCTTTGTGGCTTCACTATCATGCTTCTTTTTCTAATGCCATTCATGTGTTGGAAGGGGAACCATTTGCCACTCAAGTGACCATTTCAAAACAAAAAATCACTCAGGTTATGTGGATCATGATTCAAAATATTACAAAATGGCAATTATTGTTGATTGATCTTTTGCTTTGTACATATGCTGGTTATTTTTGTTGCCAAATAGGTTAAGTGACTGATTTGTACTTTTTATGTTTATCAGGATGTCAGGATGTCAAATAATCAACTATATTTATTAAGTTTTCATTTATTGTTCTTTTCTAGCTGATATTTTCAAAGCAGATGATGATCAAAATTGTCCAAGATCAAGGTGGCAATTAGAGGCATACTTGAACCAGCAAGCGGACATTCTTGAAAAGTGAGTGTCGTTTCCTACATTTAATCAGCTACTCTCACCATAAACTTATAGTACTTGGTGAAAACTAAAGGATATGTGGAGTGTCTTTAACGACAGTTCTTTTGCTGCAGGGATCCCAGCTCGGTGCCTTTGAATTCATTTAACACCACTATGATGCAGTTTCAGACATTAGCTCCAGAGCTTAATCATGTAAGTTATGGCATGGTATAATGCATCACATATGTGTCTATGCAGGACCGTGAACAGCTTCCAACACTTTTGGTTTACATTTTACCCTTGTTCTACCTGTCAGGTCCAGTTCTTGCAATACTTGAATGCTCTTTGCCATGATGACTATGCCACTTCACTAGACCATCTTCACCACTATTTTGATTACAGGTCAGTTCCAGTCCTCCAACCATACTATGGGGAATGCTGATATTTTGACCACATTTTCCCATGATTGAATGTTACTATTGAGCAGTCACCAGCTCATTGGTGTCAGTATTTGATACTTTGACATCTGTTCTGTCCACTTAAGCAATGCCTGATGGTGGACCTGATGACATTTTAAAGTTAATGAATGCCTTTAGGGGCACAAGAACATGCTCTCAACTGTATACAAAGGGCCTTCTGTTGTTTTCATTTGAGAATTTTACAGTCATTTGGATTTCCACTTACCAAGATGGATTGTGTTATGTTAACGCAATATCCCGATAAACCAGTGTAGTCTTGTTATGCTATAGAATCTAGACTGTCGAAGCATATGCATGAAGTAATACCACCAAAAGACTTGCTCATTCAGCAGTGTGTCACTTATGTTACCCCTAGTGTAGTGTTGCTCAATGTTACCGATTTATTGGCCTACTCGCTTGGCTGAAAGGTTGGAGTCTTTTGCCATGACTCAAGGTCTGATAATGACACGTTTTATATAGTATATTGAAGATACAGTAACCTCCTGTAAATTTGTTCCTACCTGGTTATGATTTATTTTTTTCAGAATGACGTGGGTGGGGTGGGGGGTTATGATTTATTGATACTTTTGTAGTGCAGGGATGCAAGGACTTTTCAGTCGGGCTTTGTCTCCAAACCAAGATATTATTGTTGGAAAGTATGAGAGCGCTCTGCTCTGCTTAGGCAACTTGCATTGTTATTTTGGACATCCAAAGAAAGCCCTAGAGGTAATATAAGGTATTGATTTTTCTTGTTTTCTGCTATCAGCGTATTACTCCATTGACCTATTTATTTCAACACTACACATTAATTCTTCATCTGTTGGGTTACTTTCTTATAGGCATTCACAAAAGCAGTGTGTGTTTCTCAAATGGTTAGTTTACTGAACTGGTCTCTTTCTCAAGTAGAATTCTATCCAACCATTTTGAAAGAAACAATGATGATTCATGCCTTGCATTTACATTACATTTTTTAGCGATATCTCAATGTTAATGCAAGCTGCTCTTCAGTTGGTTGCTTACCAGATGCGATAATTTGTTTTTTTTTCAGAACAATGATGATTCGTGCCTTGCATATATATTAGGAGCCATTCCCAATCTATTATCAAAGATTGGCATATCAAACACAGTTGGAATATTTGGTTCTCGATATTCACTTGGAAACAATATTGGACTAGGCACACCGTTGTCCATTCAGCAGCAACTGCTTGTTCTTTTGAAGCAATCACTTCAGAGAGCTGATATGCTTAAACTTACAAGATTATTATCCTTTGATCACATCTATCTTGCAAAATTTGGTCTGAAGGTATGGTCTCGGTTTGGTATTGCCTTCAAGGTCTTTAAAAATAGTTAGCTATGCTTAATGTACTTTGTTCATTTCCCTGCTTTTGTACCCTGTCGGTCTGTCCTAGTGCTAGAGTTCAGACATAGCATCACAACTTCTATATACAGTGTAGTTGTGCAGTTATTGTTCTTTGTATAGTTGTTTGATCTTGACCATGCTAGAGGACATTTAGTTAAGCTTACGATTTGGTGCGTCCTTTATCTGTTTTTTATTCGGACTCTAAACCTTGGTTTGCCAGCATGTCCAAAGGTCGTTGGTGTCCTTTGGCCCTAATAGTTCTACAAAGCTGGGAACATGTCCTGCAAATTTCTGCAAGGTATGTCACACTTAAGCTATACTCAATAATATCACACTCAGTTACTCATCCTCGATATATAGGATGTATATGTTTGTTCTAAATTAATTAGTTTTGTGTCTTATGTTTTGTTGCAGAATCTAAGAATAAGTTCCCACATGTTGTCCGACTTTGGCACAGATGGCTTATCAACATCAAATGATAATGGTTGTTTCAGCACCTCCTGGCTTAGGAATCTATCCACTGCTTCAAGTTCTTAACTTACTACAAATGACTTTGACAATTTCCACTTTAATGCGCAACCAAGTCCAATACCTACATCAGTATTGCAATTAGCTGGCTCAGGATATTTGATGAAGGCCACTGCATGGGAGCACTTGTTGGGGAACGCGGTAATTTCAAAAAAATTCTTATGATCACGCAAGATCTATCTAGGTGATGCATATCAATGAGAGGGGAGAGTGTGTCCATGTACCCTCGTAGACTGAAAGCGGAAGCGTTAAGTAACGCGGTTTATATAGTCGAACGTCTTCGCGATCCAACCGATCAAGTACCGAACGCACGACACCTCCGTGATCTGCACACGTTCAGCTCGGTGACGTCCCTCGAACTCTTGATCCAGCTGAGACCGAGGGAGAGTTCCGTCAGCACGACGGCGTGGTGACGGTGATGATGAAGTTACCGACGCAGGGCTTCGCCTAAGCACTACGTTGATATGACCGAGGTGCAAAACTGTGGAGGGGGGCACCGCACATGGCTAAAGATCAAATTGTGTGTCTACAGGATGCCCCCTCCCCCGTATATAAAGGAGGAGAGGGGAGGCCGGCCAGCCCTCCTTGGTGCGCCCCCGAAGGGGGAATCCTACTAGGACTCCAAGTCCTAGCAGGTTTCCACCAAGAAGGAGAGAGGGGGAAGGAAGGAGAAGGAGAGAGGGAGAAGGAAAGGGGGGCGCCGCCCCCTTCCCTTGTCCTATTCGGACTCAAGGGGGGCGCGCGGCCAGCCCTCCCGCGGTCCTCCTCTCTCTCCACTAAGGCCCATCGCGGCCCACTAGTTCCCCCGGGGGGTTTCGGTAACCCTCCGGCACTCCGATTTTATCTGGAACACTTGCGGTGTCCGAACATAGTCATCCAATGTATCAATCTTTATGTCTCGACCATTTCAAAACTCCTCCTCATGTCCGTGATCATATCCGGGACTCCGAACAACCTGCGGTACATCATATCACATAAACTCATAATACCAATCGTCATCGAACGTTAAGCGTGCGGACCCTATGGGTTCGAGAACTATGTAGACATGACCGAGACACATCTCCGGTCAATAATTAATAGCGGAACCTGGATGCTCATATTTGTTCCTACATATACGAATATTCTTATCGGTCAAACCGCATAACAACATACATTGTTCCCTTTGTCATCGGTATGTTACTTGCCCGAGATTCGATCGTCGGTATCATCATACCTAATTAAATCTCGTTACCAGCAAGTCTCTTTACTCGTTCCATAATACTTCATCCCGCAACTAACTCATTAGTTACAATGCTTGCAAGGCTTATAGTGATGAGTATTACCGAGAGGGCCCAGAGATACCTCTCCGAAACACGGAGTAATCCTAATCTCGATCTATGCCAACCCAACAAACACCTTCGGAGACACCTATAGAGCACCTTTATAATCACCCATTTACGTGTGACGTTTGGTAGCACACAAAGTGTTCCTCGGTATTCAAGAGTTGCATAATCTCATAGTCTGAGGAACTTGTATAAGTCATGAAGAAAGTAGTAGCAATGAAACTCATACGATCAGAATGCTAAGCTAACGGATGGGGCATGTCCATCACATCATTCTCCTAATGATGTGATCCCGTTTATCAAATGACAACACATGTCAAAGTCGGCTCAACAAATTGTTTCCAACGGTTTTGGAACCTTCTTTGGTCCATCACAGGGCTTTCTTCGGGCTTTGGGAAGGTTCCGTCTGTTTTTTGTGTGTGTTTCTGATTGCTTTTCTTTCTGTATTTATATTTTTGTTTGACGTTTTCCAGTTCACTTTTCTGGTTCCATTTTTTATTTTAAAAACATATTGGCATTGTTAAAAATACATGTTGACCTTTTTTGAATTAAATACTGTTGAACAATTCTCAAGTACACATTGAATATTTTTCCAAACACATGTTTAACATTTGTGCACAATGAACATTTTTTAAATATACAGTGAACATTTTTAAACACACATTGAAATGTCTTTCTCAAAACCTCATGTGCATATGTATAAACGTGTGAACATTTTTTCGATGCAATGAATAATTTTATGAATTGTACGGACATTTTTTGAAATTTTTATGAACACATTTTTAACTATCATGAACATGTTATATTGTGTACTAAAAATTGTTTATCATGTTTTTGAAACAAATGTATATGGTGTGTGAATAATATTGTTCATCATGTTTTGAAAACGTTCATCTGTATTTCCAAAAACAATTCTTCATGTAATACAAAACATTATTGGATATTCACAATATGTTCACCATGTTTTCAAAAATGATCATCGTGTATTTCAAGAAAAACCTCATCTTCTATGACAAATGTTCATCGCATAATAGAAAAATATCTATTGTTACTTATGGTGTATTTGAATTTAATCATCATGTATTTGAAAAATACGTATATGATATAATTTTTTTGAACAGTATATGATTATGAAAATTGTTCACACATATTCATGAAAATGTTCATGCAATATAAAGATTTCACGAATTGTGAAAAATGTCATAAAACAGTGTTTACATATTATAAGAATGGCCCGTATAGTTTTGCAAAGGGTTCACACATTCAGAAAAATGCATTTGCCTTCTTAAAAAAGTGTTCACGCATATTCAAATAAATCATGTATAATTTAAAATGTGCGTACTCATTCGGAAAAAGAAAGCGACAATAAATAGAAAATAAAAAAGGAAACATAACTCGTACAAAACTAACATGCTGGAGATAAGAAATTAGACCTGTAAATAAGCAAAGTTTTATTTTTGAGGGAGAAAACACTAGCAAATTTACACCTAAGTTTTTGTTTTTTTAAGACAATCTCGTGAAGCTTTTATTTAACTAATCACAACATTTACAAGGTGAAAGTAAAATCATCTGGGTTGCCTAACCAAACAAGGCGTCCAACCCTGAGTGCAAGAGCATGCTTCGCTAAATTGTGGGTCTTGATATTTGAGCACTATCATGGGGAACAAGTTACAGAGAGTCCCTATACGACGCATTTTGCGTCATGCAGAAAGTCGACGCACAGGGTGACGCGCGAATGGGCCGGCCCACCAACGCGCCCGTTCGTTGTTTTCGTATCACGCAACGCAAAAAATATATGTGAAACAAACGAGAGCGACATGGTTCAATCCCCCGACCTCGCACACACGAGAGTCATAATTGCGACCCATTAGACACTACACCAGAGAAAAGCAGTTGTACATAAAGGGGCAACGCTCTATAACAATACACAGGAAGTTGAGATTCAAAAAACATTCCTTCAAAGTTGCAAACAGTTTTGAAATGCCGCAAATTATTTTTTTTATATTACAAACAGTTTTCGAATAAGTGATTTTTTATTTTCCTTTTTTTGGAAATTCCTAAATATCACATTTTTTATATGGTCAAACAATTTTTTGATGAAGTAAATATTTTTTGTAATTTCGATTCAAAAAAGAAACATGAACAAATATTGCAAATCCTGAACAGTTTTCTAAAATGCAAACAATTTTTCAAAAATTACGACCAAATTATAAAAAACACAAAAAATAATAATTTTCAGAATGTTTTCTGAGACCACGAACAGTTTTAAATTTTTGAACGAAAATGGAAAACAGGAATATTTTTCAGTTCAGAACCAAAATGTTTAAACAGAATATTTTAAAGCACGGATATTTTGGAATCTTGAGAACTAATTTTGAAATAGAGAACAATTTTGAAAAATCCTGAACAGATTTGTAAGCGAGAACAATTTTTTTAAGAGCATGAACATTTTTTAAATCTCGAGAACAAATTTAGAAATGGAGAACAATTTGGAAAATCCCGAACAAATTTGAAAGCGCGCACATTTTATGAAAACATGAAAAGCAAATTGAAATCTGGTACGTTTTCTGCATTTCGAAAGTTTTACACTTTTTGCGTAACGAGAACATTTTTTTGAGACCTGAACATTTTATGGAAACACGAAAAAAAAAATTGAATATTTTGAAACTCTTTTGATAAAAAGAGAAGAAAAGAAAAGGACAAAGAAATAAAAAACCAGAGAAAGAAAACAAACAGAAAAATCGAAAAAAGAAGAAAATAAAAAAGAAACAGAAATAACTAAATACAAAAAGAAGAAGAAAAACAAAAAAAGAAAGCTAGAAAAGAAAGGAAAAAGAGAAACAGAAAAGGAAGAAGAAGAAAGAAAAAAGGAAACGGAAAAAACAGAATACACAGAAAAAAACTGAGTTCAGAGTTGGGCGCAGTGGGCCGGCCCATCTCCTGTCCCTAGCATGCTTCGCCTGTGCGAATCCCCGACAATTCGCCGCAGCGTCAGTGGGCCGGCCCATGTTGACGTCCGAAATGAACGACACCTCGATAGTACTCACACTGTAGGGGACGGAATTCCCGGGAACTCCTATTGGACGCTCGCTGCGTCAAGCAGTCGGCGTTTCGCATAGGGGGGTCGGGAGACTGGGCCGGCCCATCTTTCTCGCGAACAGTAGCAAACGCTGAAATTAAAAAAAATGGGTTGCCAGGAATCGAACACTAGACCTTCTGCTTCCAAACAACGATTCAAACCACTTGAGCTAGCTAGCTTTGTTGGTCATAGAACATTGCGAAACCTTAAGAAAACTCTAACGCCGATCCGAACATTTTTCAAAAATTCGAACGTTTTATCAAACGCGAACATCATATTTTTTTCACAAATTTTGAGAAAAATCAAACAATTTTTGAATGTTGAGAACAAATTTTGAAATGGAGAATAAATTTGGAAGCTCGAACAATTTTTGAAAGCACGAACAATTGAATGTTGAGAACAAATTTTGAAATGAAGAACAAATTTGGAAGCTCGACCAATTTTTTAAAGCACGAACAATTTTTGAATGTTGAGAACAATTTTGAAATGGAGAACAAATTTGGAAGCTCGACCAATTTTTCAAAGCACGAACAAATTTTGAAATGGAGAACAAATTTGGAAGCTCAAACAATTTTTGAAAGCACGAACAATTATTGAATGTTGAGAACAAATTTTGAAATGGAGAACAAATTTGGAAGCTCGAACAATTTTTGAAAGCACGAACAATTTTTGAATGTTGAGAACAAATTTTGAAATGGAGAACAAATTTGGAAGCGCGAACAATTTTTGAAAGCACGAAGAATTTTTGAATGTTGAGAACAAATTTCGAAATGGAGAAAAAATTTAGAAGCGTGAACAATTTTTTAAAGCACGAACAATTTTTGAATGTTGAGAACAAATTTTGAAATGGAGAACAAATTTGGAAGCGCGAATTTGAAATGGGAAGATTTTTTGAAACTCCCAAACATAATTTGAAATGTGAACAAAAAGAAAAAAAAGACAAGAAAAAGGAATTGAAAGATGAAATAAAGAAACAGAAAAACGAAGAAAGAAAAAGAAAAAAAAAGGAAAAATAACAAAGAAAAAGCAAACAGAAAAAACCAGTGAAAACCCGGTTCAGGAACCTTCTGGAAGGTTCCCAAAACCGTTCAGGAACCCTCCAGAAGGTTCCCAAAACCGGACGCTGCAGCGCTAGCGCTACCTCCTAACTGGGCCGGCCCATCTAGATCGCTATCGCCAGCTCTCTCTGTGCGAAGCCTCGACATGTCGACGCAGCGAGCGTCCAATAGGATTTTCCGGAATTCCCTATTCGTCGCTTATTGCGGCAAGTAGTCGCCGCTTCGCATAGGGCGCAGCTCACCCTGGGCCGGCCCATTTGAGTGGTTTTCGCCTCGCGAGTTCAACCGCAAAAAAGAAAAGCGCTAGGGATTGAACCTACGACCTCCTGTAGGAGTACAAACCGCGCTAGCCACAGCGACTGACTCGTGCATCTGTAAGAATAGCAATGCTAAACTTAAAGAAACTATAAGTTGTTCCTTCTACTATTTTTTTTCCAGTCTTATTCTCTTCTTTCTTTATTCTCGTTTTCTTTGTTTTTCATTTCTAACGTTTTTTTTACTTTTTCTTTGTAAGCTTTTCGAAAAGTTCAAATATGGTGCAGAATTTTCAAAAGTGTCCTTTTTGTTAAATATTGTTCATATTTCTAAAATAGTGTTCACATTTACAAAATTTTGTTCACAATTTCGAAAATTGTTCATGATTTTTTTGCTTGTTTTTCAGATTTTCAAAGTTTTGTTCACATTTGAAATCTTTTAAATTAACTAAAAAAATGTTCGAGTTTCAAATCTTGTTCGCATTTTTTAAAAATGTTCACAATTCGAAATAATGTTAGCATTGCCAAATTTTGTTCAGAGTTACAAAAAATGTTCCCTTTCTCACAAATTGTTCACAGATCCAAAAATATGTTCGCTTTCTTCAAATTTTGTTCCAAGTTTAAAAAATGTTCGAGTTTCCAATCTCGTTCGCATTTTCAAAAAATGTTCACAATTCGAAATAATGTTTGCATTGCCAAATTTTGTTCAGAGTTACAAAAAATGTTCCCTTTCTCACAAATTGTTCACAAATCCAAAAATATGTTCGCTTTCTTCAATTTTTGTTCCAAGTTTAAAAAAATATTTGAGTTTCAAATCTCGTTCGCATTTTCAAAAAATGTTCACAATTCAAAATAATGTTCACATTGCCAAATTTTGTTCAGAGTTACAAAAAATGTTCCCTTTCTCAAACATTGTTCACAGATCCAAAAATATGTTCCCTTTCTTCAAATTTTGTTCCAAGTTTCAAAAATGTTTCCTTTTTCTATTTTTCGTTTAAAATTTTATGAAATGTTCTTGTTTTTGAAAATTTGTTCAACATTACAAAAAAACTTTGCTGTTTTTCAAAAAATTGTTCACAGGTCAAAAAATGTTCAACATTTTAAAATAATTATTCTCTATTTTTTGAATTGTCCGCGTTCAAAAAAAGATACAGGTTTTGAAAACGAACTGCGTTTTTCCTGCAAAAAAAAAAATGAATTGCGTTCAAACTTCTAAAAGAGTTTAGATCTGTCGTGGATTATGTTCTTATGGTTTTGCTGCTTAACATTGCCATAGAACGTGTAGTGTTGCAATGGCTAGCGGACGCGGGTACTAATCAGAACGTCTTGAGTTCGATCTCCAATCGCCTTCAGTTTTTGCGTTGTATATTTTTTACGTCAGTAGCTGCTCCTTCATGGGCCGGCCCAAAGGAGGCACCCCCTGTGCGAAGCCCCTCCAGTCTGCCGCAGAATGCAGCAGATAGGAGGTCCCGGGACACACCCGTGGGGATCCTATTTATCACACGGGTCAACACATAGTGTGCAAACCCCAAACCCTCCTCAAATAAAACATATGAGCCGGCTCATATGCAGATTTGCACATTTTCTCCCACCGGATTTTCTATTTCTATGTGTTTTCTCTCTTTTGGTTTCTTTGGTTTCATTTCCTTCTCTTTTTTACTTTCCTTTTTTTCTTTTCATTGAGTTTTGGTAATATTTATGAAATCCGGGAAATGTAATAAAATTCGTGAATAATAATTGGAACTTGTAAACATTTTCTGAATTGCTGAAAAAAAAATTATTAGATGAATATTTTTAAAAAATCTGCGTAATTTTTTGAATGGCTAATTTTTTTTTAAAAAAATTGGGAACAAAGTTTAGAGTTCACGAACATACTTTTGAATTCAGATAAAAAATTGCAATGCATCAGCAGCTTTTTGAACTTGAGAACATTTTTCTCATAATTGAAGATTTTATGAAATTGGTGCACAATTTTTAATCGATGAAAAGTTATGAAAAATTTGGAACAATTTTTAGAATTCATGAACGTGTTTGAATTATCGAACCTTTATTAAATTTGGAAACATTTATTGAATTAATGAGCTTTTTTCAATTTTGCCAACTTTTTAAATTCGTGAAAATCTTCGGAATTCATGCACTTTTTTTAATTGCTATAGTGACAATTTTTAGGAAAAATAGGCTCAAAACCAGCCTAGTTTTCTTGTTGCGAAATTAAAAACCAGTCTAGTAGCCTGCTTCATGCGAGGAAAAAAACACAACAAACTAGGTAAGTGAGCTGGCCCAATAGCATTCATGAATTAGAAAAATGTTCATGAATTTCAAAACTTGTTTCTACATTAGAAAAATATTTAGGAATTTCAAAAGGTGTTCCTGCATTTAAATAATTATTACCAAATTTCAGTGAATAGAAAAAAGATGAAAACCAAAATAAGGAAAAACACATAGAGAAAGAACAATCGGTTCAAGGAAGGTTCTAGAATCTTCCCAAAACCGATGTGAGAAAGGACGTGTGAAAAATCTGCAAATGGGTCGGCCCATATGAGAGTGATCGGGAGAGGAGGGTTGCGCGTTTGCTTGTTATGTGTCGACCCGCGCAATAAATAGGAACCCTAGTAGTTGAGGCCTATCCCAGCCGCCCAACTAGTTAGGCCTTGCGCTCAGAGCCCGATGCACTCGACCAAGCCCAACATGAGCCGCTCCCGTGGCAATCGACACGCGCACCGGCTCGGAAGGACCAGTAAGCGTGGCACGCAAAGTTGCCGATGCGGGCAGGTGAGGAACATCAAATCCAGGTGAGCTTTGTTAGCAGCAGGAACACTCACACACACACACACACACACACACACACACACACACACACACACACACACACACACACACACACACACACACACACACACACACACACACAGAGAGAGAGAGAGAGAGAGAGAGAGAGAGAGAGAGAGAGAGAGAGAGAGCATTCGAATTACACAATATAAGGCTCCTCTAATTCAAACTTTGAGAGTATGCCCACCTACAATGAGCTTGATATTGTAGGCACACATTCAGTGGAGGGGCTATGTTCAACTCGAGGACGGGGGGAGGGGTTAGCCTTGGACCAAACCGTGACGAAATTTGGGGGGAGAACTTAGATGAGATTTAATTTTTACTATTTTGCACCTCCAAATACTCATGTTTTGGCCTTGGCCCCTCGACAGTTTCTATCTAGCTCCGCCAGTGCACACGTTGGAAATATCTAGTCTTACTTACACCAACAAAACCAAATTTAACTCTTTCATGCAAACATTGTCTCCATTATTATTGTCTAAGCGGAGCATGCGCCTCCTTCATATGTTCATGTGGACACTCATTTTGTTGATTCAGAGTTAAAGCATGATATCTTTGCAAGACACAAGTATTAAAGACAAAAAGTAAGGAAATTTCATAGCATAAAATGCACAGAAGATAGAATTTCAGCGAACAAATGCATGGGATGACGGAATTTCACATTCAACATACAAGAATATATTTCAAGATCAAATGATGAAAGAAACTGTGGGTTCTCGCCTTCAAACTCACTCTTTCCTTTTCAAAACTATGATTCTTCCTTGGAGATGCTTCGGTTTCTAAGCAACACACATGATAATTTTTTGGAACTTTCTTAAATTTGAAGTACAGTCTTTATATGTCATATAGTGATACCATGCCATGGTTCATATTTACATACTTCATTTACAATTTTTCAAATTCAAAAACCAATAACTTTCAAGTTGCTAAGATGAGAGTGAGTGATCAATCATTGGTCTGTGTGTCCGAGGCTTATGAGTCCTATAATTAGAGAAGAGGCTATAATGATAATCACACTGAAAGTAGTCAAATGGAAGGGGTATACCATGGAAAAAGAAATTACCCGTAATTACATCAAATTTGTAGAACAACATGTAATTTTGGAAAGAAAAATGTGAAAGCTATAATGATTTAAATTTGGATATAGAGTCGTTGTGAAGAGGAGTGAATCCATAAAGATTTCCTTAGTTTGGCTTGCCGAGTAAAGGTCATAAATCAACTATATTAACACTTTAAAACCTTCACCAGGGTTAAGAACTCCGCAACAACAAACAATCTTTGTGGCACTCATGAGAACTCTCTTCAAGGGTTTCTCTGCCTCTCGCCGCCACCATCGTTGGTCTGCCTCGTCTCCTATGGTCCTTGGACCATGGAGACGCGGTGGATTTCGACCATTTCCAGCGGGAGGGCTCCGTTTTTAGGTGCTTCTCTGTGTTTTATTAGGGTTTATGCCATGCTCAAGAAGACGAGGTGGCGGCGACTTCTTGAAGACGGAATAAGTTCATCCCTGCCTTGCCCCCGTCACGGTGATGCTTCAAGCATCGTCGGAGGGTGTATGGAGGTGTGTCTCCAGTGGATCTCATGGGATCCGGTTGGCGTTTTCCTTCGACGGATCTCATGGGACCTGGTTGGTGTTTGTCTTGTGAATCTGCCTGGATTCGGTCTTCGTTTGTTTACGTCTGTGTGTCTGCAGGTTGGATCCTTCTGATATACGATTCTCTTCATCGGCGACGGTTGTTGTTCTGGTGCGCTGGTCCTATGGGGCCTTAACACGACGACTTCCCATTTGTCTACTACAACACTGTTTATCCGGCTCCGACGAGGGAGGAGTGATGATAACGGTGTGCCTTTGGCTTGCTCCAGTGCTTGTAGCAGTCGCTAAGTGGTCTACATACATGGATGAAATTTTTACTTCTATTGTTCTTTGTACTACCTTGACAATTTATGAATAGATCAAAAGTTTTCTCACAAAAAAATGATGTTAACACTTTCGTATTAAACATGGACAATTATGAAGATATTCCTATGTATCAAACGGATCACATCTTTTATATGGCATTAACACCTTTGATTTTGTATAAAAGAGAACAACAGTCATATCTTAATGCAATTAATGCTACTCCCTTCGTCTGGAAATACTCGTCGGAGGAATGGAGGTATCTAGATGTATTTTAGTTCTAGATACATCCATTTTTATGCATTTCTCCGACAAGTATTTTCGGACGGAGGGAGTATTTTCCAACGCATCATATCATAGTGCAATTGATGCTATATTTTTCTAAATGTCATTTATATTAGTGCAATCAATGCTATGATTTGTAAGCATGTAATAAATTAAATCTATGAGATATATCTTATTAGTTATTTGCACCACTAAATGTGTGATATGCTCGGATGCATATAAATATAGGAGTACAAGCATTCTGAAGCTAAATATTCCAGGATTTCACAATGAAGGGAAGGCCAACTATTAGTGAGATTGTTCTCGTGTCATTTCTTGTTGTACTGGCCAAAGGAAAAGATGTAAGATATAAAAAACATGAGGAAGACAACGCCCAGATTTTCACTTATCAACAAGTTAATAAAATCATTCAGGTATGAACAATTATTCATCTTCTTTTGTATGTTCATTAGATCTTTTGGTGGCTAACAAGCAGAGGAAACATCAAAATAGATGAAAGGCGGAGACATCTATGACTGCGTTGATGTGAATGAGCAACCGGCTTTTAACCACCCATTGTTGAAAGACCATAAAATCCAGGTAAATTAATTTCATAAAATATGATTTACATTCATGAATTGCTCAACATATTGTCGGTTTATGATTAAGTGCATAAATGTCAATTCGGCTTGCTCTATACCCTTCTTGTTTCAGGAATATTCTGCATATTTATATTTATATATTAGAAATTTAGGACTATTAAAGTGAACTAAACAAACAACCTTTTGACATTGAAGCTATGCCAATAATGAATAAAATTATAACATGTCTTTTTGTCCTATGCATTTGTAGTATTTTGTTATAAGGTAGTTCATTTTATTTCAAACAGATGAAACCAAGTTCTCTCCCTGTTGGGATGGATATCGAATCATCAGTTCCAGATTCTTTCTTACAAGTGGAACCATCTATCATCGAGTGCCCAATAGGAACAATTCCAATATTGCACAGTAATAGAAGTGGCACCATCGCAACACATAATGTTGATGGACTGAGTAACGATTTGCAATGGGAGGTGAGTTTCTTTTATAAAGTTCCAAAATGAATTTGTTATCATAGTTTGATGGGATTTTAAAAGGTTGATTATTGCATTTGGCATATGCCGCATGTGTTATATATGCATATCCAATGTACAATATTGGATTAGAAAGTACAACATAGACAATACTAATAACCTAATTAAACTCCAAGGAGTTATTCTAATAATAAAGTCATCTTTGGACGGTAACGATTAGCTTCCCATCAAGGACTGTATTAACTAACAGTTTAGGGTAATAGAATTATTAAATGAAGGGACTTTTGATTTAAAATATTTGAGTCGTTAGTGATGAATTTGGTTCCTTCAAATTATTATCTCTACAAAATAAGTTGTGCATGCATATTATTTCAACTTTATATGGAGGAATTCCATTTGCATTACCATTAACACTCTTGGAGAGTTTCATCCACACTGGTCTCGAACTCTCAGTTGTTAGCATTAAGTTATTTTCATTGATTGTCGCACTTTTCAGCGCAAAATATGAATGAGTGTGTGTCGCAAGATTTAAGTCGTATGGACAACATGGCTAAAATAATGTGAGTGAAAGAAAATTTGAAATGCTTTTGAATAGCAATCCACTAATACGGTAAATGTGTCAAATAACCCACAACTGATAGCCTAATTATTGGTCAAATTCAAAATTTCAATGGGGTTGGCACCTTAGATTTTGAGGAAGATGGATTACTTGTTATATCCTATCTTGTTTATCCATACATATTATTCATTCTTCTCATTTATAGATGTTAATTTTATTTCTTGTAGACGGCAGGAATCACATACCAGGGTGATATATATGGGACACGTGCTACATTAAATGTTTATGAGCCAAAGATGAATAAAAATAGCAAGGATTTCAGTGCAATATGGGTACAAATGAACAGTGGAGCTGGAGAACGCGGTGACAAGATCGGTGTTGGTCTTCGGGTATCTCCAGCCTTGAGTGGTGATACTTCTGTTAGATTCCATATTGCTTGGGTAATGCATAACATTTTTTGGATACACGCTATTACGGGCTATATATTTTCATGATAAGAAATCAATAATGTAAGTTTATATTGTCTTTTGTTGACCATGGAACAAACTTCATAGTATGATGGCTATTACAAAAAGTCATGCATTGACCACGGCTGTCCTGGTTTTGTGCAAACTGACCACAATGTTGGTCTTGGAGCAAAAGTAGTACCTGTTTCTGTAATTGGTGGACAACAAAAAATAATGATCGTTCGGATTTTCAAGGTATTCTCTTATTCTTAAAATTTACGATTTCTCAAGTGTCATGCACAAATTGTATGTCCACGAATTAGTATTTACTTGATAACTATAGTGTTCTTAACGTGATCACAAGTTGATGTAGTTGTTTATCATCTTACACGCGCATACAATCTTTTGATACACACAACATGTCGACGCCATTCAAATAATATAGATTCAATAAGCACTTTCAATAATGACAAACATTTGAACATCCTAGGACCTAGGACACATATATTGTTGCGATTCATAACACTTGCTATGCAAAAAAAAAAAAGAAGCTTTTTAGGTGAAGACATGCCTACTGTATCTCATAAAAAGATTAAAAAACTAATGCCTGCTAAAATACTAGAAAGAAAAAATGGACAGTTTTACGTCATCGTAGATGTTTAATAGCCTGTTTATATGTCATATTATGAACCGGCATCTAACCTACAATTTTGATTTTTTTTTTCTTTTAGGACCCGTATACTAAGAATTGGTGGATCTTTCTTAATAATAGAAAAATTGGATATTGGCCAACTGGATTATTCGAGTTCATTAGGGATAAAGGTGATTCGGCGTTCTGGGGAGGATGGGTTGAGGGGCCGACTGCGTCGTCAAACTCTCCGCCAATGGGCAGCGGACGTTTTGCTAAGGAAGGATTCGGAAGAGCTGCTTTCATAAGAAATGTCCAAATTGCAGGTGCGAATGGCACGTTTGTGACTCGAGAAGTGGGGCATGGCTCAAGCGATCCATCCAAATATACAGTCGATGGTTTTGAAGTTCATAAGGATGGTAGTATGGGCATGTACTTTGGTGGACCAGGCTCTAATAAGGCCTGATGATGATAATGTAGAATCGACAAAGATAATAAAATAGTTGCCATGCGTGATCAAATGAGTAAACGTGCATGATCGAAGGGAGAATATTTGATCTCATTGAGATTGAGATCCTGGTGCTTTTCTTCTTTCTTTTGTCGAGACGAGAGATTCATTCTTGTGCAAACTCTGCCTCTGCCTGACATCTCTTCATCACATCACATTACCGATCGAAGATCGTCCTTGTGCAAACATTCGTCGTCGGTGGTTTGGTTATACGAACCTCGTCCTTGTGGTGGGACGGGAGACGAGCTTGGCGCGGTCGCGGGACACCTCGTGGCTCGACTGCAGGAGCTCGTCCGGCCTCCGCACCCAGGCCGGCACGCTGCTGTGGTCTCTTCCTCATCCTCGTTGCCTTCGTCTTCCTTGCATTATCTTGCCGCGTCGTCTAGGACACCATCGATGGCGGTGTGAACAGGGAGCCACTCTTCGAGGACATTTTGCTCTTCGCCTCCTACGGCGAAGATCGACGGGAATTTAGCGCAGAATTGTCAAACTGGCTTAGAGCTGGCGGTTGTGGAGACACGAATGCACAATACCTCGGGCTGGTGATCTCGCGTCGGGCCACACATTCCTCCTCCTCGTTGTTGTTGGAGTCGACCTGGTCCTTCCGCCTCGAGCTTTGTTCCCATTTATTCCATCGCGGTCGCGGGGACAGCACCTCTTCTCCTACGCCGGCATCGCGTGAACCACAGGACAACAAGGCGCGCTTGCCGGCCTCGTCGGCGAAGACAATGCGCTGCATGACGATGCTGGCGCCATCGTCGATATGGCCGTCCGACACGTCGCAGCGGCTGCCGCCACACGCATCCACCCTGACGTCCAGCATCAGCCGCTCCATCTGGGCGCTCCGCTCCGCCGCGCCTTAGGCAACAGCAGCACCAGGCCCGCCGCCTGCGCCCAGCCCTAGGCTCGCCGCCGACAGCTCCGACGCGTCGTCCATCCCTGCTCAAACCACCGCACACCACTAGCCATCAGCATCAAGGCAGATCCCTACCTGGCCAGTTCGCGATGATCACGTACCCTGCAGGGTAGTCCGAGGCGACTCGCGAACCTCTGCTTCTGGAAATATATAATAGAGCACCTGCAAGGCTGCAACCAGATCCTCTGTATCTAGCCATTCATTTTTCGCATCACAGTTCGTATAAGTACATTTCTCTTTTTTATTTCTCCCACACAGAACATATCTTCAAGTTCAATCCTATGCAGCGTGGTAAATCTTTCTAAGTAAAATCTAGGATAAATCTTTCAGACTTTTTTTGTCAAACATAAATATACAAAAAATGTTTTGTTTGATTAAAAAAACATATTTTTAGTATTTATGTCGGACAAAAAATTCTAAAATATTTATCCTAGATTTTAGTTAGAAAGCTTTGCCACGCTGCATAGGTTTGAACTTAAAAATATGTTTTATATAGGAGAAACAAAAAAGAGAAATTTTCATATAGAAAGTTAGTTGGGTCGCACGGATTTAAAGCAATATTTGAGGGCTAAGATAGCAAGACCGGGGAGCGGATGCTCTAAAAATCCACGTCCCTCTGCTTTTTGCTTGCTTGCCACGACCATCTTAGGCGCGACCACCTCCTCCTCTACGGCGTCCTCCTTGGCGTCCGCTCCGGTGCTGTTGGAGCGATGCGAGGATCTTGTGCGGCAGAGAACCCGCCGCCGCCCCGAGAGATCTTGCGACAAGATGGACCGTCTTGAGCCGCTTTTCGCGCGGATCCTCCTGGCCCTGGCAGCATTAATGAGGACGGAGCCGATGGTGGCGGGCCAGGAGACCTGGTAGGCAACGAGGGCGAGAGGTGCGGGGTCAGTGGCAGTTACTTCACCGTGCTTCTCTCCATTGCCAATACCAGTAGCGATTCAGAATCATGGTTTTCACCATCCTTTTTAGAAAAAATTCAGCACTAATCCAAATCATCGAATGGGAAAGTTGTTATTCTAGTACCATACCACCACATTTTCTACCCTTATCGTCCATTTTTGCATCAAATTCGTGCGGGCAGACTTCTCCCTTTTGTTCTCTGAAATAGAAAAAAAATTTGAATTCGAAACTTTGCATATCAATATCACACAAGTAGGACATTTTTCAAAATGATACAACTCATTCAAAATTTGAAATTTGACACATTTATGTTTAACAAATGGGAAACATTTTATACAAAGAGTAGCACATAGATATACTTGACCTGCAATGTTTTAAGGTAACATTTGTATTGTTTGGAATAAACAAAAAAAGAAATTTCTATATAAGGATAACATGGATGTTGATTCAAACTGAATGGTGTAGATAGAAGGTTTAGCTACATGGAGATATGAGAAATCCATACCTACCAAAATTCAGTGAATTTCACTGAAATCTCACTAAAAGTAACTCGGAATAAGCGCGACACTGGCAATGGAGGAAGGGCAGATGTCTGGCATGGCCAAGACCGCCCAAATTTGGGCGGTCACTCTGATCGTCGATCTGGTAGGCAGGAGCCGTCCGATCCCCCCTCCCCCCACGTCATATCATCTTCTTCCTCCCTTCCCACGCTTCAGATCCATTCGGCGCGATGTGTGCCTGCCCCAGCCACCTCGTGCGTGTGCTCCGGAGAGAATAGGAAGCATCCACGTCCTCTCCCTCGCCGTCGCAGCACCCCCGTCCTCTCCCTCTCCATCGCCGCTCGTCACTGTCGCCGCTCATGCGCCCACAGACTCGTCCCTAGTTGAAGCTTTTTTAGCCTCTGGTTGAAGCTTTTGTTACGCTGGTTGAAGCTTTTTTCAACGGGTGAAGCTTTTTCATGGGGGTTGAAGCTTTTTCCACTATGCCGGTTGAAGCTTTTTCCGCCACCGGTTGTAACTTCTCCTTGGTGAGATGAAGCTTTTTTCCATGTCAGGTTGAAGCATCGGCGCCGGTCGTCTGCCACGCATGTAGCAAAAAAGTCGCCGGTGGTAGCAAAAATAGGATGTGGTTGTAGCAAAAAAGGATGTGGTTGTAATATTCCCTGTCTGCCGCTTGTAGTTTGTCGCACTGCCCGTTCTAGCATCGCCGGCCGCCGGTTGTAGCAAAAAGAAACTCGGTTGTAACAAAACGGCGACACGGTGGTAGCAAAACTGTGACGCCGGTGGTGCGTTCTAGCAAAGCAAGACTTTTCAGTTGCCGGTAGTAGCTTATTTTGCAGGCGGTTGTAGCTTTTTTTGCTGCTAGTTCCAGCAAAATTTGCCGCTGGTTGCAACTCCTGTGCTGGCGACGGTCACCGCGCCCATGATCGTCGCAACGCATCGAGGTTCCCCGTTCGAAGCATCTGTGTGCGATGGTTTCCAGCAACAACGGGTGCCGGTTCCAGCATCTGTTTGCGGTGCTCACCGGAGGAGAGGGCGGCCGGGAGACAGAGAAGACAGGAGATAGCTCAGGCAAAAAAGAGGGAGAAGAAAAGGCGAGTGGACGAGAGCGATCTGCGGGACAAGATAAGGCAAAAAGGAAAAGCAGTTGCTGGCCCACCCACGAGAAAAAGTCGTGCGTTTTGTTCGTGTCGAGAACGCACGATCGGTTTTGATCGAACGCTGGCCGTGCGACCGGCCGAACGATTCGGCCGGCGCCCGGGCTGTAAACGTTTTCCATGGAGGAATGCTAACTATTTACAAGGAGGCCGGAAATCATGGGGAGCGATCAGGCAAAATCACACCAAGGGGATCCGTACTGGGCCGGTCCAGACATATCACCTTTTTTGGGCGGTTTTTGGAAACCTTCTAGATTGTTTCGCTGGTTTTTTTGGGCAGTTTTTCTTTTTCAGTTTTCCAACACAGGTTGTTCATTTTTTTATCGCTTTTCTTTTTTATTTTTATTTACATCTTTCATTACCTCTTTCTTTTTGTTTCTTTTTTTAAAATTTCATGAACGTTTATTTTCAATTTCACACTTTTTAAAATCATGATATTGTTTTCAAAATTCATAGACTTTCTTCAGTTTCATGAATATTTTTCAAATCTAAAAAAATCATGAACATTCTATGAATTCATGATTTTTTTCAAATTCATACACATTTTTATGTTCACGAGTTCGTTTTTAATACATGAACATTTTTCAAATCAATGATTAGTTTTTCAATTTTGTGATTTTTTTCCAAATTCTCAAAAAAGGTAACTGTTTTAAATCAGTGAAATTGTATTTTTTAACCTGTGATCTTTTTTAAATTCATCCTTTCTTAATATCAACGATCACCGGTCAAGCGCAAGGGGAAGCAAAGCGCGAGCGCTATGGGCCGCAGCCTGCTAAGCTGGCGCGCGAACGCCACATAGCGAGCGGAATTTGGGGCGTGGGGCTGGGGGCTTCGCGGTCGCTCCTCTTCCCTTCCCAGCCAAAAAAAAAAAAATCAAAACCCTCGTATCGGGTGAAGTCGTCATCGTTGACGGCGGTGGCGCCATGAATGTGTTCTCGGGGGGTGGCAGCGACGTGTGGCCGGGGGCCGGGGCGGCGCTGTTGGAGCTAACGCCGCACAAGATGGCGGTGTGCCACCTCGTGCAGGTCTTCGCGCCGCCGGCGCAGCAGCAGGCGCCACCATTCCCTTTCGATTCCATTGCCCACCACATCCGCCTCGGCCTCTTCCTCTTCTCCCTCACCCGCGTACTTTCCTCTCGCTCGGTCGCTCCTATGCTCGTGTCCCCTTTCACTCTTGTCCATGTGCTCTCACTCAGTGCTACCATTTGATTTGGCCATGCCTTAGAGCATCTCCAGCCGTTCGCCCCCCCCCCCCCAGGGCGCCGAAAAAAGAGCGGCCTGGGGGCGAGCTGGCGCTAGATCGGCCCTTGGGGCTCGCTTCGCATCCAGGCACGCGCCTACGGTCGCCGTGGGTTCGGCGAAGTATGTTTCAGTTTTTTGGCAAGCTCGGCGACTTTTTCACGAACTCGGCCATATTTCGTCCAAATTTGTACCAAAACTTGGAAACATGCATGAACTCCGCCTAAATAACCTAAAAACGAAATAAAAAAGCCTAGCCGCTGCCGCCGCCGTCGCCCCCGCGCCGTCTATATGCCGAGAAGCCTGTAGAAGCGGGTGTAGTCGCCACCGTCGTCGTCGTCGTCGTCATCGTCGCGCGCCCTGCGGCAGCCCTCGCCGGGGTCGCCGACAGCACTTGACGGCCCGACCTCGCCCTCATCGTCGCTATCAATGACAATAACGCCGCCCTCCTCGGCGCGGCTACGGGCCTGGGTTTCCAGGTACGCCCGGCGCTGGCGGCGCACCTGCTCGCGGACGTAGTCCTCCTTCGCCCATTTCAGGGCGGACTCGTTGTCGGGGGCCACCATGGCGGCGGGCTTCGGCTTCACGGGGAGCACGTCCGGCTCGGGCTTTGGCCGGACCAGGCGGAGGGAGCGCCTCGTCGGTGTTGTCGCCGGCGAGGGCTCGTTGATGACAAGGGTGCCGCTGCGAACGCGACGCCCGAGAGGTGTCCCCTCCGGCTCGGGCTTGACGGGGCGGAGGGCCGGTAAGCCGGAGCCCGACGACGAGGACGACCCCGGCTCCATTCGCCGCAGGATCCAGGAACTGCCCGCGGCGAGAGTAGGAGGGTCGCGTCGGGTACTCCAGCCGCGGCACATTGCTGGTCTTGATGTGGTCAAGGACGGCGTCGAGCGTGTGGCCGGGGACGCCCCACCACTCGTGCCATCCTTCGGAGTTGAGGCGGCCGCGGGGGATGACGCCGTTGGCGGAGGCGATCTGCTCCTCGCGGCGGCGCTCGAAGTACAACGTCCATAGCGTTTCGATGTCTGGCGCGTACCTCGGCTCGTTCCGCTGCTCCTCCGTCAGCGAGGAGCGGACGCGGGCGATCTCCGCCCGCCGTGCCGCCCCTTCGGGCACCGGCGGCACTGGGACGCCGCCGGCGCTCAGTCGCCATGAGCCCGGCACGCGCATGTCGGGGGGCGCCGGGTACTCGGCCTCATATAGAAGGCGCGCCTCCAGCTCCTGGAGGTGTCGGCGGCCGAAGCCATTCGCCGCAGCGCCGTCGCCAGGGTATCTCTCCGCCATGGCTTCGCTTGTTGACGGGCAGGGGTGGTGAGCGAGCTGGTCGGCGGGGAGAAGGTTGTTTCACAGGAGGGAGAGGGGGAGGCTGTGGTGCTCACCGCCGGGGAGGGGCGCCTTTTATAGCTGAAGCGGGGGTGGCGGGGGGCGGCAAGCGGGCGGACGCGTGGCGCATGCGGGCGGGACGCACGTCGGCGGCGCCTTCACTGCGCTGCCCGTGAGGCATCAATAGAGGATGACCGGCGCGGCAGCGCGGCAGCCTTCACATTGATTCCCGCGGGAACCGAGGCGATGAGGTCGACAAAGCGGCCGTCTCGCTGACTCGGCGGACCTGCGGCTATTTCGCGCCAAAACGCTCGCCCCGGCGCCCCCCGACGCGTCGGGTTCGGCCCGGGTCCGCCGACGCCGATTTCGGCCCAAGCCGGCGAAAAACGGGCTCCTAGGGGCGTGACTGGCCCTTTTTCGGCGCTGGCGTAGAAAAAAACGCCTGGAAAGACCGTTCTGGGGGCGCGGCTGGAGATGCTCTTAGTTCCGTGGGGATTTTAGCGTTACCATTCTCTCTAAACCCCCGCCGCATACAGTAATTAGCGGCCAAATATAGAATGGACGTCTTAACTTCTGCGTGTGGAGTTTCTGTCAGTGTCTAGCATTCAGTAAAGCATCAGTTGATTGCCTGTTCACTCGATTTTTTTATTACAATTTCTCATCAGTAGCTGCTATATTTTGGATGATGAGCTTGACAGCTGATACAGCCACACTGTCACTGAGTCACTTTGGCCTTGCGAATGGTCGTGTTGTTGATATATGCAATTTGGATTTGGTTTGAGAGGATGCTCGTGGATACATTTGTTATTGTTCGATTGCATGTAGTTTGTCTACTGTTTTTAATATCTACGGGTATATGTTGCCAAGTTTGTGGCCTTGTGTATATTGCATTGTAGCTTCTCTTTTATCGTCTCCCTCTCGAGTGCAACATTTTCACTTATAAATGTCTTAACTCGTACCTTATTCTTCTTGCAGTCATGTGACGATTTTCTGGAACAGCCGCTGGAAGAACTTTTAAGGCAGTTGAAGGCGGTAGATTATTTAGTTAATGGCTAGCTCTGTGAGCAGTTGACAACCGCACTAGCTAGGCACAACTCACCAGACGGTTTGTTCGACATTTTTGATAGGGATAAGTATATTTTCTATCCCTCAACTTTTTTGATAGTATAGAAGTGGTCCCCCAACTACAAACCAGTAAATCTTAGTCCCTTAACATTCTAAACCGGATAAGTTTAGTCCTTCAACTTTTCAAACCAGATAAGTTCAGTCCCTTGCACGGGTGGTTTTTGGCCGACGTGCAATGGTTTTGACTGTGCGCGGTGGCTGTCGGCCACGACGTGACCCCTTCCAGCCAGGGCAGCACCCAACATAGGGTCATTCAGCTGTACAAAGCTTGACTCTCGTACCAGCTCGCTAGTGTATAAAGCAACCTCTCCCTGGTGCGCTTTTGGCTGCTAAATACTTAGTTAGGACGTTGATTTTTTTTTCGTTTTCTTCCCATTCAGTTAGCAGGGCACGAGCTCACTATTTTGTGTGGAGGCCGTGCGCGTCGAGTCCGGCAGCTGCATGCATGTCGTTGCATGTCGCTGCAAGTGTCCAGCTGCGCGTCAAGTTCTTCGCTGCACAAACTACTCGAGTCCTAGTGTTCACATCAGAGTGCATCTGGGCGTGTGAGTTGAGAGCTAACACTGGCGCGGCCGGTGCTTTTGGCCCGAGAGGAATCAACTTAACGTGCATACGTAAGCTAGTTGTCGGCTTTGCTTTTGCTCCATACATGCATCCACATGTAATCGTATCTACTACGAGCGGACCACATCAAGCCAGCGTTGCAAGCCCACTCTCACAGGAAAGTCGCGTTGCCGCCATCGAGCAGGCTGGCACCTGGACGATCTCGCCATGGGCAAATTCGGACTGGCATATGTCGCAGCCTGCATGGACGAACGGGCACTGCTGCTGCTCTGTTTGTTGGTGGTGGGGAGTATAAAACTTTACCATTCTGTTTGGGAATCGTCTATAATGTATCTAGTATGGAAGATACCGAGATCTCTTGGTTGTTATTTTGACAATGAAAGCATACCGCACAAAATATTATTTATCTCTATTTCAAAAACTTGAGCTTTGGCACCTTTGCAAATCCCTGCTTCCCTCTACGAAGGGCCTATCTATTTACTTTTATTGCCGAGTCATCATCTTTTTATAGAAAGCACCAGCTAGAGAGCACCACTGTCATTTATATGCATTGCTATTAATTTATATTGAGTATGACTGTGACTGGATCTCTTTTACCATGAATTACAATGTCTAGTCAGTCCTTCATCTTCAGGGGTACTCTGCATTTATGTTTTGCAGTCTCATAAAGGGCTAGCGAGATACCATTTTGTTATATCATATCATGATTGTTTTGAAAAAGTGTTGTCATCCGAGATTTATTATTATTACTCGTTAGTTAATTATTTCATTGATATGCGTAAACGAGAGACCTAAATGTTATTGTGAATATGGTTAGTTCATAATTTTTGCTAAAAACTTGAATGCTGGCTTTACATATTTGCAACAACAAGATCAAACAGAGTTTGTAAAAGTTCTTCTTTATCACTTTCAGTTTGTCAACTGAATTGCTTGAGGACAAGCAATGGGTTAAGCTTGGGGGAGTTGATACGTCTTCATTGTATCTACTTTTTCAAACTCTTTTGCCTTTGTTTTGGACTCTAATTTGCCTGATTTGAATGGAACTAACCCGGACTGACGTTGTTTTCAGCAGAATTGCTATGGTGTTATTTTTGTGCAGAAATAAAAGTTCTCGGAATGACCTGAAACTTCACGGAGATCATTTTTGGAATAAATAAAAAAATATTGGAGAAAGAATCAACCGAAGGGGGCTCACACCCTGTCCACAAGGGTGGAGGGCACGCCCTCTAGTCTTGTGAGTCCCACAGACCTCCACCGACCTCAAATCCAACTTCATATATTTACGTTCGGGGAGAGAAAAAAATCAGAGAGAAGGATTCATCGCATTTTACGATATGGAGCCGCCGCCATCTCCTGTTCTTCCTCGGGAGGGCAAATCTGGGGTCCGTTTTGGGCTGCGGAGAGGGGAAATCTTCGCCATCGTCATCATCAACCATCCTCCATCATCAATTTCATGATGCTCACCGCCGTGCGTGAGTAATCCCATCGTAGACTTGCTAGATGGTGATGGGTTGGATCAGATTTACCATGTAATCGAGTTAGTTTTGTTAGGGTTTGATCCCTAGTATCCACTATGTTCTAAGATTGATGTTGCTATGACTTTGCTATGCCTAATGCTTGTCATTAGGGTCCGAGTGCCATGATTCAGATCTGAACCTATTATGTTTTCATGAATATATTTGTGTTCTTGATCCTATCTTGCAAGTTATAGTCACCTACTACGTGTTATGACCCGGCAACCCTGGAGTGACAATAGTCGGGACACTTCCCTGTGATGACCTTAGTTTGAGGAATTCATGTATTCACTAACTGCTAATGATTTGGTCTGGTACTCCACTAAAAGGAGGCCTTAATATCAATAGGACCCCGCTGCCACGGGAGGGTAGGACAAATGATTTCATGCAAGTCTTTTCCGTAAGCACGCATGACTACATTCGGAATACATGCCTACATTACACTACTAGGGAAAAGTCTATACACAGAATCTTAGCAGCAGCGCGGTTCAAAATGGGGCGCTGCTGCTAACTAGTTGTAGCGTGTGTTCTGTAAACTCGCTGCTGATAAGGATTTAGCAGTAGCGCGCTCGGCTAGAAACGCGCTGCTACAAATATCGACCGGCAGTGTTCGCCTAACTCTAAGTAGCAGTAGCGCGGTCGCAAGAACAGCGCTACTGCTAAGTATGTAGTAGTACCGCGCTTTTTTCGAGATCGCTGCTGGTAAGTTTTAAATTGCCACAATTTTTTGTCCCAGTTAGCAGTAGCGCCGTATCGCAAAGCGCGCTGCTGATAAATTCTTAGCAGCAGCGCGTTTTCACTTCCGCGCTACTGCTAACCCGCACCAACCCAACACCTTTCCCCACCCGTCCTTCCCCTCCCCCTCCTCTTTTCCCTTCCCCCTACTTCCCCCTCCTCTCTTCCCTTCCCCCTACCTCCACCACATGCTCTCACTCTCACTCTTCTTCTTCTCCTCAATACTTCTCCCCATTACTCTCTCTCTTCTATCCACCTTTCTCTCTCTTCATTACTCCTACATAACTACACCACCTCCATTAATGCATCTCCTTTCTCTTTTTCCTTCCCCCTCCACTAGTTGAAGTTGTCTCCTCCCAAATTAGGTAGCTAGGTAGATGTAGGATTTAGTTAAGTGACCTATTTGCCCCCTAACTAGATCTATCTTTGTCAAGAAGAGCTTTGTGCACTTTTGATCTCCCTACAACATCATCTCCACTGTGTGCTCGATCTCGATCGAGATAGAGGTGATGAAAATTTCATGCTTTTGCAAAATGGAAATGTGTTTATGTGTGTGTGATATGTTTGTGGAAATTGTGTGTGTGGCATGAGTTGGCCTTGCCAAATTGTGCTTTTGAGTTGCCTATGTTTTGCCGAAATGTCGATTTATTTCCGTTTTGGCGAATTCCGGGCAAACTCTAGATCCATATATGTCCTATTTTTAGGGAAGGTCATGCCAAATTTTTTTATGACTTTGATGCATGCATGCATTTTTATAATCAATTTTTTTATTATTACCGTGCAGAGTTGATGATGGTCAGTGGAACGATGGTGGACAGGTGGTTGCGGTCGGCGGTGCAGGACATGAAAGAAAATAACCGGACAGAGGTTTTATGTTCGTGTCGAAAATGCAAAGGAATAGTTCGGCTCGACCCCCATGACGATGGTCGTGTCGAAGCGCACCTGCTCATGACTGGTTTCATGGATGGCTATACTCGGTGGATAATTGAAGATGAGGATGACGATGTTGAGGATGCCGACGGGACAGGCAATGATGACACGGGGCAAGACGAAGAGATGATCGATAATGGCGGCGGGGAAGAGGCCGGACATGGCGGCGGAGAAGCGTCCGGACATGGCGGAGGAGAAGGGGCCGGACATGGCGGCCGAGAGAACGACATGGACTCCACGCAGCAGAGTTCGTCGGTACTAAGTTCAATTGTGCGGGACCCTCATGTTCAAGCATTGCTTCGCAAGGAGACGATTACAGAGAGAGCTGCTTCTAGAGAGGAGACTAAGCTGGAGCAACTGGTGGTAGACTCGAACACTCCATTGTATGATGGTTGCAATCTTGAGGTGACCCGGTTGAGTTTCACGCTCCAACTCCTGAAGACAAAGGCTAAAAACAAATGGACCGACACTAGCCTCGATGAGCATCTCAAGTACCTAAAGGATGTTCTTCCCGCGGGTAATCTATGTCCTACTAGTGTTGATGAGGCCAAGAAGATCGTGTGCCCTCTTGATCTGCCACACGTTAGATACCATGCATGCATCAACGATTGCATAATTTATCGGAAGGAGCACGTGGAAAAAACAAGCTGTCCGGTGTGCAATGCTTCTCGATACAAGAAGGCTGGGAAGAAATGTCCCCAAAAAGTTGTATGGTACTTACCGATCACTCCCCGTCACCAGAGGTATTTTGTAGATCCCAAGGAAGCAAAGCTAATGCGCTGGCACGCGGAGAGGAAGAAGCCCGACGATGGGGATGATCCAAAGCTGAGACACGTGAAGGATGGAAGCCAGTGGAGAGCGTTGAACAACTTCTATCGGTATTTTGAATGTGATGCAAGGAACATCGTGCTCGGTGCGTGTACCGATGGCATGAATCCGTTTGGCAACCAGAACACCAACCATAGTACATGGCCCGTGTTTGTATGGATGTACAACCTCCCCCCTGGTTGTGCATGAAATCGAAGTACATTCACATGAGCATGCTTATTCAAGGGCTGAAACAACCAGGAAATAATATTAATTTGTATCTGGGGCTACTTCAAGAGGAGTTAGACACATTATGGAAAACACCGGCCAAGACATGGGACGCCAGCAAAGGTGAGTATTCAACATGAGAGCCGCGCTGATCATGACAGTGCAGGACTATCTCGGTTACGGATATGTGGCAGGCCAGGTGTACCATGGATATTGCGGATGCACTCGGTGCATGGATGATACAACGTCTCAACAGCTAACGTCAAGGAAAGATGGCGGGTCTGGGAAAATCGTGTACATGGGGCATCGAAGATGGCTTGAACAGGACGACCCGTGGAGAAACCGTGGAGATCTATTCAATGGTCACGCTGAGCATCGAGGACCTCCACGTAAGCGGGCGGTGCGAAATCGATGAGCTGTTGAAAAACTAGAAGGAGTGCCCCGCGCGAAAGACGATGAGAAAGGCGCCGAGCCGCTGCTGAAGGTATGGAAGGCGAGGTCGTGTTCTAGGACTTGAGTCTTGCACAAACTCGATACACCTCATTGCCTTGATTAAATGCATATCTGTAAGAATGTCCTTGAGAGCTTGCTCGCAACACCGATGAACATGCGGATAAGACCAAGGATGGGCGAAGGCAAGAAAAGACTTGCAAGATTTGAAAATCAGGGAAGATCTGCACATGCCGCCCGTAAAATGTCGACGAGAGGCAGAGACGGAGACAGAGGCACGGGAGAAGAAGGGCAAGAAAATAAAGAAAGAGGATTATTGCCCCTTCTTGCTTCACCTTAAGTCAGCTGAGATCAATCAATTCTTTAAGTGCCTTACCGAGTGAAAGTTAGTTCGATTCTTGTGGCAAGATAAGCGATATCTGAACACGGACAAGAAAAGGTTCAGCGGGATGAAGTCTCATGACTGTCATGTGATGATGACGCAGATACTACTGTTGCCCTTAGAGGGATAATGGACAAGCACGTCCGTGACACGCTTATTGGTCTCGCAACTTTTTCGACGTCATCTCGAAAGTCGATCGGTGTGAAGCAGCTCCAAAGGCTACGAGGAAGAGATCGTTGTGATACTGAATGAGCTTGAGATGTACTTCCCGCCCACGTTCTTCGACGTGATGGTGCATCTGTGTGTCCATGTTGTGGATGACATAATAGACCCGGGGCCGTCATTCCTGCACAACATGATGCCGTTTGAGAGGATGAATGGGATCATCAAAGGATTCGTTCGTAACATGTCCCGTCCGGATGGAAGCATCGTCCAGGGCTATTTGGCACAAGAGTGCATCTCTTTCTGTGAGAATTTTCTATATGGCGCAGACCAGCCGCCTGGTGTTAGTGTTGGTTTGCCCGTTAACAAGCACGATGGGAGGCTCGAAGGAGATGGTCACTGCAACGGTCCCAGGGAACTGCACGTGGCATACTCAGATCGACGCAGCGACTTTGACAGAGCAAACTTGGTAGTGCTACAACACCTAGACGAGGTAGATCCTTTCGTGACACTGCACAAAGAAATTATCGCAAAGAAGTATCGTGACCGGGAGGTATGCAGGACGGACGCCGAAGTTACTAGAGAGCACAACTCCACTTTCTGCATTGGTTCAAAGAGCATATTATTGCTAATCCCGGAGGAGGGCTCTAAGGACGGATTGCTCATACACGCCTTAGCACATGGCCCTCGCCCAACCTCGTAACCTATCGGGCATATGATATCAACGGATACACGTTCTACGGAGGCAAAAGATATGGACGGTGATGATCGAACTCGGGGTGACGATGGAATGCATGACCGGCAGCGACAACGGCACAACTGAACGATTTTATGGAAGGGTCAAGGAGATCTGGGAGCTTGACTACTCTGGACTGCACAACACGACGATGTTCCGTGTTAGATGGGCTAAGAATGTCGAAAGGGAAAGCCGGATGTTCACTACCATGACTATACCCGACGCCAAGAGCGCTACCGTGAACGCTATCGCAAAAAATGAGCCATGGGTACACGCTAAGCACGTGACACAATGCTTCTTCATACTGACCCGCGCAATCCCAGCCGTGTTGTCGTGAGGAGAGGCAAAAGGAACATCATTGGAATGGATGGAGTCGCCAACGAGGAAGACTATGATCAGTACGGCAACCCAATGAGGGAAGATGACGATGATGATGAAGTATACGTCAAAAAAAGAATCAATACTACATTACCTAAGAAAAATCGTACTCCATGGAAAAGGCAAAGTCACAATGAGGGGCTCAATTATTCTTCGACGAATAAGAAGGGAAAGAAGCTGACTCAAAAACGAAAACGTCAGCATTGAGGAAACGTATGTTATGGGTCCAATGATGTGTAATATATATATATATATGTTCCTATTTTGTATACACACTTAGCCATTATTATGCATGGGTCCAATGATGTGTAATATATATGTTCCTATTTTGCATACATATTTAACCGTCAAATGATGCAATATATATCGCCCTCCCTTCGTTCACTGCCCTCGGGAAATAAAAGTGGGATAACATAAAGGAAAAGAAAAAGGAAAACTGGCAGTAGCGACGGTAGTAGCAGCGCGTTTCTCCTAAACTGCTGCAGCTACAGAACTTCGTAGTAGCGCGTTTCTCCTAAACCGCTGCAGCTACTGAATTTAGTAGCAGCGCATTTTGACATAACACGCTATTGCTACGTCCACTTAACCCAAAATTCTCACTCGCCCTGCTTCATCCCGCCATTTCCCCCCAAATCCCCATTCTCTCTCCCCCGTTGCACCGCCACGCCCGACCCGGCCCCGGCACTCGCCCCCGTCCCGGCCCTCGACCCCGACCTCGGCGCGGCGCTTCCCGACCACGCCGCTCGCCCCCGACTCTGGCGCCGGCGCTCGCCCCCGACCCCAGCGCTCGCCCCCGACCCGTCGGCCCTCGCCTCCCTCCTCTCTCCTGCCGGCCGTCGTCGGGCCTGCCTCCTCGCCCCTGCACTCTCTGCAAACCCCCCCCCTCTCTGCTAGGGTTCTTCATGTTAATTAATTAGGTTATCTATTTAGTTATGAATTTAGCTAGGTTTCAAAATTAGCTGAATTTATATGCAAATTTGAACTGGACATGTGATATGTGCATATGTCATGTTTTGGACATGTCATGTTTGGAAAATGATCCGAGTGGCCTATGTTACGCCGGAATGTTGATTCATTTCCGTTTCGGTGAATTTCAGGCGCTCGATATGTCCATGTTTTAGCAAAGGTCATGCCAAAATTTCCCGTGAATAAAGGCATGATTTGTGCTACATAGTTGTCATATCGAGTGCTGGCACATAGATTTCGTTTTATGTCATTTCTCATTTATTCATACTTTTAGAAATAAATGAGGCCACTTAATCATAGGAAACATGTCAAATAACGAAGAACTGGGCCTTCTGACCAAGATGCAGACGAGATGGATTATGAGGGTGAACAAGAGTACCTCGACTATTTGACTGCTAAGCAAGGTTTGCAGGTCGGCCTCGATGATGGTACTGACGCCGACATCAACATCGACAGCGCCGGCACCATGGCGGCACCGAGACCGGTGGGGAAGGTACCGGCGGGGAAGGTACCGGCCCCGATGCCGCTATCGAAAAGAGGAAGCATAAGAAGCAGAGGATACGAAAACCTAACAAACTAGGGATTGGACGACTTGTGATCACAAAGATGGCACCTGGCAAGTTTGAGCCGTTAGAGCCGGAAGAACCTCGCAAGTGCTATGGGAACCAAGTAGGATGCATCCTACGGGAATCTTGCGACATCAACGACGATGACTTAAGGAGTAAAGAACATTTGACGCAGTTGCTCCTAACGAAGTTGCACAAGAGATTCAAGTTCCCTGACCGGGATGATAACATAGAACAACCGTGGGATGATCCGAAGATGAAAAAGATTAACAATCACGCCATGGGCATGTTCAGCAATGATTTGGCCTCCTGGAAAGGGAGGGTGAAACGAGCTATTGAGGCTGATGAACCCCTGCCCAAGATTCTGGAGGAAAATCCGACACTTACGGAAGAGGAGTTCGAAAAGTTCAAGGACACTTGCGCTACCGAGGCAGCCAAGGCTAAGGCTGCGAAATTCAAAAGCCTTCAGCTCCGAACACGGGAAGCATCGCCTCGGAAGCCGTGGCCACCTCGGTAAAAGGCCCATATGGGATAAGGAGGGCGCGAAAGTGAAGCCGCGGGTCTCCTGCACCCTTCGCTGAAGTTCACCAACCCCTTGGAGCATGACTTCATCAGGGCCCGCTACAAGTGGGACAAGGAGAAAAAGGTTTTTTACACGGACAAGATCACGAGGAAATTGATTAGACTACTGGAGAAGCAACACCGGCTTGCAGCCGAAAGCCCTACTTCTCCGATGAGGCCCAAGTGGGACACCCCTCTCAACCGGGCCTTGAACAAACTTAAGGGACTCCCGTTGGACCAGCGGCCGCAATATGGTCGTGTGCACGGCGCTAGAGACGGCGCCACGTGGAAGGTGTTTTACAACGACGGCCCGGAGGCCAAGAAGCAGAAAAAGAAGTTTAGTCAGGAGGACATCGACGCAAAGGTGAAGCTTGCGGTCGAGAAAAAAGCAGTTGAGGATGCGAAAAAAGCAGCCGAGGACAAATATGAGTTGCTACAGCAGGCAGTCAATGCAGCTATAACTGCCTGCAGAAATGATTTCGCTACTAACTTGGTTCCAGATTATCATCAATCGGGCGAAGGAAAATCCAGCAAGGCGGTACATGATTTCCCGATGCCCGGTTTAAATCATGAAGCAACTCCATGAACAACAACACCATCGCACCATCACTTGCTCAAGCAACCGGGCCTCCTCTCGCAGCCGCTCCGCTCATAGCAGCCCGTCCTCGGTCTCGAGCGCTAGGTGGGCCTTCGTCTTTAGCTGAGCTCGGCGCCGTCCACGGTAATTACATGTCGCACCAACATATATATATATATATAGTAGTAAAAAGCCCGTGCGTTGATACGGGGCATATATGTATGCGTTTCAAATCCTCGTGCATTTATTCTTCTTGTGCAACAATTTATCTGGCACATATATATATCAGTGCCTTCTTTAAGTGATGCAAAACATACAACTTGACATAACAGTAGTCAAACATCTCTTAAATCATTAAATTAACAGGAAATGTGAGTGATCTTTTCGAGTGCCACAATGTATGATGTAGAAATCATTCTGTAACGGTTTGTCAAACCACAAACAAAAGGAACAATAATGTAATCACCGAATTATAAGCAACGTATCCTAGCATTCTTATTTTTTGTAAATAAATTCCTAGGGTATTAAATAATTTTCAAAATAAAAAATTTGGGGAAAATATTAGTAACTTGCAAGGAAGAAAAAATAGAGGATTGGAAACAATAGTACACATGGATGTCACACTTTCAAGTAGCAAATTCCGTCTGAAATCATCAACTGTCACTACCACAGCATGATTCTCTACTTCATTGCTGTGCATCTAAAAAAGCCGCACACCGGGAAACTAATAAATATCAATAGGCATAAAATGTGCACTATTGACATGGTTTATCCGATTAGATACATGGCCGTTGTGCAAGATCAGATAATTTCAAGAGGCAGATTCATCCCGGGTCTTCATCGTTCAATACATGTCTATTGATACGTCGGTCAAGGCGGTGACTTGTGGTGTGTCTTGTGCGTGTGGTGGGTGTATACCTTAATTGCGATCGCAGAAATTATAATATAATATTAAGAGTACATGTTCCAAATTTCTTAAAAATATGTAAACAGAACTCATGCCTGCATGTTCAATAATTTCAGGTTTTCAGATATTGCCTGCAAACAACAATCCGCAACAAAAATCATAGACCGAAGCATTTATACACAATAGAACTGATAGTAGGACATCTATAAAAACAGAAAATGTATGAACTGGGATATTGACTCCTGGAGAAAGAATTGGATTGCATAGTACTATTCCATACTATTACTGAAGTATCAATGAAATTAAAGATAACATGAATTACCCAGGTCCTCTTGATATATAGCTGATGTGGGCATTCCTTCATGCAAATTGTGAGTGAATATCACATATTAGAAGCCTTTCAATCAACTCCTACAGGGAACCAAGAAAGATGGAAATCATGGGTTATACAACCAACAATCCAACAGTAAGCTGGTAAAGAAGGAAATAAATAATAATCATAACAAATACGAATACCTACCTTAAAATTGAAACAAAATTAATGTAAAAAGAACATCTGAAATATAATGACAACCTAATGTGATGAACAGTTTGTTAATATAGCAATTACATACAGAATACTGATATACATGGCTATACAACTTGCAGTCTACTCTCTTTTTTCTGCGAAGAATAATGGGCTTATATTGCTTTTAGATGACAGTAAGTTGTTGTATTAAATAGTCTATATGATCAGCAAAGAATAAAGCTTTAAATTGTACTCGCCAAAAGGCGCATTTACTCCTATATAACTAAGATCTCTCGTCACTTCAGAAAAAAAAGCCGAATTTGAAGAAGTTAGCCCATACAGTGTACAACTCTAACCATGGATCAGTTGAAATAGATAACTAAAGCATATGAATCGTGTTCCCATCATGGCTGTCTCAAGAGAAGCATAGGAATCATGCATCTCATCGACCCTCGTCCTCTAGCAACAGGTCTCTCCCACCCGTCCTCCTCCTACAAATCCTATTAGCCCGACAGCCACCATAGGAACTGTGCATCTCGTCAATCCCGACGTCCACCACCAGCAGGTCGAGCCCACCGTACTCCTCCTCCTCTTCCTAACTAAGCAGCAAATTAATGCACTACCTTAGAGAATAGGGAATAGCAACTCATATCATGTTCTTGCAGGTAGATAAAATTCAGGTAACTGAATGATGATATTATAGAACTAAATTTTGTAAAGAACAAGAAAACAACAGAGACATGGGAGAAATCACCAACAACCAGCCAAAAATAAGTGTATCGCTTTGGTGCCGGAGTTGGCCATGGAGATGGTTCCCTTATACTGTGCTTCACACCTCGCAAACTTCCATACGATGGACACTCCGGCATCCAAGGTTAATTGGACATGTTCTTTGAGTTTGTCCGGTAGTATCTGGCGGCGTCGTCTTGCATAATTCCTTCCCTTCTCATCCTCTCATTGTAACAGAGCTGAGCTACTGTGATGCCGTCGGCTGGCCGTATGCTGCTGCCTATCGATTGAGATTCGTACGCATGGCCGTCTTGAAGCTCCCATGCCACAAAACAAATATCAATGCGGAGAGAGAGAGAGAGAGCAGAATGAGAGAGAGCAGGATGAGAGAGAGAGAGAGAGCAGGATGCTCACGCCGATCTGCTACTGCCGCCACCTTCAAATCCGCTGCCGCTGAACACTTCGCCTCCGGCATGGTAGGTCATCTTGGTCCGCTGAGGAGGGGTACTACTCCCCTTCTTCGTCGTCCACTGCAGGAGGTTCCCTCTCATCCTCCTTGTCCCCCCGAATATCTGGGCCCACCTCCTCCGGCCAAGCCTGCACCTTGACGCCCCTTGCTGTAGTTCGCCGAGCCACCGCCCGACCTCGCCTCCGCACTCCTGAGGCCTGGGCTGTCCGCCTCCGGTGCCTTGCCTGCCAGCCATCAGATCCCAGCCGTTATGGCTGCTTGGTGGTGCGTGCAGTAAGCAAGGGCTACAACGCAGATGGCGGCGGAGCGCCAACATCGGTGCAATCAAGCACGCGTCTTTGTCTGCGAGGCGGCGGCGGCGGCGCGGGGTGAGAACGTGCAGCAGCACGACGGCAGCGAGCGGAGAGTGGAGAGCACGATTGGATCGAGAGATATTTTTGGAAGGGTGGATCGAGATGGAAGAGAGCGACGACGGGGCCGAGCTGAACAAGGGCAGGCCGAAATAGGCCCAATGCAACGATGGCGTTTTTCTTAACGTTCTTGTTTTTAACGAACCGTTTTTGGCAAAAAATTAGTACCACCTCGAATATGGGTTTTTCCGAAACTGAAAGCGTAAAATTTATAGGATGAAAGCGTATTGTGACGGTGAACCCGGAGACCCAATCCGTGCTTTATTATTAGGGATATATATATATATATATATATATATATATATATAGATAATATTCCATTTTTGTTGCCTTTCGGTTGTTTTACGCCACAGACATATGTGTTTGCAGGCGAAAGAAACCCCGTGCACCAACTCTACTTGATCAAAGGCCGAAGGTGGGCGTGGGAAAGGGATGATAATGGACCCCTCTCAACGCATGTTCCACAACCAGCCGATCCCAGCTGGGCACTTCAGGGTTAGCTTGACCAGTGTGAAATCGGGGCACGAGGATTTGCCTCCTCCAGTACAACATGTGGGAGCGGACGACGAGACCCGCCGTGGATTGAAGCTGCAAGGGTTGGGTGTTGCTATGGCGAAGAATCTTATTAAATGCAGGAGCGGCCGAGAGCACACCAATAAATACCACACATCAACAAGCATGTGCGGAGACCACCACCCCGCCTATGCAATTACCAGCTCCTGTAGTGCCGGGTGAGAGCGGCGGACGACATGATGAAGGGGGTGCAATAGTACGGGCTGATGTAATTTCTCCTGTAGAACAGAGAATGGATGATGAGACGGAGGTCGACCCTATGGATTACCTCAATACAAACGCGTATGACTTTGACATAGATATGATGAGTCAACCATATGACGAATCGGGCTATCAGCTTGCTAATGAGGATATGGATGATATGCCCGGGCAGGGTCGTATCATGGATTGCAAAAAGTCTCTCTTCATGAAATCCTCATAGGACACGCCTGAAGATGCCGCCTCAACACAGGCTCAACTAGCCGGGCACGAGGGTCGTATAGTACTTAGCCCGGGAACACTTGGGCAGGGGTTAAGGAAGGGTCTGGAAGGTGTGCCCAAGAAAAGGAGAGGAAGAGATCGGGAAGGTAATCGCCTCCAAACAAGCGAGCACACAGCAGCAGACGATGCATTACAAGGCGTGTACCCGTGAAAGGTGCGGTCATATTCCATCTCACGGGCAAGCCGATGCTACCGCCGAAACCGCTGGAGGCACTATCAGGGGATCTCAGGAGACTGCACGACCATGTGCTGTCGACTGAGAAAAGCCTACTAGCCTCAAAGGATCCAGGATATCCGACATATGCGGCTTGTGTGCTTGAGGGGAAGTGCTACGTTGACACACGGCCCGCGGAGGTGTTCTTCCTGCGGTTTGACCATATCTTTGAGATGTTTCTAACAAGGCAGCTTGATTTTACTATCGTCCGCCTTTTTGCGCTACATATGAGCTCCGTCATGAAGAGTGAAGAAGTCTCGCAAATCTGTGTGGCGGATCCGTACTACATGCACGAGTCTTTCTTGAGTCTCGGCGACTTTGAGCGTGAAACTGCTAGGGAGTACCTCCAAAACTTCATGGTACAGAATAAGGACCGGGAAATTGTCCTCGTGCCTTATCATCCAAAGTAAGTCAGTTCCGGACAACCCTTTCGTACATTTCAATCATTCCTTCTCTCTCATATGGGGAATAATTTGAGGTGTCTTTTCCCCGCAGCAACGGGCGCGCCGTCCTTATCGTTCTTTACCCGCAAGTCTCCGCCGTGTATTTTGACCCTTCCGAGACTACGAGAAAAGGACTACACCCACATAATGAATATTCTAGATGATGCTCTCCAAGGCTTCAGCTTTAGAGGTGGCCACGTGCATATCAAGAAACAAAGGAACAAGAAGATGGGTTTCGTGCATAAAACTAACTTCTCCTGCATCCATGTCCCAAAACCAAGCAAGAAGGATGGATTCTACATCGTCCATCTCATGATTCAGTTCAACACGGATCACGAAAAGCTTCGCATTAACAGCAGAAATGATGATCATATCCACAAGTGGCTAGAATCTCATGGAGAAGCGAATTATAAACTTATAGATGACTTCTTTCGCATCCAAAGCGACATTGCGACGATCATCATGAAAGAAGTCGTCGATGAGAAGGGGATGTTCCACCACGGCCCTATATCGCGAACTGACGTCCAAACTCGCATAGGCATGCAACGTCTAGACCTCACGCCGTTCAAGAAGCTAGGGTTCGTCCTCGATGATATGGAAGGATGGAACTTCTAGTGATTTATGATGCCGATGATGATGATATGTGTCGGTTGAACTTGTATACTTTTTGTAGCGATGAAACTTTGTGATGTCCACAGTCCCTGCCGAACTTGCGTAATGCTACTTTGTTAGTTTGCGTACGATGACCTGCGTACCTCTAGTTAATTAATTTGCGTACTGTATATGTTGCATCTAGTTGCTAACCTTTCTTTTTTGGTGTTGCTCTAGTATATTTTGTTGCATATATATGATTGTACATCCTCTTCATGAACATGCATCTCTAACAGGTACCTAGTTTCTTGATGGCGAGATGGAAATGCTATGTCGTGTACAAAGGGAAGGTTCCGGGGGTGTACAACGAGTGGCATGAGTGTCAGGCGCAAGTGAATGGGTTCACGGGCGCCAGCCATAATGGCTTCAAAAGCAGACAAGAAGGAGAAGCTAGTTATTTGAGGTTCACGCTAGCGCGAGAGAGGACTCGTAACCGCCAACTCATGTACTGCATAGTTCCGCTCTCACTCATAGTGATAGCACTTCTTGCGTATACCTTTGTTTAGATGGATGACGTTGTTGTAGTTGCAAGTATTCGAGACTTGCATGTATTGCTATTTTCGAGATGATGACAAGATATCACTTTGTGTTGGATGATGATTATGATGAGACTATTTGTATGTACATGCTATGATTACGTTTGTGGTCTTGCAGGCATTTGTATGTGTATCATGATGACATTTCTATGTGCTAAAGATTCTTCTACAAAGCCGGTTCAAATACAAAACAAATATGCCAAAAAAAACTACTTAAATTAGCAGTAGCGAGTGTATAAAAGTTAGCAGCAGCGCCTCAATAGCAGTAGCGCGTCCAGCCAAAGAGCGCTAGCGCTACTAGCGGTAGCGAGCTCCCTCTAACCGCGCTACTGCTATGAGTTAGCTGTAGCGCCTTATTAGTAGCGCGGGTACCCGCGCTACTGATACATCTAAAACCCGTGCTGCTGCTAGCCTTTTCCCTAGTAGTGTTATATTGATGAATTGGAGCTAGTTCTGTGTCACCCTATGTTATAACTGTTGCATGATGAATTTCATCCGACATAATTATCCATCATTGATCCATTGCCTACTAGCTCGTCTCATATTGATCTTTGCTAAGTTACTTTTCCGTTGCCACTGTTACGATTGCTACAAAACTACTATTGTTACTTTTGCCACTGTTTTCGTTACTTCCATACTACTTTGCTACTAAATACTTTGCTGCAGATATTAAGTCTTTCAGGTGTGGTTGAATTGACAACTCAGCTGTTAATATTTGAGAATATTCTTTGGCTCCCCTTGTGTCGAATCAATAAATTTGGGTTGAATACTCTACCCTTGAAAACTATTGCGATCCCCTTTACTTGTGGGTTATCAGTCAACACCAACTCTCTCCCCCTTTATGCAGTGGTGTAACACCTTTTCTCCCTACTGTAATCTCTATTTAAACATGATGCTTAATGCTATATATCCAATGATGTATGGCCATCCTATGCTGTTTTAGTAGATTCATTTTGTCGTATGGGTTGATTGATGACCGTGATTGGTTTGTGTTGTATGTTTTATTTTGGTGCCGTCCAATGGTGCCCTCCGTGTTGCGCAAGCGTGTGGGATTACCGCTGTATGGTGTTGCAATACGTTCATAATTCGCTTATAGTGGGTGCCGCGAGTAACAGAAGCTTATACCCGAGTAAGTGGGCTGTTGCGTATGGGAGTAAAGAGGACTTGTTACTTAATGCTATGGCTGAGTTTTACCTTAATAATCTTTAATAGTTGCGGATGATTGCTAGAGTTTCAATCATATGTGCATATGATCGGAGTACGGAAAGTATGGTAGCTCATGCATATCCCTCATATAAAATTGTAATAATGTGTGCCTATGGACAAATACTTCTTTTGTGTTATCAAAATATCTCTACTAAACAATTAAATTTAATTATCTTGCAAAGTACTTGTAGTTTTATTCTCGCTAAGTACATCTAGTTTTATTCTTGCAAATTTATCCTATCGCCTACAAAATAGTTTCATACTTCTTCTAGGTAATTAAGAGAACGTTAAGTGTGCGGAGAGTTGTATCTGTGGCCGGTAGAACTTTAAGGGAATATAAATTCTACCTTTAGCTCTTCGTTTGGTTAGACACTCTTATTTATCTAATTGATCCCCTGTACTTGTGGATTATCATCATGTTGCATAAGACTGAAAAGCTAAGTACCCCGAGGTGGTAGTTTGGTAGGGACAAACCCCGTTGCGCATCCCAGATTAGTCGAAGTCATTGGGTTTATCCACAGAAGTCTCTACGGTAATTCAATAGCTAATCAAGACACCACTAGAGTCCTCAACTTAGTTAGGTGAAAGAAAGACAAATAGTTCAAAGGACTCCTTTACTGGGGTTTTGATAAAATAGCATGGCAATGTTTTCAAAAGATAGCAAGATTTCCACATGCTAAGTTAAACAAGTGTAAAACAAGCAGGTCAAAATATTGGGACACACTATTGCACGAAAACCGTATGATAGTGAGCATTGCACAAGATACTATACATGCGAAAGTAACCTCCCCATGCTTAGAACTTTGCAATACTAAGGGAAAATTCCAAAGCTAAAAAGTAAGTGCAATTGTTAAAAGAGTGTAAGAAGTGATTACCTGCCCTTGCTTAAGATTAAGTAAGGGTTACCGTTGAGGTTTATATGACCTCTTCTCTAATAGACATGGACCTTGTTTCATTGATTTCCTCATTGTGGTCTGATGGGTGCCCTCCAATAGAACCTGCTGAAAACAAACTAAAAAGAAAATGAAACATTTTTTACTTTTGTGATTTTCTTTGTAGCACAAATGATTATCATCACAAGCGATAAACATATGCCACATAATGATCGATTCATCAACGTAAGCACCACACTTAAGTTAATAAACTAAGTTTAGGAGTCACACGTATCCTAGATTATGGAGGCTAACAAGGGGAAGGAGTGTCTTCTTGTGCCCTATTGTCCCATATAAGTCACTATCTAGCCATGATATGCTTTCACAGATTTCCATTATGCTTGCACGTACCAAGGTTAATTTGAGGATAATTAGTTCGTTGAAGTGTTTATGCAGAGAACATTGCATCCTCGTCATTGTAACTTCAAAATCTGCCTCTACTTATTTCTTGGATTCGACGAGGCGCCAGAAGAAAGATTACACCCACATCAAAAAGCTTCTGGACGAAGATCTATTCGAATATATCTTCAAGGGAGGAAACATCAAAAGGGAATGTCGAAAATTATGACAAAAATTGCATGATAGGTTCGGCCACTACTGACTTTGTTGCATATAGCAACCAAAAAAAGTGTGATAGGTGGCTACTATGTTATCCATCGCATTAATGAGTACATACAGGAGTATGACAACTTTGTAAAGCAATCCAGTGCCATCGCATGGAGGAAGAGAATATAGCAACTCTCACAAGGAGATTGCATAAATGAGTTCAGATGCATCCAACTGAAGTTTGCGAACATAATCAACCAGGACGTCATCCTCACCAACGGGGTGTTCAATGATGATGCAGCAAGTCCGGAGGAGGTACTCGGTCGCTTAACGTGACAAAGCCACCATGCTACTGTTGACCCCGCTAGTCTTTCGAAGTGCAAGTACCGAAACGATCCTTACGCCAAGCAAAAGGAGAGTGGCAATGGTAGGGTTCTTGAGTACTGGGTTACAATGTCATTGTATGTTAACACTCTTCCAAACATTTCAAGATATCTATCATCTTAATTATTCGGTTACATGGTTGTTGTTGTGTGTTAATTAATTAACGTTCTTACTTTTGTTTTCAAAATTCATACTTTCTATATTGATAAACAATTATAGCACAAACGTCTATATTGATAATCATAGTCGCTGTCACTACTAGACGTTCGTGTACTGGATTGCCGAAAGCTAATAATCCAAATGAGCAGTTTCCGCACTTGCAAAAAGTGAATTTTTTGTGCAACAGTCCCACATTGGATTGTTTTACTTGTTATAATCTCTTTAATGAGCCGAACTCATGCCAACACAAAATTTTCCATGTGGACAGCCTCTCCTTAGGTTTATGAGTGGGAATAATTAGTTAAGAACCCTCTGGGATCGGAATGGACGACCTGAGGTAATACACACAAATTATCACGGTGGCAGATGGAAGCCTGATGATATAACAGTAGTCATCAGTTTTGACAGTACCCAAATATCACAAAAAGTTCAGGTACATACTAGCATAATGGCATAATGAAAAATGCCACTTACAAAGTCTCAGAGTTACATATATAGTTGATGCCATTCCACACTATGCTTGCGTTTCCACGCAAATTTTCCAGATAGAATGGTATAAAAATACCTTATGATACATAACTACGACCTGAGACGTATGGATACAAGGAAACGCTAGTGAGTTTGTAAATGATGATGCAACATTCCAATACAACTATTAGGGCATCTGCAGTGGGGGCGCTTAGCCCAGGCGCCAGGGTCTAATTCCTTGCCGTTTCTATCAAATCCCGTCCGATCCCTGGTTTTTGGCTGGCACCGATGCCAAGCCAGGCACCGGGCGCCTCCTCCTTTTTTTTTCATGCAGTAGCCTTTTAACCAGCGCTGGAGATATTGTTTTGGTAGAAAAATAATTTTGTTAGCACCCCAACAAACGCTCCTACGTTGGAGGAAGGGACTCCTGCACCGGCGCCAGTTCTTTAAATAATTACTTTTATTTACTAAGCGTCCATAGAAGCGCCTCTCCATTGAACATGCCCTTAATAGACAAATTCACGATCCATCGAATTCCCCCTTTCTTAGAAACAACAATACAGGTAGACACCAGCAAGTGAAACCTTTTCTTGAAATTGCACATCCCAATCTAATAAACGAGTTGGAGCCTTGTGTAACTCCAGCTAGCGGCGGAGCTACGTTAAGGCTGGGGGGGGGGGGCATTGCCCCCCACCCTTGGGATACTCTCTGAAGAATTTTTTTTCTGTAGCAGAGCGGGAAATTAGAACCCGTATTTGAAGAAGTCCAAGAGTGAAATAGCAATTCAGATGCCTATGGAACCGTCAAACGAAACCTCAAAACGAAACTAGGATTCTTTAGTCCCTTGAGTTTGTTCCCCTTGAGTAAGCTCATAAGAATTGAGACGGTTGAATAAAGCTTACCGGGCTCTGCATGTAAACTCCGCGCTGGCTCCTGGCAGTGGAGAACCATCCTGGGCCACCCCGACAGCACAGGAAGAAGACCCCCATGTCAATGGGCGAACCACTGCCCATGCCACCACAATGCCGAGTACAACGGCTTGCACGGTACGTGACTTTTGGAAGATCTCCATCCATGTGTTGTGTTCCGGGGACTGTCCATGTATCCCACTCTAGCAGATTGATGTGCGTTGGACCGCCAGAGCTGCGCTATACTATAGCACCCGCTACCAGCGGTCGGGTGGCTCATGCTCCCCTCTCACGGGCAAGAAGGAGATGATACTGCGACGTCATAGTGAAAGATCAAATTAAATCAACGACTACATTATCAAGGCATTGAGATGACGGTGGGCATGCCCCATGAAAAGCGATCGACCTAGGAACTTATAATTTTCATTTTTAATGCTATTCTCCAGAAAACATTTTTCTTGCTTTTACTGAACACCCTGTAAAATCCCTCGGAAACAATCTGTTCACGGCGCGATTCAGTTGCTTGGGTGATTGGGACAAAGTGATTGAGGAGAGGGCCACATGGACCTTCAAGGGTAACCCTTCTATTAGCTCCATACGATGGTTTCACTAAGCCGACCTCGATTGGTTTATTCAACTACATGATGATTGGCAATCCGTAACCCAATTCTATTAGGGTAACACAGGTACACCTTCTGAGAAGCATCCTCCTCATCCTCTACTTTTTTGCTAAACGGCGTTCCGAAAGTTTAGTTCAGCATCAACGTGACCTCAAGCTGGGTGATCCGTTATTGCCGCTTCTGTCCATCCCGGCCATTGACCCACTTCACAGATTGATCGTCAAAGCCGCTAAATTGGATATTTTCAACGATCTGCCAGCCCTGCGGCTTGCTGCTGACGAAACCTCGTGTGGAAGCCAGTCACCGTCAGACTTTTTTTGTTTTTTAGTAAAGGTCACAATCAATTTTCTTTTTTTAGGAATAGATCACCGTCACCTTTTTTTTAAACACAACACCCTTTATTAATTGTGAAGGTTCATAGGAATTAATATAAATAATCTTGGGCAAATCTAAGAACCAAACATGACGCCTGGTAGAGAGAGAGGATACCGCTTTGGCGAGGTTATGGGGATCAACATTAAAGTGGCGATTCGCATGGATAAATTAACGTCTCGGCATTGATTATTCTTCTGTTGGGTTGCTTTCTTCCAGGCATCCACAGAAACAGTGTGTGTTTCTCAAATGGTTAGTTTACTGAACTGGTCTCTTTCTCAAATAGAATTATATCCAACCATTTTGGAAGAAACAATGATGATTCATGCCTTTCATATATGTTAGATTTTTTTAGTGATATCTCAATGTTAATGCAAGGTGTTCTTCAGTTGGCTGCTTAACAGATGTGATATTTGTCTTTTGTTCAGAACAATGATGATTCGTGCCTTGCATATATATTAGGAGCCATTTCTAACCTATTATCAAAGATAGGCATATCAAGCACAGTTGGAATAATTGGTTCTCAATATTCACTTGGAAACAATATTGGACTAGCCATGCCACTGTCCATTCAGCAGGAGTTGCTTGTTCTTTTGAAACGATCGCTTAAGAGAGTTGATATGCTGAAACTTACAAGCTTACTATCCTTTGATCACATATCTCTTGCGAAATTTGATCTGAAGGTAAGATCTCGATTTGGTATCATTTGCCTTTAAGGTCTTTAAAATACTTAGCCATGCTTAAGTTTCTTTGTTCAGTTTCCTGCTTTTGTATGCTGTCAGGTTGTCCTGGTGCTAGCGTTCAGACATGGCATCACAACTTTTATATACAGTGTAGTTGTGCAGTTATTTTTTTTGTATAGGCATTAGTTTGATCTTGACCATGCTAGAGGACTTTTAGTTAAGAACATATGATTTGGTTCATCCTTGATCTATTTTTTCTTCTAACTCTAAACCTTGGCTTTCCAGCATGTCCAAAGGCCGTTGGTGTCCTTTGGTCCTAATAGTTCTACAAAGCTTAGAACATGTCCCGCAGATGTCTGCAGGTATGTCACTCTTATAATATCACACCCAGTCGCTCATCCTTGATATATATGATGTATATGTTTGCTTCTAATTAATTAGTTTTTGTCTTATGTTTTGTTAGACATTAAGATTAAGTTCCCACGTGTTGTCTGACTTTGGCACGGATGACTTGTCAACTTCAAATGATAATGGTTGTTTCAGCACTTCCTGGCTTAGGAATTTGTCCGCTACTTCCAGTTCTTGGTGTAGTAGCTCAAAAAAGCCTAGAAGACTCACTGCAAATGACTTTGACAATTTCCACTTTCATGCGCAACCAAGTCCAATACCTACATCAGTATTGCAATTAGCTGGCTCAGCATATTTGATGAGGGCCACTGCCTGGGAGCACTAGGGAAGGTACTTATCTATTCTCTGTTAATGTTTATATTGTACAAATGCATTTTCATAGCAGCAATTGCAGGTTGTATATTGATGTTTCCAGCTTGGCACAGTATTGTGGTTGTGTGGGGTAAAGGGAGCGTCAGGTAAGCAATGACCAAGTGTCTTGATTAGGAAATGCAAATACTTAGGCTGCATGTTGTTGGACTATTCATCAATACTACTAAATGTTAGATACCTTTAAATACTAGAAACAGCGGGATATTGGCCCCCAATTTTTGTTACTTGTTCGATGTGCGTAAGATCTTTTAGAAACTCTTGGTCTTACATGGCGTTAATTCAACAATCGGTCTGCTTTAGCCTCTTGCTACATGAAACATTTGATCGTCTCCTTTGTTGCCAACTTTCAGCTGACGGTTTCTTATTTTCCGTTATTGCTTGAAGTTATTGCATAAGATCTTTCAGAAACTCTTGGTCTTATATAGCTTTAGTTCAACAATTAGTCTGCTTTAGCCTTTTGCTACATGAAATGTTTTATCGTCTCCTTTGTTGCCAACTTTCAGCTGACATTTTCTTATATTCCGTTATTGCTTGAAGTCATATTGAATCATATCATGGAATGAAGTGCAATATGGCCTTCTTTTTGCCAATTTGCTATATATATCCTTTCTAGAAACCTGATGCCGATTAACCCTATCCACATTGATCCGATGGTTCGAATGAATGCTTTGGTCTATGCAACCTGCTTTGCTGATGCTGCAAGGTAGAACATAATGAAATTCTTGCAATAATATTTATGTAACACCTACAGCCTTGTGTACATAATTATCCTGCTCCATGTAACCAGTAGCTTTTAGTCATCTTGGTGGTTTACTAATCTGGATATGTGATAGTATTGTATTTTCTTCTACAGTTCATCAGGGTTGTCACTAGCATATGCCAAGCTAATTCAACAATTAGCAATCTTTAAAGGATATTCAGGTTAGTTACTTGTATAGTTGTATATGACCAATATATATGTGCTACAACCTGAGATATGCAAGTTTCCATAGTTTCTTATGGCCTGATAGCATCCGATTATTCTGCAATGGCATTCTGTGCTCTCAAGCTTGCCGAAAAGAAGTTCACATCCTCAACGAATTCACAGATCAACCTTCTCAAAATGCAATTGCTACATGAGCGTGCCCTGCATCGGTACAAAGTTGTTTCTTTCACTTCTTTTATCAACTGCACTGTGCGTCCACAATTTGATTTGTTATTATTTGGTATAAAATTGATCTATGTAGAGGACACTTGAGAATTGCGCAACAAATCTGCGATGAATTTGGGGTGTTCTCATCTTCTGTCAGTGGAGTTGACATTGAGCCAAAGACTGAAGCTAGTCTACGGTGTGCCCGCTCATTACTCGCTGCAAAACAGTTTAGCCAGGTTCTGAATTTACCTGCTTACTAGTTTTACCCAAGAAGCATCCGAACATCCCCCCCCCCTCTCTCTCTCTCTTTTGCCTTCTTTCGTACTGGCTTGTTCAGAGCATTTCAACCATGTTGGTCTAAATATTCATGGAAAAAGTTTTGTTCCCCTAATACTTGAATTTCCTTTATGCAGGCAACAGCAGTTGTGAATTCTCTTTTCACTACATGCTACAAGTACAACATGCAAGTAGAGAATGCAACTGTTCTTTTATTACTTGCGGAAATACATAGAGTAAGATAAATCATTTTTGTTGAGACTGGAACCTAATGAATATTGAAATGTCATGCAGAGAGAACTAATATTTTCCCTCCCTGTCCCACAGAAGTCCGACAACGCAGTCCTTGGGCTCCCTTACGCATTAGCCAGCCAATCGTTCTGCAAATCATTTAATTTGGATCTGCTTGAAGCTTCAGCCACACTTACTCTCGCTATACTGTGGCTAACTCTTGGACCAAGCCATATAAAGAGGCCCTTAGGTCTTGTTTATCAAAGCCTTCCTATGATTCTCGGCCATGGCAGTCTTGAGTTGCGTGCTCGATCTCAGATAGTCTTAGCAAAATGTCATTTAACTGATCCAGAATTTTCAGGTATGAACCGGATGATGGTTTCCTATCCTGTGTTCTTAGTTTACACTTCGTTGTTTGATCGACCTTTCGTTATTATGACAGTTTCTGAAGATGCTCATGTTGTTCTGAACCCATTAAATCAAGCGGCTGAAAACATGCAGGTTTTAGAGGTGAGCTGATGGTTCCATCTCAAACATTCTTCCTGGACCATGAGAAATTACTGGGATCGAGTTCAAAATGCATGAAAAGGGACCTAACATCTCCACACAAATGAAAATCTATTGTGATATGCAATACCACGAGATGGCGGTAGAGGTGTATTATCTCAAGGCAATGACATATGACCACCTGGGCAAGGAAGGCAAGAGGGAGGAAGCCGCAGCTTGTTTAAAGGAGCACGTTACTGCCCTCGAGAACCCGTGCAACAAGGACGATTCACTTGCTTACTGACGTTGCATAGTTAATTCACAGACTCCTGTGAAAGTTGTGATGGACAAGAAACAGAATGTAACTCCAGTTTCTGTTTGAAGTGCTCTGCTGTTTTTGCTTTCTTTATGCTGTGTGCGATTGATAGCACCTCTAATAGATACGGGACACACTATATTTCCATGTTGAGATACTGACCCAAACTGGTTTCGACTCGTCTCGTTTGCAATTTGATTATTGATACTATATACAAGAGTTGTTCCTAGTCTCTCACAATCAAATTAAACTCACCGTCACAACAAAATTGGTTTGTTTTATACTTTAAAAAGAATCTTGAGCTGATAGTGTTCGGTCGAGGAATAAAGTTGATGGTATAAAATGTTTCAAGGTCAAATGATTGAAAGAAAATGTGAGTTCGCCATCAAACCTCACACTTTCAGGTAGTGTGAAAAATTAACCTTCTCATTTATATTTAGCATATCTTTTGGTGGCAATAAATTAATCATGTTAACACTTTCCGTATCAAACTTAGAACTTGTGAAGATTTTCCTATGCATCAAACACATCACATCATTTATATGGCCTTAACACCGTATATTTTGTACAAAAGAGAAGGATGGTCATATCTTAGGGAAATTAATAGCATATTTTCCAACACAAATTATCATAGTGCAATTAATGCTATAATTTTCTAGAGGTGATATATCTAGTGCAATTAATATATGATATCTTTTGTACGCGTACAATGAACTAATTCCTTATGATATATCTTATAATTATTTGCACCATTAAATGTGTGGTACACTTAGATGCATATAAATATGGTGGTATAGGAATTCGAAAACCAACAATTCCAGGTTTTAACAATGAAAGGAACACAAGCCATTAGTGTGACTCTTCTCATGTCATTTCTTGTTCTAGCGACCGGAGGAAAAGATGTGAGATATAGAAGGCAAGAGGACGACAGTACCCAGATTCTCACTTATCAAGGAGTTAATAAAACCATTCATGTATGACTAATTAACCTTCTCATGTATATTTAGCACATATTTTGGTGACTAACAAGCAAAGGAAACCTCAAAATAGATGGAAGACGGGGACGTCTATGACTGCATCGATGTGTATAAGCAACCGGCTTTTAACCACCCATTGTTGAAAGACCATAAAATCCAGGTAAATTAATTTCATAAAAATATGATATACATCCATGAATTGCTCAATATATTATCAGTTCACAATTAAGTCCACAAATGTTGCTTTCCTGTGTTCTACTCCCTTCTTGTTTCAACAATCTTTCTGGATATGCTTTTTCACATTACAAAATTTGGACTACTGAAAGTGAACTAAAGTAACAACCTTTTCAGATATTATAAGCTATGTCAATGATGAATAAAACTACAACATGTTTTGTGCGTATTGTCTGATGCATTTATAATATTTTGTAACATGGTGGTTGATTTTATTTTCAAACAGATGAAACCAAGTTCTTTCCCTGTTTGGATGGATACCCAAACATTTCCTTCGGATTCTTTTTCACAAGTGCAACCATCTATCATCAAGTGCCCAACAGGAACAATTCCAATACTGCGTAGTAATGGAAGTAGCACCATAGCAACACACAATATTGATGGGCTAAAAAACGATATGCAATGGGAGGTGAGTTTTTGTATAAGTTACAAAATGAATTTGTTATCATAGTTTGATGGGATTTTTTGATAGGGTTGATTATGCCCATTGGCGTATAATTGTTGCATTTATGATGCATATCAAATGTACAATGTTGGATTAAAGATGTACCATAGACACTATAAATAATCTGATTAAATTCCAAGAAAGTACTCTAAGAAAAAAAATAGTCATATTTGGATGGTAACAGTTAATTTTCCATCGAGGGTCACAATAATGAACGGTTTAGATTCATCAAGTTATTATTAAAATGAGTTTTTTTGGGCAATTTTATAGTGAATGAAGGGTCTCGTACTCTACAACATTTGAGTAGTTAGGAATGATTTTTGTGCCTTCAGATTGTTATCTCTACTAAATAAGCTATGTATATTACCTCGCAAAAAAAAGTTATGTATGAGCATTATTTCAGTTCTACATGAAGGAATTCAATTTCATTACCAAGTTTTAGTAACACTCTCTTGGAGAGTTTCATATATACTAGTCCCAAATTCTTAGTTTTTAGCATTAAGTTGTTTTCGTCGATCGTTGCTCTTTCCTTCCCAAAATGTGAATGACCACGCATCTTAAGATTGAAGTTGTATCGACAACGTGGCAATATGAAACGAAAGTGATAACATTTAAAATGCATTTGAATATGAATAATGTAATATGATTTATGTGTCACATAACCTAGAACTTCTTGGCTTAATTAGTGGTCCAATTAAACATTCTAATGGGATTGGCGCCTTACATTTTTTATAACGTGAATTACATGTGATATCCTATCAAGTTCATCTATACATAGTATTCATTCTTCACATTTGTAGATGTTACTTTTATTTCTTGCAGAGGGCGGGACTCAGATACATTGGTGATTTATTTGGGGCGCGTGCTCTAATAAATGTTTGGGAGCCAAAGGTTAATAAAGGTAGCCAGGATTCTAGTGCACTTTGGATAAATATTGAAAATGGAAGAGGACAACACACAGATCGGATGGGCGCTGGTCTTCGGGTATCTCCAACATTGAGTCGTGATGCTTTTGCTAGATTTCATGTTGCTTGGGTAATGCATACTATTATTTGGATACATGCTATTATTGGTTATATATTTGTATAAGAAGAAATTAATAATGTATGTTGATATTTTGTTTTTTGTTTTTGGCCTTGGGACAAACTTCACAGTACGATGGCTATTCAAAGAAGTCATGCATTGACTTCAACTGTCCTGGATATGTGCAAGTCCACCACAACGTTGCTCCTGGATCAAGAATTCAACCATCCTCTGTCTATGGTGGAGTACAGAAAGTAGTAGACGTTCAAATATTCAAGGTATTATGTCATTCTTAAAATTTGCGATTTCTCAAGCACCTTGTACGAATTAACTAATTATTAGTTTATTTACGGGCATATAATGAACTAATTAATATTGAATTATTATTTTAGGAGCCGACGTCGGGCCATTGGTGGGTGAGTGTCAATAAAATGCCAATTGGATATTGGCCGGGCGGATTATTCAAATTCATTAGATACAAGGGTGATTTCGCGTTCTGGGGCGGACAGGTTGAGGGGCTGACTGCCGCATCAAACTCTCCGCAGATGGGTAGCGGGCATTTTGCTTCGGAAGGATTCGGAAAAGCGGCGTTCATGGAAGGCATCGAGATTGCCGATTATAAGGGCTGGTTTGTGACCCCGGATAAATCCCGAGTGAAGCATGGGTCGAGCGATCGGTCCAAATACACCGCCGATGGATTTGAAGTTACAAAGGATTTAGGTATGCGTATTTTCTATGGTGGACCAGGGTCCAAGAGGGCCTGATGATAGTAATAATCTATGTATGGGCTCGACAAGTTAATAAAACAGACACCATGCAAAGTGGTCTTGCGGCATTATGTATGTCCGTGTACCATCGACTTCCGTTCGTGCTGATTTTTGTTTCTTGTTTCTTTTGCCGTGAGGGAGTGCAAATGCAATGCGACGGTAGACGATACAAGTTGAAGCCATGCGCGCGCGCGTATATCCGTCGTCGGTGGTTTGGTCATTAGATTAAAATCCAACAGTCATCCTTCTTTCTTCTCAACAAATCGTACTACTACTTACTTACTTAGTCTATCTATACTACTATTAATCAAGAAAACATCCTCAGAGGCGAACGAAAACTCTACCATCCACTGAATCGGCACGAAAAGGGGAGCCAACGTGTCCCGTAAAAAAAACTACAATCACGCAACAAACTCCCTCGCGATACCTAATCCTCGCCGCCCTCCTTGCGCTGCAGAGCCCCAACGCCACCCTCCCTGGACGCCCGCCGCACATCAGCTACCGCTCTCCCTGACGCAATGACGCCCACATCTTGATTCCTTCCTTGCCACCCCTTACCACCTGCTCCGCACGGCCCTGCTGCCCATCTCTCTTCCTCGCCCAACTCCGGCAAGGTCTCCTGCTCTCCACCATGGGGAGGGCTTGTTGACTGCGGCAAGAACACATACCATACTACCAGTACCAGTGATTGATAGGGATTCCTCAGGATCTGTTCTGTCGGGCTATTGGTGAGATTTGGCCTCCCGCGCCGCCCTGTGCCGCCGCCTCCACGACCGCAAGAACCGGGGATGGATTCTAAGTCTATCCGATTGATGGGTAAGTAATCTTGTCAGCATCTTGTTTGACCTGCTGCCCAATTTAGTTCTGAATACGCGAGCCTCTTCATGGGTTCAGGCGTCCAATCTTCATGGATGAGGACACGAGGGCTCCATCTAGAATTCTAGACCAAACTGCCATCGTCATGAGCCAAAACGAATTTCCGCTGACCAAGTTTCTCTGTGCTACTCCATGTCATGTATTGAGTCACAAATAAATCCAGGTGGATGTATATGCTACTGTTTCTCTTCAAAGAAAAAACAAACAATTTATCCTGATGAATGGATGTATATCTGTGGTGGATGATCTCTGTCTTTCTATTGCAGGTCATAATATGCATCCACACAATTCAAATTCATGTTCTGGACTAACCATGTATTAATTGCATAGTTACTTTTTTTTTGTTTTACTTCTACCCAAACTGAGTTCTAACAGTCAATATCTGATTCTGGTACAGTCTTCCGATGACAGTTACAACGGTTCTAGAGCATATATATCGTCCTCAATCCTCCTGATTTTCCTACCATCATTTCCATAGTATTTGAGTTGTAAGGCCTTGGCCTGTGGTAATTAATATTGATTCCTAAGCTTGAAAAGTGTATTGGCTAAATAGTACTCCCTCCGTGTCAAAAAATGTCTTACATTACGGGGCGGAGGGAGTACATGTTTGTGTAGGCTGAATTGTTTTTGCCGGAAAAATATCGTTACATGTATCATTTTAGTATGGTAATTATATCTTAGGGTATGAGAAATAAATGTACTAAACTATTTTTTCCGTGTAGGCTACTATGATTTGGAGGAGGTAATTGTTTCTGATGAAGAGTTAAATCTGGATTGTGAACTGTTACCGTGAACTGGAGAAGTGATTATATTTTTCTATATTATAACTAAAATGCAAGCTTTAACTAAATATTTTGTTATGTCCACCAATCGGCTTGTTCATTTAGTCTCATTTGTATCCACATAACCATAAGATAAAATATTTGGAAATATCGAATGGAGAGAATCAACATCACAGTTCTGAGGAGCTTCATTTCTCAAACTTTCTGGAGCAGACCATCTTGATCATTTTTGAAGGATGGGTGCTGGACTTTTCACATTTCCCTGAGAGGATCACTCCCGCAATAAATGTTGGTTTCTGATGGAATTATGTATCTGTATTATGCACCCCTGCCAATTTTGATTCTTGTTCTCTGGTAATCTACAGAGTGTAAGGTCTAACTGTGTCCGGCCATAATGGCGGGACAAATCTCTCATTTTCTGTTGTATTTGTTTTTCTCCGGGTTTTTTTGAAAGAGTAGTTGTTAGCCTTGGCTAAACCAATAGAATCTAGGCAACTATGCAGCATGTGGATGCATTACATTTTTCCTGAATTAGTCCTTTGAATTTGAAGCCCTTCGGAATTTTGCACTGCTCCTAGCCCATTGGCCATGGCATTGTCTGTATTATCTGTCTTCTCTGCTACAGCTCTCTCGGGCGCCAGCACACGTTGAGTTTTATCCGCACGTACTGACGGGAGACAGGGGCGGAGCCAGCACAGGAGCGTTGGGTTCAGCTGAACCCAACGATTTGTCCTGTCCAGGTATGTATACACATGTAAGTACGTGCTTGAACCCAGTAAAAAATAAGGATTGAACCCATCAACTTGCAACGCTTGATGAGAAGCCCAAAAGCCCACAAAATTAAACCTTCCGTGCAGCCTGGCTTGTTCGTGGCTTCCTGCCCCAATTCCTATTCTCCTATACGTGTATACACCAGCCGCCAGCCGCCAGCCGCAACAAACCCTTCATTTTTTCTGTAGCTTCCTCAACTCGATCTACCCTCTTCTGTTTTGCCTCGATACACCAGCGACGAGCCAACAAGGTACACCAAACTCTGCGATCTCCCACTCCCCTTTGGTCGGAAACGGCAATCATGCCTGCAGTTGTAGACCAAATTCGAGGTACTGAGTCGTCCTCAAATCTCCTCTTTGTTGTGCATGCAGTAGTTTTCTAATTACTTCTTCTACCGACTTGCTCTTGGTTGATCTATACTATGGATCGGATTTCTCGAAAAGAAATCGATCACCAGATTAAGGTAATGATGTAGGCAAAGCGCACCAAATGCCACTGCAAGCAGTCTTCGGAAGCCTTCTTTCGTAGAAAAATTAATTTGGATCAGTTTCCTTAGCCCGATCTCATCTACTCCCGGTGGACAAAAAAATAAAAAAATAAAAGGTAAATAAAATAAAATCTGAAATTTATGGAAATGAAAGATGGTCAAGTGTTCTGGGTGCATCCAAAATTTGCTTCCACGATGACTGTCGTGGTGCAATGTAGATAGAAAACAAAATCAGTGCTTCAAAATGTCTATTTTTAAAGCTTTTTGAGAGGTCCGGTTTTGTTTATTTTGTCCACAGCATCTCACCCTGAAAGTTTGGAAGCATTTATTACACTTGAGCATGTTTGATGCAAAAAACAAAATATTTCCTTTTATTTTTGCTACTATTTTTTTAAAATTTAATTTTCACAGTGGGTGCAGATGAGCTCCAGCTCCAATACGCTATCCTAGTGCTATAATATTGTTGTGAGATGGTATACAATTTCACTTTACATTTAACTAATCCGTACCAAATCTTTATAACGAGTTAGTGAGTGAACCCAATGACAAAAATTCCTGGCTCTGCCCCTGACAGGAGACGAGAGTGGTGCTGCGGGGGAAGGCAGGGAGAGAGGCAGCCCTGATGGTCAAGCGCAGGTGTGCGGCGGCTGACATGGGATGAGGTGGGGAGGGGTGCCGTTATTGCATATATATATATGACATGGCTTTGGCTACCGGATACGTGCATGGCACGTGCAAACTTACTAGTAATAACAAATGACAAACTCGGTCAACTCATTACTCGCTGGTAGTAGCTATCGTGAGTTCGTGACACGATGAAACCACCGAAAGACCATCGTATATCCATCGTCGGCGTCGGTGGTTTGGTTCTACCGGAGCCGCGACTCGTCCTTGTGGCGGGAGACGAGCTTGGCGGTGTCACGCCACCGGGACACCTCGCGCTCCTTGTCCCGCAGCTTCCTCTGCGCGCGCTGCAGCTCCGTCTCCAGCTCCGCGATCCGCTGCTCGTGCCGTGACTGCAGGAGCTCGTGCAGCCTCCGCTCCAGCACCCGCGCCGGCACGCCGCCGTGGCACGGCTTGCTCTCTTCGACCTCCTCGTCAGTATCTCCCTCCTCCTCCTCCTCCTCCTCCTCCTCCTCCTCCTCCTCGTTGTCTTCGTGTTCCTTGCAATCTCTTGCCGCGTCACCGAGGACACCGTCTATGTGGACGCAAGCAAGGGAGCCGCTCTCCGATGAGATGTCGCTCTTCGCCTCGGACTGCAAAATCAATGGGAATTCAGTTCAGCACAGCGTCAAATTGGCACAGAGCGAGCACGCCGGCGGCAGTGGCGACACGTACGGGTGCACGGTACCTCGAGCTGGTGATCTCGCCGCGGGGTCACGCATTCCTCCTCCCCGTCACCGACGTCCGAGTCGAGCTGCAGGCGCGTCAATTCCGCCTCGAGCTCTGCTTCCATCTGATCCATCCCAGCGGCGACAACATCTCCAACGCCGCAGGCCGAGGCGGCATCGCGCGAACCACGGGACAACGAGGCGTCCTCGCCGCCGGCATCGGAGAAGACGATGCGCTCCTTCACGACGCTGGCACCGTCGTCGACATGGCCGCCGTCAGACAAGTCGGAGCGGGTGCTGCCACGCGCCTCCGCCCTGACGTCCAGCACCAGCCGCTCCATCTGGGCGCGCAGCTCCGCCATCCTGCTCAGCTCCGCCGCGCCCCTGGACAGCAGCAGCACCAGGCCCGCGCCCAGCCCGAGGCTCGCGGCCGACACCTCCGGCGCCGCCTTCAACCCTGCGCAGCAAATGAACCACACCACGCCATTGGCCATCACCATCAACGTCGATCACTAACTCAGCCAGTTCGCGGTGCTCACTCACGTACCCTGGACCTGGAGGGAACTCCGAGGCGACTCGCGAACTTCTGTTTCTTGCTTGCCCGCCATGACCACCTTAGGCGCGACCACCTCCTCCTGTACGGCGTCCTCCTTGGCGGCCGCTCCGGCGCCGCTGGAGCAGTAGCGGGGGATGCGCATGCGGCAGCCGAACCCGCCGCTGCCCCTGCCGAGAATGCGCGACAGCAAGGACCGTGGCGAGCGGCACTCGCCCCGGATCCTGCTGACGCCGGCAGCATTGGTGAGGAGGGCGCCGACGGTGGCGGGCGATGAAGGCGGGGAGGCAGAGAGGCGCGGGGGCAGCGGCAGCGCTTCCGCCGTGCTCCTCTCCATTGCCATTTGCGATCGAGACTTGGAACTTGGAAGGGTTCGAGGAATGCTGGAGGATTCCATGGGGCTGATGGAGGCGCGCGTATTTATAATGAGGCGGAAAAGGTGGGGGGTGAGGGGTTTAAATGGGCGTTAAACATTCCATGTCCTTTGACCAACCACGCTTCATTCTCCCCTTGATTGAAGTAACGCTGTCTATTTCAGGTGACTGAGGATAGAGTACTAACGTTTTGCCAAATCTTTTCAATAATTCTCAGTCCTTTGAATGTTTGAATCTCTGTGTTTAAAATAGTGCTCTTTGAATTTGGAATCTGTCACCTCGATGACAAGTTTGTGCAGTTCGGGTTTGTAAAATAATTGACTTGTTAATTTTTTTTTCAGACAACCGATAAATGAACACCACTACTGAATTCCGAAGCAGAATTTTTGTCAAATTGATCTCGTGTCCAATTTCAATTGCAATGAAATTAATAAAAACCCATGGTGAAGCAATAGTTGATTGGAGCAAAGCTATAACGTGCATCTAATAGGTGGCTTACAAATTAGAACTGTGTGACATTTGGCTAGCTGCCAATGTTGTCGAGCAAGCCTTGTTTAACACTACAAGAAACATTTCGCTGAACTATTATTATTATATTATGGGAAACCCATCTCTGCACATATGAAGCCCATCCTTGCGCCAGATAGGCCGAAATTCTAGGACAGACCAAAATATTTCATAACCAATATAAAAGGAAATCTTCCTTATATTTGTCAAGCAACATGTTAGAAAGGTGGACTGGTTTGCACGTGTGTGCTGACACTGCATGAGCACGGTTCTTATCCCTCCCAACGCAATTTTATTTAATTTTTGAAGAAAACGGAACGCAATTTTTTACGTGCAACTCAAACGACGGACGAAAAAACACAAAACGGGATGACCTACGAAAAAGCCTGATGGACCAAAAAAAAATGGAGAAACAATCCTCCCTTTGACAACGGACGAAAAAAAAGCACAAAACGGGATGACCTACGAAAAAGCCTGATGGACCAAAAAAATAGAGAAACAATCCTCCCTTGGACAACGGACGAAAAAAAAACACAAAACGGGATGACCTACGAAAAAGCCTGATGGGCCAAAAAAAGTGGAGAAACAATCCTCCCTTTAATATTAGGGAGAGATTCTAATTCATGCATGAATAAGTTGCTGCCCAGGTAACTCAAGAATCCATTTTGTAGAAACCGAATGGCCCATCAAAAAAGAATTTTACACCAGACGTGCTACCTTCTATCGTCTAGAACTCTAGATCACAAAAAAAATGACTGTTATGATTCTCCAACTTTGGACATTGTCTAGCGCGAGATGATGATCCAAGGCATCCATGAACAAGCCAATGTTGATGAAATTGTGGCTTCGAGCAATAGCATGGAGCTGACTCGAGCATTTTTGCATGTCAGCTCAGTTGGGGAGGTGCTCCCCTCGGTTTTCTATCTAGAGATAGACAACGTCGGGTGACCCTCCCAGCTTGAAGACTTATGAGTCCGATGAGTTCTTGAGCGCTTTAGTCGCACTATGTCATGTTCCTTGCTCGATGCACCGGTTTGTGTGCAGATTGGAGGGGCCAGTAATTATGCCGAGAGGAGTATTGGACATTACGAATAACAAAAAGTGCAACATCCGGACTTCCAGACGTGTTGAATTTGGACAGGCTGAGACTTGAGGGTATTTGCCCAAAGGCACGGCCTCAAAGAAAGTCATGACAAGGATGTGCAGGAGAAGATAAAATCTGACCTGCATATGTACAATAGGCACTCACGCCGATGGTGATACACGCAGTTCGTGCCTTGGTAGACATAAATGTTTGATCGAGTTTGTCATAAGGTTAGGCGCGAGTACACGTGAGCAAGTCGCAGGCGTGGTAAACCGAGATTCGGTTTTTCTAAGAGAAGAAACCGAATAGCTCATCCATGAAGAGTTTTTTTACACATACATCACGATCGATTCCCTTTTCAAAACCTGTTGCAGCAGCTCTGGCTCTTCCTGCATATGATACAGCGTCTGGATCACAAAATAATACTATCAATTAGTCCGACACCAAAACAAAACTACTTTGGAGATGTTGCTGCACAATGTCATGAATCTCCGGCCAGGAGCGCGTCGATCGCGACCTATCGGCAATGATACCCACCGCTAGCTGCGGTTCAAAACCATTTGGCACGTACGCATGCCTCCATCCGTGGTAGTGGTACAGTACAGGATGGACCGACGGTAGGTCTCCCCTTGAATCCATGCACGCGCCCACCTGCGCACATTTACAAGTCCCAGCTAACCCTCTCTCTCGTGGTCGAGCCGACCACTTTCGAATTTCCAACCCAGCTGGCTCGGTCGAAACCCTCGATCAGTTCGTACGCCGTTTTTGGTGCGCGATTTGTATGAAATATGCACTGACGCGAGATGGGGTCGCAGCAACAATGAGTGGCGCGGTGGTGGTTGTTGGGTACGCTCCCGTGCTCGTGACCGACCGTGACCCACCTTATACGGTTCACGCGGTGGATCGGCCTGGTCAGGGACAATCCCCAATCATTGGCAGGCACAGAGACAACAGGTATCGGGAATCGATCGGTCGTCCCGTGTCCTACCCGGGCCGCGCTATATATACTCAGCCTCCCCGCTAGGCCGGTGGCGTACGGACCCATCTACTTCCCCGGTCGGCATAACCTTGCACACACGATCGACAGGATCGATCGCCCGATTCCATGGCGGCATCGAGTCCGGAGTGGTCGAGCCTTTTGCCGGAGCTCCTAGGCCAGGTCATCCCCCGCCTCCCGCACCTCGCCGACCATGCCCGCTTCCGCGCCGTGTGCCGCTCGTGGCGCTCTGCCATGCGCCTCCACGGCCCCCGTCGGCAAGGGCTTCCCTGGATCGTCCTTGACTATGGCGCCTATCAAACGCTCCCAGACAGTCGACTACATCGGCTCCCCCTTCCGTGGAACGTGACATGTGTCGGCGCCACCAACGACTGGATCGCCCTCGACCGCGTGGACTACGTTGCGCTTGCGCAAAAACACACGTACACGCTATACAACCACTTCTCCGGTGTCACGGTGCCGCTGCCGGAGCTGGACTCCGTCATCGGGAAGGTCCACGAGAAGTTTGAGATCCGGAAGGTGCTCATGCGGTCGACGCCTGACGATCTTGTTGCGGTCACAGGCAACATATGGAAGTACCCTTTAATCCTGTGTCGACCTGGTAAGCGAGCATGGGTGGCGAGGCCATTGGTTATGCCGTACTTCCGTATCATCGATTTTGCGTTCCTTGGAGACATGCTCTACGCGATCACCAAGGCCGAGAACCTTTATGCCATCCACCTTGCCGAAGATGATCAAGGCAATCCTAGGGTCTCCTTTGTCAAACGAATCACCACGCACACCCCTTACCCCAATGGTGATAGAGACAATCATGACATTTGGATGGGTACGACTGGCAACTATAACGAAGACGCCCCTGAATTGGTTGGTGGTGATAGTGAGATCGACAATGACAATGACCACTCCTACGCCTACAAGGGTATGTTGCCTGAATGTGTAGAGTTTGTGAACGAAGGACGAGAATGCCTCGTGATTTCCAGACACCTTGTTGAGTCGCATGGTCAGTTGCTCATGGTTAGGTGGCAATGCTTAGTCTCGGCTTCCACTCCAGACCACCCCACTCGCAAGGTCGAAGTCTTTGAGGCGGACGTGGACAAAGGCACATGGGTCCCAGTGGACAACGGGCTAGGTGGCGGTCAGGCGATGTTCATCAGCGAGGGCTTCAACAAGATAGTCTCTGCTCGTGGAGAAGTGAAAGAGGATGTCATATATTTTCCTCATACGAACGATGTGTTTGACATGCAAACAGGGATTATTGGAAGTTTAGGGCTCAAAAGTCGTTTATACGCCTGTTGGATGGCGTGGGTCTTTCCACCAGACTTAGTTGTTTAATTTACGAGTAGTATGTGTCCAACCTATTTCTACAGGTATTTTTTGTTTCATTTTTTCATTGAATATTAGCTTCCCAATCAGGGAATTGTGATATTTGCTATCTCAATCTTTCACTAGTGCAAGCTGCCACATCATTAGTCACTACAACTACGAGATTGGTGTTGTAGGTATTTCAATCATTCTTTGGTGTACTTAGGACGAGTTGGTGACCAAATCAATATATACACCATCACTCATTCCATCATATGTATGGTGACTGTTTTATTAGCTTTGTCTTGTGCGTCCATACATATTACTATCATCAGATCAGGACCTCATGGAACCTGGTCCACCATAGTAGAAAGTCATCCCGAAATTCTTGCTAATGTCAAATCCACCCGTGGTGTATTTGGAGTGATCGCTCGACCCAATCTCCACCATGTATCTATTTGGGGTCGCAAACTTGACCGTGTCGTCTGCAATCTCGATCTTTCTTATGAACGCTGCTTTTCTATATCCTTCTGAAGCAAAATGCCCGCTGCCCATCTGCGGAGACTTCGATGACGCTGTCGGCCCCTCAACCTGCCCGCCCCAGAACGCCAAATCGCCCCTGTATCTAATGAATTCGAACAGCCCACCCGGCCAATATCCAATTGGCATTTTATTGTAACTCACCCACCAATAGTTTGATGTCGGCTCCTAAAATAATTCAATATTAATTAGTTAGCTATATGCCCATAAATAAATAAATTAATTAGTTCATTTGTACATGGTACATACTTGAGGCATCGCAAATTTATTTTAAGAATAACATAATACATACCTTGAATATTTGAATGTCTGCTACTCTCTGGTCTCCACCATATACAGAGGATGGTTGTATTCTTGATCCAGGACCAATGTGGGGGTGGACTTGCACATATCCAGGACAGCTGTGGTCAATGCAGCCCTTCTTTGAATAGCCATCGAACTGTGAAGTTTGTTCCAAGGTCAAAAACAAAAACAAAAAATCAATATATATATATATATATATATATATATATATATATATATATATATATATATATATAGAGAGAGAGAGAGAGAGAGAGAGAGCATGTATCCAAATAATATTATGCATTACCCAAGAAACATGAAGTCTAACAAAAGCATCACCACTCAATGCTGGAGCTACCCGAAGACCGGCGCTCACCCGATCAGGCTGTTGTCCTCTTCTATTTTCAATACTTATCCAAATTGCACTGGAATCCTGGCTACCTTTAACCTTTGGCTCCCAAATATATGCTAAATATACATGAGAAGGTTATGAGCACTTAACCTTTGTATTATGGTGAAAGACCCAAATTTTGAGGTGAAAGGCCAAAAAGTTTTGGCTTCGTTACAAACAAGGCCTAAATTTTGAGGCGAAAGACCAAAAAGTTTTGGTTTCATTACAAACAAGGCCAAAATTTTAACAAGTCGGGTGGATTTTCACTAGAAATTTCAGCAGCATAACGCGTTTGCGGAGAATCAAAATCATTCATTCACTCCCAAGTCAAGTCATTACAGAGGATGGAACATTCCATATCATCATCCAACCAAATCATTTCCTCAACAAGAGCCAAACACATCTACTCCCTCCGTTCCAAAATAGATGACCCAACTTTATACTAAAGTTAGTATAAAGTTAGTATAAAGTTAGTATAAAGTTGGGTCATCTATTTTGGAACGGAGGGAGTAACAAGCTAACCCAACCCACCACAAACTAAATAAGCTTCCACTTCTCACAGTTGGCCCCATTCCTTGTGTTGAATGAATGGTCACACGAAGACCAAGACAGACCTTCCTTGCGTTGAATACCAAAGCATAGCCAATCTTCATACCGCCTCCTGTAGCCTCGCGTGGAGATCAGAATCCTGGGTGGCGACAAAGTAGTGCTCCGGATTCTTATCCGTAGCCACTACACCGACCACTTTTGTCATCGTCGCAACTGAACACACAAATAAAATTCTAGAGGAAAAAAACAATCAGAGCTTCTCGAAGTCACAATAACACAAAAGTATCATCACTGAATGCAGCAGCAGCATGAATACACTCGACACATCGACAGAAATCCATTGAACAATCAGTGCTTCAAATTCATGCAAAACTACAGTAAAACTACCATTCCTGGATGACTGAACGCAGTCGTATACAATCAAACCGACCAACTAGCAAGTGCTAAGCTCTACTACCTCCGTCCAAAATTACTTGTCGCTCAAATGGATGCATTTAGTGCTAGATACATCCATTTGAGCGACAAGTGATTCCAGGAGGAAGTATGATTCAGGAATAGACACGATCTCTATGGTGTGAATCCATCTTGAACAAGGCAAAAAACAATACAAATTCAGTTGATACATCATGGCATGTGATCTAGTACACCAAACGCCCTGTATCTCAAACAGCATGTGCATTTTCTGCGTGGGCGCCTGTCACAGGACAGGGGCTTGTTTGGCATGTTTCATTAAAAAAGCGAGTATATGTATATCTGTATGATACTAATTAGTTCCTTATACTAGCAGAAAAATTCGCCACGTCAAAACCATAATGACATAAACCTGCCACGTCGAGAAATATATAAATAAAGGTCATCCCTACTTTTTTGTTGCAAACACTGTGGAGTAACTAACCACATTTAGAAACTGCACTGCCATAAGCACAAAACTGAACGTTCCATTCTTAAAGGAGCAATTAATGATATTTTGGGAACAATTATATTAGTTATTTTTTGGTCCCACAAATGGAGGTTATTTTCATCCCAACAAAAGCAAAAGGTCAACAGGATTTGTGTGCACCTACTCAATAAAAGAAGAGCTGAGCGACACCCATAGTCGTGAGTTCAGAGCAAGCAACCGGAGGCGGGAACTCACCATGGCCGTTATGTAGCCGATGCCGAAGAGGCAGCAGGTCCAACGGAAAGAGCCTAGCACCACACACCTCCTGGATGAACCCCTTGTCCTCTTTCTAATGTACCTACCGATGACAGATGCACATGAGGGACAAGAGCTCAAATCAACAAGGGAAAAGAAGAAACTGCAAAGAAGAAACTATATGTATAGGTACCTACCGGGAGCTCCATCTTGTGCCTTAGTGAGCATCTCACTAGCCACTAAGCTGAGCTCGCTCTTATTTAATGTGAGAAACCATGTCGATCATCTGCACCTGAAATGCAAGTATTTAGTTAAAACCAACCGTGTGACAAACAATCATATTCTCAAACAACACACATGCTATTCTGGCTTGGCAGTACTGGTTATAGAACAATATTCTAACATCACAAGGGGGTTCATTCATTCGGCGACCGAGTAGAAAAATGCCTTAAAAGTAAACTGTATGCTGCTGCTAGGTGATACACGTCCAAGGCATAAGAGTCGTGCGTGTCACAGGAAACAATGATGGTCATGTACAAAGGCAAAGCCTGGATCGATAGTGTCTTGAGCAAGAACCGCGTGGTTTCTGAAATTGAAACAATAACAAACAGCAAGAAGATGGTTGCATACATACAGATCCATCCATGTGTTAACAGGAAAGTTAAGCAGACCGGTCTCCATCTTGTCTCTCTCTTTGGTAACGAACTAAATAAATCGACCACAAAGAAGACTTGTTCATATAGACTACACGGAGTGCTAGTGCTAGTACAAAGGGGTCCAGAAACAAAGGAGCAGCTAGGTACCTCCATGAACCTGAGCTTGGGTGTAGGTACACCAACACGTACCAATGGTGAGCTGCTTCACACATCAGAGAGGAAAAAGAAGACATGTCAAAGAGAAGATGACTGAAACATATATGCAAGCATTGCACCAATATAAATGTATATAGGTACCTGCTCTGGAGCTCTATCTTGTGCGTTGCACTCAATGACTACAGGACGCCGCCTTCGTGAGCATCTCACTACCCACTAAGCTCGCTCTTGTTCAATGGCAGAAACCATGTCGATCATCTGCACAGAAAAAATCGAAATGCAAGTGTTTTAGTTGAAACCAGCCGCGTGACAATCAACCATGTGGTGAAACAACACACATGCTATTCTGGCTTGACAATCAATGATTCAATCGGAGGCCAAGTAAAAAAAAGCCTTGCAGTAAACGTTATTTTGCTGCTAGGTTATACATGTCCAAGGCATAACATCTGTTCGAGCCACAGGAAACAAGGATGGTCGTGTACAAAGGAGGCGAAGCCCAGGTCGATAGTGTCTTGATCAATACAAACAGCATGATTTCCGAGATTGAAGCAATAACAAACAGCAACAAGATGGTTCCATATATAAATACAAATACATTCATGTGTTTGCAGGAAATTTAAGCAAACTGGACCTCATCTACTCTCTCTCTCTCTCTCTCTCTCTCTCTCTCTAACTAACTAAATAAATTAACCACAAAAAATGGGTCTTTTTTTTCTTTGTTGCCAATCAATCCGTGATTAGTAAAGTAAGCAGGTCAGCACTTAGCAGAGTCATGGTAACAATGACAACATGAAATGCAATAATTTGTCAACATGGTCTTCTCTCAAAATCAACTTTGAATTCTCCACATTACTAAATCTTCAGACCGCCACAAGTAAATTTCCATGTACAAGTTCAGTGATTCTGGATAAACAAAAATGACTAAAAGATGGCATTGGTCAATAAGCATGCCGATAGAAAAGATTGGAGATAGAGTGGGCGCCTGTCACAGTACAGGGACTTGTTTTGGATGTTTCATCAAAAAAGCGAGTATAAGTATATCTGTATGTTAAGAATCAGTTCCTTATACTAGCGAAAATAGCAAGCTAATACAGTATTCATCGAAACGAGCAGAAGAGAGGGGGAGAGTGAGGTGGGGAGGACAAGAGGGACCTGCCGTGATGAGTACAGAGGGTCAGAGCAGCGTGGTCGTGGTCGTGGCAGAGAGGGCCTTCCATGGCTGCCAGTGTGTGGTCGTGACTAAGTTTGTACATGCCAATGAAAACAACATACAACAAGTGAATCGTAAGAACTCGCTCTACTACACACACCAAACTGAAAGAAAGAAAGAAAGAAAACTCCATTTGAGCATCCCCACCAGTGGTGCGAAGGAAGAGCACAGATAAACATTGTAGAGACCTCTTTGTACTGAAGCTGCTCGTTGGAGCTGAAGAATTGGAGGTGCTGGTGTGCTTGGTTGGTGGTGAGGCCGTCACGGCTGCACCTCGGGTTGCCCAACATTACCTACAGCAGAGAGGGAGCAGCGTCAGCTTCAGGAACAGTGCAACATTTGCCAAATCGACAGAAAACAAGTAAGCATGCAATGTTTATTAATCTCCAGCCAGAAGAAACGAACAAGCATGTAAGAGAACAGAAGTACAACACATACATCACCATGCAAAGAATATTGATCTCCAGTTAAGTCTACTTGCTAGCTAAGACATGATATGGCCGTCACTCATCAACATAGCATTTGAACTAAAGAAATGCCGTAAAAGAAAGAAATTCACAGAGTCATGACCGCCTTCCCCGGATAGTTATGTTTAGAACAAACAGTTTGCAGTAGTAAAAGCCTAAACATATGCCGCCTATTGGGATGTGGTAAACACAATTTGGTTGCACCGTTGACAAAATTAGTCGATCCAAAATAAGCCTGAAACATACGTCTCCTACGGATTAATCATGGTATGGATCCATCTTCACGCAACAGTACAAATGCAGTCTAGAAAAAGCATCCAACTCTGAACCTTTGGTAAACCACGCATAGCATGTGATCTATCTTCAGGAAAGGGGCAAATTTAGTACACCAAACACCATGTATCTCAACAGCTTGTGTATTTTCTGTGTGCGCGCAAAGTAAATTTGGACGAAATTTAACTATAAGCTTGTAAAAAACAGTGAAAGCAACATACAACAGCAGAAATCGTGTCACCTCATCTAGATGCAGCAAACAAGACTTTTTTCTGGTATGAACTTGAGTGACAGTGGCTTAAACCTCCGCGATGGCCATGATGGCAGTAGTGCCCCATGACCCAAGTGAGCGAAATTGACATGAACCCCAAGAACTCGCACACACACACACACACACACACACACACACACACACACACACACACACACACACACACACACCAAACTGGAAGAAAGAAAGAAAACTTCGGTAAGTAAGAGCACAGATAAACATTGTAGAGACCTCTTTCTACTGAAGCTGATTTTTGGAGCCAAAGATTTGGAGGCGCTGCTGGGCTTGGTCGGTGGCGAGGCCGTCGTGGCTGCACCTCGGGTTGTCCAACATCACCTACAGAAGACAGGGAGCAGCATCAATGTCAGGAACAGAGCAACATTTGCCAAATCGACAGAGAAAGAGAGAGACGCGGGGATGAGAGACGGGGAGGCAACCTTGACTATTAGATCCGTGGCATGTGGAGGGGCAACGTCCCGAGAAGAAGCGCACGAACAAAGGAATCACTGGTCGGTCTCTCGCTCGTCCTTTCCGGCCGGCGTGTGAGCTCGAACACCTCCGACCTCCTTCTCCTGAAGCTGCTGAAGGCGCTGCTGCGCCTGGTTGGTGTTGAGGCCGTCGTGGTTGCACCTCTGCTTCTCAAACACCACCTAGTGTACAAAAGTGAGGGAGCGGCATGAACATCACGAACAGAGCAACATGGACAATATTGTCACTTGCGTGCGTGAGGAAACCACGAGTGCCAAATTGACAGGGGAAAGAGATATAGGCGCAGGGACTTGAGAGGGAGAGGTCACCTTGACGAGATCCATGGCGGAATCCCGAGAAGAATCCTCTCCGGCTCCGCGCGCGAGCTCGAGCACGACCGACCGTCGCGGATCCCCTACGAGCTCCTCTCCCGGCGTTCAGAGCCCTTGACGACTGCCGTGGCGGATCCGGGAGCAACGCTTCTGAGAGTTAGCCGAGAACGTCGGGGAAGAGCGCCTCTGAGAGTTAGCCGCGCTGGTGGGTGGGGAGCACCAAATCTCAGTCAAGCACAAACCTTGAGGAGGAAGGAGGGAGCCCACGTCCATGGCGTCCAGGCGAATCAGAGCGAATAGCAGGGAGCCCTCGTCGACGGCGTCCGTGGGAGCAGAGGAAGGGCGGCATCCATCCGCCCAAGAGAGAGAGAGAGAGAGAGAGAGAGAGAGAGAGAGAGAGAGAGAGAGAGAGAGAAGGCGGACGCCCCCTCACTCCTACTCTCCCTCATCCCCTGCTCAGTCGCGCCATGGCAGGCCGCGGCGCAGCTCGACGACGACGGCCAGGGATCTGGGCGCGCCACGGCCGCCGGCACACCTGCTGGGTCGCGGTGGCGGTCCCCTTATCGCGGTCGGGGAGTGGAGGAGGGGAGGGCTGGGGAGATGGCCGGCGTCCGGCGACGTGGGCGTGAGGGAGACGGGCGGTGGGTGGCGGCGGCGATGTGGGAGGGGAAGAGGCCGATGTGAGACGGGTGCGTGGGTTTAGGCTTCCCCCCTTCTATCTCACACACACACAAAAGAAACACATAAGTTTTGTGAAGGGAGTAGATCCCACATATCCATGAGCTGATTGGTCTTTGCGCGGCTCACGCGGATCGATCCCGTGTACACAGAGGCAACTCGATTGACCGATGAGTTGATTGGTCGTTGTGTGGCTCACGCGGATCGATCCCGTGTACACCGGGGGCAGCTCGATTGTATTATTGTTTCAATAGTCCACGGATCGATGGAGGCATGCGGCGGTGTTATTGGTCCATGTTCCATGAAAAGTTTTGAGGGAGTAGATCCCACGGATCCATGACGTGGACGTGGGCAACACCGGATTGTTTTGCTTCCCACGGATCGAGCTCAACTCCCAATCGATCCCTAAGCTGGTTGTAATGGCGAGTATCATATACTAGTATCATGCATATGATACTAATGTATGATACTACCTCCCTAATGCATAGTACTCCCTCCGTCCGGAAATACTTGTCGCAAAAATGCATAAAAATGGATGTATCTAGAACTAAAATATGTCTAGATACATCCATTTCTCCGACAAGTATTTCCGGATGGAGGGAGTATCATATTTTAGTATCATGTAGTAATCTATTTATTGCCATGCATGACACAAAGTAGCGTAGCATTTATTATGATACGGTATCATAATATGATACTACACCCTCTTTTTCTTCATTTAATACTATGACAACTCATCAAAATTGCCTAATTGGCATGCATGATACTAGCTATGATACTACCATTACGACCAGCCTAAGTGGCGTGTGGTGTTCCTGCTCTGTGATCGGCCCATTTAGAGCAACTCCAACGTGCCGACCTAAACGGATGACGATTTTGTCCGTTTTTTGTCTGTTTAGGTCGGTCAGGCGGACATAAACGTCTGCTTCCGCGTTTGGGTCGGCGCATGCGTCCAACGTTGGCCCGACCCATTTTGACGGCGCGCGAAAAAAAAGAATACAAACATTTCAAAAATAAAAACAAACACTAATTAAACATTAAAGCCGACCACGAAGGCCGGCAGGAATCCACGCGTCCACATTTACATTAATTAAACAAAATAAGTACGAGGCGGTGCGCTGCCCTAGGCTTCCTCCTCGTCGTCGTCGGGGCCGGTGAGGTCGATGAGCGTTGGCGCAGGGCCGTCCCAAGTAGGCGACCTCCGCCTCCTGGTACGATGGGGGGGCGGCGGCGAGCGGCGGGCTACTTCGCGGATGCCGCTTCGCCTTGCCTCCTCTTGCTCGAAGGCGAACCAACGAGCCCAATAGGGCGAGTCGACATCGTGCGTGCCGTCGCTGCGCTGCTTTAGCGTCAGCAGCGCCCGCCGGCGCCGCACCTCCTCCTCCTCCTCGTGCGCCTAGCCGACCGCGGCGCCACCGACACTGGGATCCTCTCTGGATCCAAATGACAGTCGTGCAGCAGGGTGACGTCGGGGTAGGGGAGAGGGACGCGGTGCTGCCAGTGCCACTCCCCCTGGTGCACTGGCACGTTCATGCGCTGCCTCAGCCGTCGAGAATGTGACGCAGGAGGCGAGGGGGAGGCTTGGTCTTGGCTTTGCCGGCGCCGGAGCCGAAGAAGAACCCCATCTTTGCTTGGCTACAGGTGGCTAGGGTTGCCGCCGACGAGGGAGAAGAGGGTGGCGAGATGGGGACGGGGGCTTTCTGGAAGCGGATGAGGACGCCCCCGCCCCCCCTGCACGCCCGGCTTAAAAAATGACGACCGCCGTCACTGACATGTGGGCCCGAGGTGAGCGGTTGTCATAAATTAAGCTGACCAAACTAGTCGCGGGGTAGTTGGACGGCCGCCAGGTGGGGACACAGCGAACACCGAGAAGACGCGCGAGCCGTCCGCTTCGCGTTCGCACCGACGCATTTCGGCCGCAAATGCATCGGCGCGGAGGAATTTTGGGTTTGGGTCGGCGCGTTGGGCCTCCACTTTTGTCCGTGCCGACCCAAACGGATGCATGCAGATGTTTTGGGTCGTGCGTTGGAGTTGCTCTTATCTAACCCATGGATCGATTATCTACTTTGGCCAATCCCAGCCGCATATGCATATCCAATGGGTCAAACGATAGTGTTGATTGTTTGTTGCTCCCTGATTGGTTCATCTTCATTTCCCACGGATAGATCTTCTCTTGAGCCGATCAACCTTATGCCAACATCCAACGGACCGCTTCATTTGGGCTGACCTAGGTGGGGTCATATTTCTACCTTTTTTTATTCTCATATAATAAAATGATTAAGTTGGACAAAAATATTTTTGCACTCGTAAATTGTCGACTTCCTTAAAATAGGTTGAATGTGCACCATCGTTGAACGAGTGGATAGGCCAGGAGGCACACACTTAATGCATAGCAACACACATGAGCACATACACTGATGTAATTGTCATGCACGAGGTATGGTGTGCCGACCGTTATTTTCTGTCAACACTTTCGGATGGCCTCATGCACACGCACCCACCACATGTGTCGTTCGTTATTTTATGTGAAAGAGACGGTCCAGCCATTTACTAAGTCGTGTATTTCTCGCTCATTTCTCTTGCCCCAGTATACTGTCACGGATAGCGAGAAATACACGACTTAGGCAGGGCATGTGTGACAGTAGGCAGGGCATGTGTTTCCCGCCAGTAGAATTTGGAGCCATGTGTTTCCCGCCAAATTCTACTGTCACGGATGTCATCTCTAGAGGATTGAGGAGGTAGCTTTGTTGCCAGGTAAATAGGCAGGGCATGGCCGAGTAAGGTGGAGAAGGGAAGGGGGATCTATATATGTCTAGTGTGCATATCAAAGAGGCGGAGGGTGAAGTGTGGGCACTGCCATTGGGACGACTATGTGAACAATAAGCGGACAGAGATGGATTAGGGTTGATGAACAATGTGTGGGCTGAATAACGAGTTTTTGCTCGCTTGGGCCTGAATTTTGTTAACACAAGAGTATGATGTCCGAAATTTAGGTGGTGTTTCTATGCCCCATTGTGACGGCTAGCACAATATTTTGGGTATACCAGCTATAAAAGATTTAGAGCCGATGACATTGAAGATAGACTTGTGAAGATAGATCGGTTGGCTGATGGGGATATGGACATATGGAGCACCAAACTATCCATGAGGCTTTCCTGTATGAGTTCATATGCTATAAATCTACAAGTTTAATAAATTTTACAATGAAGTCATGGGCGGAGCTTCCTAGGGCGAAATGGGGCCATGGTCACCTTAATTGTCCATTATTACGAAAATTTTAACATAACTAAACATGTATGTTTTAGCTAAGAAAGTAGATATATAGCCAACATTGTCATCAACACGAGGCATGCATGTGATGACAGAGATTATCACATGTGTCTATTAAGGCTGTACCAAAGATTCATTATCACATGTGCCTCTTTATTTCCAAACTTTTCATCCAAATCACATGAACATCCTCTTCTCATATTTGATAGTATATATTTGATTCACATATCTCGCAAAAACACGATGATTACGTGTGGTTAATTTTGTTATTATCTTATTAGGAAACTGGCAAGGCTTTAAGTACAATAATTCTTGACTGTACTAATGTAAGAAAAGTTTTATCTGTTGAGAAAGAGTAAAGTCTAAAATAAACATTGAACACATACGGCCCGTCGAAATCGGACCCTCGCCTTTTAATCCCTGAAATCGGCACCCCATACTTATCGATCCTGACCAATCCTGACCGTTTACAAGCCTAAACTAGTTTGTTGCACTAGAAACACACACGATCCCCACGGGGATCATCCTCTACTCTCGCTGACAAGGTGAACCTGCATGTCATATCCATCTTCTCTCTCCAAGATCTGCATCTGCTACACACACAATGAAACGACGCGGAAACCTTTGTCCATGGCTACAACTACAGGAGCTGCTCGGCTTTCTAGCTCGTCATGGAAGGGAACCAAGAGATCGACGGAGAGAGAGAGAGAGAGAGAGAGAGAGAGAGAGAGAGAGAGAGAGAGAGAGAGTATGTAAGTACGAGGTCTATGCATGCGCATATGCCAGCGTGTTTCACATGACACGTCAGGATTTTTAGCATTCATCGATCTTTTTGCCCTTTGAGAAAAGAAAAGGCTAGATGTACGACGGGCTGCTCACAGCCATTTTGTTGATAGTTTTCCACCTTTGCCCATCAATCCATCCATTTTTATTGGTCCCTTGCTAGTGTTCTACGGTCATTAGTTGTTGCACGCAACATGGAGCTTTGTGCTAAAATAGAAGAAGCTAAAATTAGGCAGCAAGACATCTGACCACCAATCGTCTTTGGTGCCAACATATGGTCGGCCGTGCATATGGCATGCAAATCTATACATATAGAACCATTAAAGGGCTTGTTTGGTTCATGATTAACTTTGCCGCAACTAATTTTAGGCAAAATATGGCTGCCACAAAAAGTGCGGCTAACAAAATGGCCACCACAAGTGTGGCAAATTTTGGCAAGAAACTGAACATATGACATGTCGACCATATAACTAGAAAACTCTGGCAATGAACCAAACACATGCCTAAGTGTTGCGGCATGACTAAGGTTAGGTGTGGCAAGCTTAGGCTGGGAACCAAACAGGCCCTAAGAAAATTTGATCACCCATCCATATATCTCGAGAAGTCGAGATGGAACAACCAAAGCAAATACCCTAACTTTCATTAATTCACTCCCATAAACTTACAATTGATCGATCAATCGTACATATGTGGAGGTGAACTAGTGAAAGCTAGATTGCTTGCTTCTTAATAGTAGGATTGCTTTTTTGTATTTTCCGTCGTAATTGCCATTCACATAGAATTATAGGACTTGGGATATAGGCTGCCTTTACTGAAAATTATCTTCTCAAAGCCTTAGAAGCAATTTTATTGATGATGTTACCACTAGTAGCAATGTAATCATTAGCGCCCTCACACCTGTCTTGCTAAAAGTAGACCATGTGTTAGAGAGTCACCATTGCGGGTGTCCAAGTGGCAGTTGGCGGAGAGTAGTACTACTGACAAGTGTCGGCCGTGGACGCGATGTTGGCCTCCATGGTCTGCTGCCGCTGCGACGACGAGCCGAGAAGGCTGTTAACTGCCTCCACCTAGACAACATGCATGGCCCTGGCCATCGTTGGCAACTACGACGTACTCCTTCCACCGCAGAGCATGGCCGCCATCCACGGCGTGGAGGTGGGTCACCATTCGGCCGATCGAACAGAACACTGTGCGTGCGTGCCACGCGGAAGACCATGCCTGGGGCCGGGATGAGAAGATGTGAGAACTTGGTGGAGTTGTGCCGGCTGGAGGCGGGGACGACGGATGGTAAGCGGTTCATTGGTTGGGCGGGAAGGTAGGTTGGATGGAGGAGGCGGAAAGCACTGAGATATTTTGTTGAGAGGGCCGGGGCTAGCGGGAAACATTTTGGACGAGAGGGGGCTAGCGGGAAACATTTTGGGAGGAAGGTGATATGCCTCGTCAACCCTGACGTGCGGGCCATCACGTCATGATCGGAGCCAAATTCAGCTAAACCGGAAACTAGTGCAATATCGTGGGTTCTTAAATGAAAAACAATTTTATGGTAGTCATGAACGAAATTTAAAAGACAAGCATGTTTTTGGAACGCTAGCCCCAATACTAGTAATTTTTATGATATATACTCACTCCTATCATTTCATGCAAAACGTAGGTTTAGGCTCACCGTTTAGGGAATCTCCATGGGACCCTAAAACTATTAGGGTGGTGGTGACTCGACATGTTACGACGGGGATGACATAAAACTATCAGTATTGGGGTTAGGGTTCACAAATGCCTACTTATTTTTTAAAATCTATTGATAACTATCACATAATTGGTTTTTCGTTTCAAGAAACACCAATGACCATGTTGGTTAAATTCAATCATTGTTCATGACATGTCATGTCTGACGTGGAATAAAAGTCAATACACGTAGCGATGGCTCTGAGAGGCAGGTGTCGTCTTCTGTCAAAACCGCCAGCCTCCCTTAACGCTTTATTGACTCTACAGACTTAACTCAAACGTTTTCCCACGCTTCCATGGTCCATTGGCTAGCAGGTGGTGGGAATGGCCCCACGAAGCCACCCAGTATACATCGGTCCTTTTGAATGCCCCATCTCCAATCGCATACGCTTGGAAGACACCATGTGTGATCACGGTTATAAAAATAAACTATGTGCCTCAATTCCGATCATGTGTGATATAGCCTCGCTTTGATTGATCTCCCATGGATATGGGCTCACACCATCTCTTTTGTCCGTCGTCAAGGTTCATGCATCATGGCTTCATATTATAGCGGATGACTTGTCGGCGCTCGATTACCAACACCCGTAATGCCACCCACATCTTCCAATCCCCGGACCGCACACACCGTTGTCGCCGAGAGGCGGGAGACCCGGTAGAATGTCGAGATGGGGACAAGAAATTATATCATCTAAATATTATTATTTTGACGTCTATACATGTATGTCAAGGAGCTCTGAAAAGCAATGACATGAATTAATTAGAGAGGCTATATATAGGCTGCGAATCAAATCTTGTACACGTGGCTTGTAGCCTTTCCACAAAAACAAAAATGAGAATGAAACGACGGACGTACGTAGTGCATGCACACACCAATTAATCAGTCTTTTTCTCTCTAGTCTAGTGTAGTTATAAAAAAAAATTGACGGATCGATTTCTTTGAGATAGATGTAGTACAACATGATGATGTCTCAGTGGTCGAATATATTTTTGTTGTGTACGTAATTGGTATGCAGCGCTGCCAATCATGGCATACGTACGTGCTCCGGCAACCTGATGCATGCACGTCGATCCGTGTCCTCGCCAACAACCAACCAGGGAAGCCTTCTTCTCCTCCATCCCGTGCCACCCCTAGCTAGCTCGCCGTGGTACGGTCTTGGGCTGGGACGATGACGGCGCCGTACCCTGCGTGCTCTTGGACCTCTCCCACGGCTTGGTGCCCATGTTTGCACGGGTGCACCCCCAAAGAGGTCACCTTGATCATTGTCTGCTTCCTCAGCGTGCATGGCCGGCTTAATATTGGAGCCGGAGCATGCATGGCCGCCATCCACGGCGTGCGAGTATGCATGCAGCGGATGAGAGGCCAGAGAGCACACCCGTCCGTGAGCTCATCCATGCCAGGGGAGAGACGGCACTGCACGCGTGAGGACACGGAGGTAGCGTTGCCTTCCCGTGCCTCCGCAACAATGGCGGTGTCGACTTTGTCGATCGGCTGCGGGGTGGCCGATCAAGGCGGACGCTCACCTTCACGGACACCCACGCGCGCCGTACGCCGCTCAGCACGTACTGTGGCCATCGCCGACCGAAGCGAGCCGCTCCGCAACTGCATGCGCGGGTGGTCCATCGGCCTCGTCAAGTGTGGATCGGCCGTGGACGCGATGTTGGCCTCCATGGTACGCTGCCGCTGCGACGACAACGGGCGGAGAAGCTTGTCGGCTGTCTCCACCTAGACGACATGGCCACGGCCATCGTAGGCAGCTACGACGTCTTCCACAGCGGACGCGTGCGGAGAATCCACGGCGTGGAGGTGGAGGTGGAGCACCATTTTGTGCGTGCACGCGGAAGACAAGACGAGAGAGAGAGAGAGCACTTCCGTCCGGTCCGGGGAGTTCGTCCATGCCCGGGGGCTGGGGATAGTGACTCCATGCATGTCCCGGTGTTGGCGCCGGCCACGGTGGCATCACTGGCATGCATCGTCTCTCTCGTGTGCGCGGTGGCCGAGGTCGACGCCGACGCCCTGCTCGGCCTCCCTCGGTGACGGGCACCCGATTCAGCAACAGCGTGCGTGGGGTGCTCGGCCTCCAAGCTAGTGTCGGCCGTGGACGGAGACGGACGCGTTGTTGGCCTCCATGGTCGCCTCGCCAGCGATGGCCTTCCACGTTGACACTGACAGCATGGCCTACGCCCCTTCCACCACGGAACATGTCCACATTTGACAGCACGTCGATGCGTGCTCCCTGGCCTCTCGTCTGCTGCATACAGCACACTCGCACGGCGTGGCGTGGCGTGGATGGATGGCGGCCGGCGCTGACAAAGCAGATGATCAAGGTTATGGCAGCATGGGCACCAAGCCGTCCGTGGGCGAGGTCCAAGAGCAGCCGGCGAGGTACGGCGCCGTCATATACCCCTACGCGGGCGGGCGCCCAAGACCGTACCACGGCGAGCTTGCGGTTGCGGTGGCAGGGGATGGATCGAGAAAAAGAAGGCCTGGTTGGTTGTTAGCGAGGACTTCCCACGCGGTAATGCTACACGTACAAACGATTTACAGGCTTTTACATGATGGTTAATCTTGATTGGTCAATAGGTGAGCGGGGTGGCCCACCCCCTGAAAATCAGGGGGGAGAGGTTTGTGATTGGTTGTTAGATGAAAGGAGCGTGTAAAAGCGTGTAAGTCTTTGTATGTCTAGCATTTTTGCTTCCCACGTACGGAGGTAGCGTTGCCTTCCCGTACGTGCGCGCAAAGGTCAAACCTTTTCCACAACCACGCACACTGCAACTGCATTCGCATTCGCATGGCGTCGTCGTCTTGTCCGGCCACCGCACGCGCGTACACTCCTCCACCCGCAAAAATGGCGGCGGCTTCTCTGGTCCGGCCGCCAGGTGGGCAGGGCACCCTTTGATATTCCCTTCCCTCCCTCCGCGTCTCGAGGAAGCTGGGCTTTCAGGGCATGTACAATGGTGCTATCTTAGGTGTGCCATGTAGGATAAATGATGAGGTGGAGGAGAGAGAAGTCATAAGAAAAGGCGCAATATATCTCACCATGTTTTTAGGAATTCCTAGTTATTGAAGATAAGGCTAAGAGATGACCCATTGTAGACATTTTTTTTTGTCATATCTAAATTACATGCAAGACTTAAGATAAGGCTATCTTATCAACCATTGTACATGCCCTCAGGCCCGTCCTCACACTCACAGCGTTGGCGCCGGCCACAATGCATGGCTTCGACTTGGTCGGCTGCGGGGTGGCCGAGGCCGACGCGCTCGCTCGGTGGCACCGTCACGGACACCCACGCCGTCGGCCAGCCTCTCCCGAAGCGAAGCGACGTGCTCGATCGGCCTCGTGATCAAGTAGTGTCGGCCGTGGACGCGCTCCCTGTTGGTCTCCATGCATGGTCCGCTGCGTCCACCTAGACAGACAACATGGCCATGGCCATGCCCATCGTAGACTGGCTGGCAGCTACGGCGTGGAGGTGGAGCACCATTCTGTGCGTGCACGCGGAAGACGAGAGAGCACCTTGGTCGTCGTCGTCCGGGGAGCTCGTCCATGCCTGGGGGCTTGGACAGACTTCACGGGCTGTGCGCGCGGTGGCCGAGGTCGATCGACGCCGACACCCTGCTCGGCCTCCCTCGGTGACGGACACCCACGCCACGGTGTCGGTGCGGGTGCGGTGGGCATGGTGAGCAGGAGCATGGAGAGGGCAAATTTGACAAATTTGACCTATAGACGAAATCAAATCATAGAATGAACTATCCGTGAAACTATTTCACGCGGTGACCTTTTGTGTGACGCCGCCACGCGAAGGCGCTACACTACGGTGTGCAACGCCTCACGATAGGCGCTACACGGCCAGCGTCGCACGTGTGTCGAAAAATTACTAAGTCGTGTGCGGCGCTGAGAGCTAGGCGCCACACTATCTGATCTGGCGCGCTAGCTCCCGGGCGTTGCACTAGTGCAGCGCCTGAGAGCTAGGCGCCACAGGTCAGCCGTGTGAAATAGTTTCACGGACGGTCCATTTTGTGATTTAATTTCGTCTATAGGTCAAATTTATCAAATTTGCCCATGGAGAGTGAAGCGATCGAGGAGGCATGCAGGAGGTGGGAGTGAAGGGAGGCAGCGTTGCCTTCCCATGCGCAAAGAAAGGTCAAAGCTTTTCCACAACCACAACAATGGCGGCGTTCTTCTCGCGCGTCGACCTCAAGGAAGCTCGGCCTTAATTCAGATCCATCGTCACAGACTCACAGGTGTTTGAACGCGGCGGCAGGCCACGGTGGCATGGGCATACTTGATCGATCGGCTGCGCGTGCGGTGGCCGAGGTCGACGCCGACGCTCTGCTGGGCCTCCCTCGATCGGTGACGGACACCCATGCCGTCGCTCGGCACGATGGCCACGAAGGTACCGGCGGCTCCGCAACAGCGCGGGGTGCTCGGCGGCCTCGTCAAGTGTCGGACGCGCTCCATGCATGGTCGCCTGCGAATGCGATGAGCGGGAAGGAAGGCCATCATATGCATATCGATCGGCGGCATCCACGTTGACAGACATGCACCGTACGTCGGCTGCTGCTTGGTGCACCGCGAGAAAGCTCAGTTTTTTTGAGCGAGCGATCTTGTGGGCGTCGGCGGAAACGGGCGAGGTGGATCGCGTATTCGCGTACGGCATGAGGACGCTGGAGCGGCGGCCGAAAGATGGAGATGGAGGCGAGCTCTACTAGTTTTGTACTATCTGCTTGGTGAGCGCCGGCGTGGTGAGCATGCATGCATGCATGCAGGAGCGTGGGCGTGTGCGTGTGCATGCGCATGGGTCGTCGGCGGCGAAGAGAAGAACCGTCCCGATCTGACCTTGTTGTGTTGGGAAAGAAAAGAAGAGAAGTAAAAAAAAAGTGATTTATTTTCTTTCTTTTTGACGGGCGAGGAAGGAAGGATCGAGTCGATCGGAGGAATCAAAGAAGAAACGACGAGGAGAGAGAGAGAGAAAAAAGGCGTACCGAGGTAGGCGGCCTCGCGGGTATGCTGCGCGTCGTTGTTGTACTCTCTTTTTTTTTCGATCGATCGATCAGAAAAGGAAGGAAAACAAAGAAACGCGCTTTTCTTTCTTATTACTCGGTCAAACGCGCGGCGCGAGCAGCGAGTCGGGCATCGCTCGGTCGTCCCCTGTCCTGTCCCACTCGTGCCACGAGAATCTCCGCACTGGAGTACATGTGCGTATCTCTCTCAGCCTCCCCGCCAGCCCGCCACGTACGGACGCATAACCTTAATTGCACATCCGATCCACGGGATCGATCGGCTGACTCCATGGCGGCGTCGAGCCCGGAGTGGTCGAGCCTTCTGCCGGAGCTCCTAGGCCAGGTCATCCCCCGCCTCCCGCGCCTTGCCGACCATGCCCGCTTCCGCGCCGTGTGCCGCTCGTGGCGCTCTGCCATGCGCCTCCACGGCCCCCGTCGGCAAGGGCTGCCCTGGATCGTCCTTGAGTACGGCGCCTATCAAACGCTCCCAGACAGCCGACTCCATCGGCTCCCCCTTCCCTGGACCATGACATGTGTCGGCGCCACCAACGACTGGGTCGCCCTCGACCGCGTGGACTACGTTGCGGCTGCGCAAAAACACACGTACACGCTATACAACCACTTCTCCGGTGTCACGGTGCCGCTGCCGGAGCTGGACTCCGTCATTGGGAAGGTTCCCGAGAAGTTTGAGATCCGGAAAGTGCTCATGCGGTCGACACCTGATGATCTTGTTGCGGTCACAGGCAACATATGGAAGTACCCTTTAATCCTGTGCCGACCTGGTAAGCGAGCATGGGTGGCGAGGCCATTGGTTATGCCGTACTTCCGTATCATCGATTTTGCGTTCCTCGGAGACGTGCTCTACGCGATCACCAAGGCCGAGAACATCTATGCCATCCACCTTGCCGAAGATGATCAAGGCAATCCTAGGGTCTCCTTTGTCAAACGAATCACCAGGCGCACCCCTTACCCTAATGGTGATAGAGACAATCATGACATTTGGATGGGTACGACTGGCAACTATAACGAAGACGCCCCTGAATTGGTTGGTGGTGATAGTGAGATCGACAATGCCAATGACCACTCCTACGCCTACAAGGGTATGTTGCCCGAATGTGTAGAGTTTGTGAACGAAGGACGAGAATGCCTCGTGATTTCCAGACACCTTGTTGAGTCGCATGGTAAGTTGCTCATGGTTAGGTGGCAATGCTTAGTCTCGGCTTCCACTCCAGACCACCCCACTCGCAAGGTCGAAGTCTTTGAGGCGGACGTGGACAAAGGCACATGGGTCCCAGTGGACAACGGGCTAGGTGGCGGTCAGGCGATGTTCATCAGCGAGGGCTTCAACAAGATAGTCTCTGCTCGTGGAGAAGTGAAAGAGGATGTCATATATTTTCCTCATACGAACGATGTGTTTGACATGCAAACAGGGATTATTGGAAGTTTAGGGCTCAAAAGTCGTTTATACGCCCGTTGGATGGCGTGGGTCTTTCCACCAGACTTAGTTGTTTAATTTACGAGTAGTATGTGTCCAACCTATTTCTACAGGTATTTTTGGTTTCGTTTTTTCATTGAATGTTAGCTTCGCAATCAGAATTGTGATATTTGCTATCTCAATCTTTCTCTAGTGCAAGCTGACACATCATTAGTCACTACAACTACGAGATTGGTGTTGTAGGTATTTCAATCATTCTTTGGTGTACTTAGGACGAGTTGGTGACCAGATCAGTAAAACTAGGTTCTCGAGAGTGTGTAGCGTGAACCAAATTATGATGGACCTGGTAGATAGTAAATGGTTTGGATGACCAGTAGATAGTATTTTTTTTGCTTCTTTGTGGAGTGGAACAAGAAAGTTAGCGCGGCTCAACTGATCACAAGCACCATAAAAAGGGTAACCTAACAACAAGATACCGGTTGCTCCTAACAAATCTTGTATCCTAATAGTGACATCTACAATCACAATGACTACTCCTGCGCTTACAATTTGTACAATAATTTATTGGGTAGCCTGATTATTCAAATATTTCTCTAGGGGACATTCATGATTTACCGAAAATTTCTGTAGATGATGCTGAGGAATTGACCAAACCTTTATGTATGGAAGAAATCCATAATGTAGTTTTTCATATTTATAGAAAAACAAAAGCACTCATCCTAATTGGTTTCTTGCAGGCTTTTTTCAGGAATTTTGAGATTTGGCCAAGTGGGATCTAAAAGTCTTAATTGATGATTTTGCCCCTGGTAAACTAGATATTACCAGGCTCAACTTTGGGATCATTAATTACTCTGGTCCCTAGAACAACTGATGGTGAACAAATAAAAAATCTAGGCCGATATGCATGTTGAATGTTAGCTTTAAAATTAATAGTAAAGTGTTGATGAAGAGACTAAGTAAAATTGTCTCTATTGTCATTTCTGCTACCCAAACTGCATTTGTGAAGGGAAGATACATTATGAAGGGGATGATTGTTTTGCATGCATCACTTAACTCAATACACTTCAGAAAACAGAATGCTTTGATTTTCAAAGTGGATTTTAAGATGAGCATATGGTAAAATGTAATGGCATTTTGTTATAAATGCTAAAGATGAAAGGCTTTCCTGACAAATGGTGTGATTGGGTAATGATGAGTATGATGGGAGGACATGTTGGGGTTAAAGTCAATGACAAAATTGGACCTTATTTTAAAACTTTAAAAGTGTTGATGGAGGGGATGCCATGTCTCCTCTTTTATTTGATCTGGCTATTGATGCATTAGTTGTGCTCATGAATAAGGACACCGAATTTGGCTGTGTGAAAGGTGTGCTTAGTAATCAGGTAGATTTGGGTGTCAATATGCTAATGACACTATTTTCTTGCTACAGTATGATATAGAAAGTGCGAAAAAATTGAAATTCATCAAATTTGCCTTTAAACAAATGTCTGGACTCACAATTAATTTCATAAAACTGAGCTCTTCCTCTTTGGAGATGCTAAAAACAAGAAAGACACACACACACACACATCCAAGTTGTTCCTTTTCGTGTAACAAAATATTATTCTGTTACTATAGTTGAATTGACGAATTCGAATGGTCGAACTGATTCCAATGTGGCTTTGAACAAATGTCTGGGCTCACAATTAATTTCATAAAAGTGAGATCTTCCTCTTTGGAGATGCTAAAAACAAGAAACATCTGAGCTATTCTATTTCGCATAATAGAATATTATTCTGTTACTATAGTTGAACTGTCGAATTCGAGCGGTCGAACTGAAGCTTTCATTTTTGTCTAACTAACCGTCTTCTTTAGTTCAATTTTTTGCAATTTTTATTGTTGGAATGGGGCATGTAGTATATCGTTGGAAAGCCCTTGTCAGCTAGATTACAAGTCATATATCACTACTAGGGAAAATCCTAGCAGTAGCATGGGGAACCGCGCTACTAGTAAGGCACTACAGCTAAAGGTTAGCAGTAGCGTGGGTTGTACCACGCTACTGCTATATCGACTTAGTAGTAGTGCTTTCTACAATGAGCGCTACTGGTAATTAGTAGTAGCGCTTCTCCGAGCACGCGCTACTACTATTATTCTATATTTCTTTTTTATTTCATGTTGTATTCATACACCTTTATACAAGTTTTTACATCATAATGAGTTATTACATCACTGGGAGAAACAACCATGGACTAGTTTTAAGTGGATGGGCATCCACTTGAAACTAATCCGCGGTTCTTTCCCCCAATGATATAATAAATATCATCATCATCATCATATCATTAACAACTTATCATCATAATACATCATTGTCATATAACACTTCCTCATGATCATCGTTTTCATCAATGAGACATCACAAGTTGGTCACTAGTCATAATCACAACTACTCCTCATCATCAACTCTCATAAACATATTGTACCTCATAGGACCTACTACATTCTCTTACGACCTACTATATTATCTTAGGTAAAATAACATAAAACAAGATAGCCCCTGACTCTCCATTATGGAGAATGGAGATTATCTTGTCTCCAATTCTTGCATTTCGCACAATGTTGCTTCCAAGAACCTCCTTATGATTGTCCATATATTTTTTCCATTCTTTGATTATCATGTGTTCACCGGTTTTAAAAATCCGGTATGGACAGGTAAGATTCGTAGGACGACCTGGTTGTATGTTCAAAACATCAAGGTGAACATTCTGATACATCAAATGATGCACACAATCCATCGGAATTTTCTGTTGAAAAACATAGTAATAACTTCATAGTTAGCATAGTAGTTCAGTTTTAGAAGTATGCAAAAGATGCACGTATGTTGTAATAGTAAAAAATCTTACCAGGACATCTCCATGGAAGTTATCGTGGTTCAACACGTGCACTACTGGCACGTATTGACCATAATTTCGAGGAGTTCGATAAAAGGCATTGTAATTCTCAATTTCAGTACAATATGCGACCAGATGATTTTTCTCCTGATAAGTTAACTCAGAGCCATCGGTGTAATAGGTTCTGTCTACCATCTTCCGCACATTCTTTGAAGAATGAAAATAAGCTATCAATGGAAATAAGCTGTCAACTATTTTGAAATAAACAACATAAATTACTTAATAACTATATTTGAGAAACTCACATAGTGGTAGAATTGGAAGCGTATCAACAAGAACCCAAATGTCCAAATTGTCTTGCTTGATGTCAGGATCACCAAGATCCATGGTGACAAACATACCCTCTTGAAAATCATACATCTTGCAAAGTTCTTCCCAACCCGGGCAACCAAAATGGGATACGCTCTCAGAATTGTATAGATATACCTCAAAATCCATACCATGATGGGTCCTTAGGTTAATTTTCTTTGTTTCATTCCTCTCATGATCTTCAAAACCCATCCTCTCCAAGACATAGCGTCTTGCATGGCATGGGATAAGCTAGTCGAATTGTAAAAGACGAAAATTACACGTTGAAGTAGTAGAAGTCGAGCTTAATTACGAAAAAATACTTTGTATTGTAGCTTACAGTATCACAATCGAAGGCCTCCTCGAGCTTAATCTGTGAAGCGCCGACCTTCGTCCAAGTGAGGCCTGTCGCGAAACCCGGTTGTCGCCGCACCAGAGCACTCCCGGGACCTTCTTCGTTCGACGACATTCCCTATGTTCATAATTCAAAGATTAAACTTGTACAATTAAATATATGTACTACAAAAACTAAATTAGATCATTATCATTCATCACGAGTTGACTATCGGTCAGTCGAGTCTTTTATTGAAAACTCTCAGCTCACGTGGTGTATATATTCGATCCGTAGGTGATGGTAGCTCCTCCTTTCGTTCCCGAGTGCATTACACCAAATTATCTAGCATACGGGAATGAAGGAGAAGCTACCCCCACGACAACAGACGGGATTCTTCGCCCTCTCATATATGGTGGAGACTCTCCCTCACTGATTCCTCTCTGACATTTGCGACCGTCGGTGATGGTCGTTACTCCTCCTTCCCTAGTGCATAACAAAGGTCTAGCACCGGAGAAGAAGGAGAAGCGACCCCATGACAACAATGGATTCTTGACCTCGACAGACTTAAAGTCAACCTAAAATATCGTTTAATTATCTTTCTAGAAAATCCAGGCCACTCGATATTTCCAACATATTCTAGCACAAGCCATGCCAAAATTCACGGAAAATTCCGGCATGACCTTTGCTAAAATTATTGAGCGCCTGAAATTTGCCGGAATGGAAATTAATCAACACTCCGGCAAAACATAGGCCACTCGGAGGTGTAACCTGCAAACATGACCGGCCACTTGGGTAACCACATATACTATTTGAGCAACACAAGATATACATGTTTTTATCTACATCATATCTTATAGGACTCATATTGACATGGAGATTTGGCTGGTCTCACCTCGAGGTCGGAGGGGGTCGGTGACGGGGACGACAGCGGGGATGATGGAGGGGCTCCTTGATTTCTGCAAAAACAAAAACCCTATAAGTTATCACTAATACATCCCGAATAGTATCATACATATAACATCACTAATACAACTAAAACCCTAGCGAACGACGGGTATCGACGATGATGATGCGGGATAGGCATCGTCGACGTCGATGCGGTAATAATTTCTTAAACTAAAACAATAACAACAAATGTGACATGTTCAACTAGTTCTTACTAAAACTAAACTTACTATAAATAAAAACAAACTAGTTCTTTCTGAAAATGAACTAGTTCAACTAGTTATATTACTTTTCTTACTAAAAATACATTAGTTCTATTAATTCAACTAGTTCTTACTAAAAATAAACTAGTCCAACTAGTTTTATTAATTTACTTACTAATTATTTTAAACACTTACTAAAAACAGTAAAAAACTACATTATACAATAGTAAAAACTATAGTAAAAACAGGAAAAAAAGAGATGGAGGGAGGAGGGGAAGGGAGGAGGAAGCGGGAGGAGGAGGGAGGGGGCAAGGGGAGGAGGGGGAAGGGGCGGCCGGAGGAGGAGGAGGAAGGGCGAGGGTGGAGGGGAAGGCGGCGGAGGAGGAGGAGGGAAGGCGAGGGTGGAGGGGAGGCGGCGGAGGAGGAGGAGGGAGGGGGCGGCCGGAGGAGGAGGAGGGAGGGGCGGTGGGAGGAGGGCGGCCGGAGGAGGAGGAAGGAGGAGGAAGGGAAGGAGGGAGGAGGGAGTAGCACGGCGGCGGCGGACGACGGGTTCGGCACGGGCGAGAGTGAGTGAGAGGGAGAGTGAGTGAGAGGGTCAACCGCTCCAGGATAAGGTAAGTAAGTAGTAGTGCGTTTTCGAGATACGCGCTACTGCTACGTGACGTAGCAATAGCGCTGGTAACGGATAAGCGCTACTGCTAAGTGGGGCTAGCCATCTGCGCCTAGTACAAACATCTCAGCAGAGCGTTTCCCCGGAACGCGCTACTGCTAAAGAGGTAGCAGTAGCGCGGTTTATTTAAACACGCTACTACTAAGTAGCAGTAGCGCCCTGTTTTGTTCGGTGCTACTCCTAAGATGTTGTGTATAAGGTTTTCCCTAGTAGTGTATGATTTTTTATAAAATCATCACGATTTAAAAACATTTTTGAAAAGACCATTTTTTCAAATTTGAAAATGTGAATCGTATTTTGGACTTAACTTTTAAACGGTTTCTTGGAATGGGGCAAATGAGACGATGTTGGAAAGCTCATGATTCCATATATAGAATATTTTTCAAATTCTATATGATTTAAAAGTAATTTAAAAATGGGCGAAACGTATTTCTTTTTTATTTACAAATGATTTGTCGGATGATGCAAATTATACAGCGCTGGAAAGCTATGGAAAATGCGCAACTTTTACGCATAGAAAGTTTTTTCTAATTTCTTATGGTTTAAATTCAAACTCAGATATGGTCAAAGTTGGTTTCAAACACGATTTTTTAAAAGTTTGTTGAAATGGGGCAAATAATATACTGTTGAAAAGCTAATGCGAAACTTAGTCTTGTTGAACGTTTTCTCAAATTCACAACTGTGTAATATTAATTTTAATACGGTGAGACCCATCGTGTTGTTTTTTCATCCAAAAAACAGAATACCCGTACTGATCTATGTGTTTGTTTGTACTGCAGTATTTTTCATTGAGTACTTTTAAATGGCTCTGAAAAAAGAATATTTGAACTGATGTACGTATGGGTTTGTACTGAGCGTGTTTGCACAGACTAGACTTTACTCTGTTTTTCCGGTATGTTTTTTCTCGTAACTTTTCAACAAGCAGGCATCAAGCACCGATGGGCAACGATGCCCACCGTTGCGGTGGTTTTTCCGCAAGTACGCCAATGACGTGCCGTAATTTATACTAGAAGGAAGCAAAATAGATTACAAGAGTTCAACACACGTCGCAAACATCGAGCGTGGATACACCAACACCAGCCATGCACGACTAATCTAACTCATCACAAAACGATCTAGATCACCGACACCCACACCCGCACGTTCCCAATCCCCGACCTGGACCAGGACTTGTAAAGCAAGCTTAGATGGCATTTTGAGTTGCTCTGGTCAATGCAAGAGCCTAGCATTCCTCTGTTCCCACGATGTCCATGTCGCCTCGATAATCAAAGAGTCGAAGCCGCGCCTTTCTTTGCCCCTAAACCCTTTTCTCTCGCTGAGCCAGCAGCCCGGAAAGGTGTCGCTATCTTCGGGGATGGTGATGTTGATCTGCAGCCTGTCGAATCTTTTTTTTTTTTGAATTTTCACCCGGGGGGGGGGGGGAGGGTTTCCCCACCTGAATATTTTGTATAGATATGTGGACCAGCCATTCGAATCTAGTATGCCACACCTCACTTGTGTACACACACTGCACCAAGATGTTATCGACGTTGTCCTCCTCTTGCAAACAGGTGTAGGCGTGTAGCATGCCGAGAGCGCGTCTTGAAGACCATGTGTGGCTCACTGGTTCTCTGATCCGACGTCCACTGTCTATATTGTGCAGCTGGCCAGGCGAAGATTTTGCAACTCAACGGTGCCCAACTTTGCCAAATTGCAGCCCACCGCTGCGGTTCAAAACCATTTGGGACGTACGCATGCCTTCATCCGTGGTAGTGGTACAGGATGGACCGACGGTAGGTGTCCCCTTGAATCCATGCACGCGCGCACCTGCACACATTTACAGTCCCAGCTAACCCCCTTTCTCTCGTGGTCGTGGCCGGTCGAGCGGGCCGACCGTTTCGAATTTCCAACCCCACTGGCTCGCTCGAATCCGTCGATCGGTTCGTACGCGGTTTTTGGCTGCGCGATTTGTATGAAAATGCACAGACGCGAGATGGGGTCGGACTACAATGAGTGCGGCCCGCCGGTGGTAGCTGGGTGTGCGCTCTCGCGCTGCCTGGCTTGGCTTGGCTTGGCTGGCTAGTCTACGCCCGACCGTCATGGCGGACTCATGACCCGTGACCCATTATAAATCAGCGACTCGTCCGGTTCAGGTGGTGGGTCGGCCGGTCTGGTCCGGGAGTCCCCAATCATTGGCAGGCACAGAGACAACAGGTATCGGGAATCGATCGGTCGTCCCGTCTCCTACCCGGGCCGCGCTATATATACTCAGCCTCCCCGCTAGGCCGGTGGCGTACGGACCCATCTACTTCTCCGGTTGGCATAACCTTTTGCACACACGATCGACAGGATCGATTGCCTGACTCCATGGCGGCGTCGAGTCCGGAGTGGTCGAGCCTTCTGCCGGAGCTCCTAGGCCAGGTCATCCCCCGCCTCCCGCGCCTTGCCGACCATGCCCGCTTCCGCGCCGTGTGCCGCTCGTGGCGCTCTGCCATGCGCCTCCACGGCCCCCGTCGGCAAGGGCTGCCCTGGATCGTCCTTGAGTACGGCGCCTATCAAACGCTCCCAGACAGCCGACTCCATCGGCTCCCCCTTCCCTGGACCATGACATGTGTCGGCGCCACCAACGACTGGGTCGCCCTCGACCGCGTGGACTACGTTGCGGCTGCGCAAAAACACACGTACACGCTATACAACCACTTCTCCGGTGTCACGGTGCCGCTGCCGGAGCTGGACTCCGTCATTGGGAAGGTTCCCGAGAAGTTTGAGATCCGGAAAGTGCTCATGCGGTCGACACCTGATGATCTTGTTGCGGTCACAGGCAACATATGGAAGTACCCTTTAATCCTGTGCCGACCTGGTAAGCGAGCATGGGTGGCGAGGCCATTGGTTATGCCGTACTTCCGTATCATCGATTTTGCGTTCCTCGGAGACGTGCTCTACGCGATCACCAAGGCCGAGAACATCTATGCCATCCACCTTGCCGAAGATGATCAAGGCAATCCTAGGGTCTCCTTTGTCAAACGAATCACCAGGCGCACCCCTTACCCTAATGGTGATAGAGACAATCATGACATTTGGATGGGTACGACTGGCAACTATAACGAAGACGCCCCTGAATTGGTTGGTGGTGATAGTGAGATCGACAATGCCAATGACCACTCCTACGCCTACAAGGGTATGTTGCCCGAATGTGTAGAGTTTGTGAACGAAGGACGAGAATGCCTCGTGATTTCCAGACACCTTGTTGAGTCGCATGGTAAGTTGCTCATGGTTAGGTGGCAATGCTTAGTCTCGGCTTCCACTCCAGACCACCCCACTCGCAAGGTCGAAGTCTTTGAGGCGGACGTGGACAAAGGCACATGGGTCCCAGTGGACAACGGGCTAGGTGGCGGTCAGGCGATGTTCATCAGCGAGGGCTTCAACAAGATAGTCTCTGCTCGTGGAGAAGTGATGTGAAAGAGACGGTCCAGCCATTTACTAAGTCGTGTATTTCTCGCTCATTTCTCTTGCCCCAGTATACTGTCACGGATAGCGAGAAATACACGACTTAGGCAGGGCATGTGTGACAGTAGGCAGGGCATGTGTTTCCCGCCAGTAGAATTTGGAGCCATGTGTTTCCCGCCAAATTCTACTGTCACGGATGTCATCTCTAGAGGATTGAGGAGGTAGCTTTGTTGCTAGGTAAATAGGCAGGGCATGGCCGAGTAAGGTGGAGAAGGGAAGGGGGATCTATATATGTCTAGTGTGCATATCAAAGAGGCGGAGGGTGAAGTGTGGGCACTGCCATTGGGACGACTATGTGAACAATAAGCGGACAGAGATGGATTAGGGTTGATGAACAATGTGTGGGCTGAATAACGAGTTTTTGCTCGCTTGGGCCTGAATTTTTGTTAACACAAGAGTATGATGTCCGAAATTTAGGTGGTGTTTCTATGCCCCATTGTGACGGCTAGCACAATATTTTGGGTATACCAGCTATAAAAGATTTAGAGCCGATGACATTGAAGATAGACTTGTGAAGATAGATCGGTTGGCTGATGGGGATATGGACATATGGAGCACCAAACTATCCATGAGGCTTTCCTGTATGAGTTCATATGCTATAAATCTACAAGTTTAATAAATTTTACAATGAAGTCATGGGCGGAGCTTTAGGCTAAATGGGGCCATGGTCACCTTAATTGTCCATTATTACGAAAATTTTAACATAACTAAACATGTATGTTTTAGCTAAGAAAGTAGATATATAGCCAACATTGTCATCAACACGAGGCATGCATGTGAGGACAGAGATTATCACATGTGGCTATTAAGGCTGTACCAAAGATTCATTATCACATGTGCCTCTTTATTTCCAAACTTTTCATCCAAATCACATGAACATCCTCTTCTCATATTTGATAGTATATATTTGATTCACATATCTCGCAAAACACGATGATTACGTGTGGTTAATTTTGTTATTATCTTATTAGGAAACTGGCAAGGCTTTAAGTACAATAATTCTTGACTGTACTAATGTAAGAAAAGTTTTATCTGTTGAGAAAGAGTAAAGTCTAAAATAAACATTGAACACATACGCCCGTCGAAATCGGACCTCGCCTTTTAATCCCTGAAATCGGCACCCCATACTTATCGATCCTGACCAATCCTGACCGCTTACAAGCCTAAACTAGTTTGTTGCACTAGAAACACACACGATCCCCACGGGATCATCCTCTACTCGCTGACAAGGTGAACCTGCATGTCATATCCATCTTCTCTCTCCAAGATCTGCATCTGCTACACACACAATGAAACGACGCGAAACCTTTGTCCATGGCTACAACTACAGGAGCTGCTCGGCTTTCTAGCTCGTCATGGAAGGGAACCAAGAGATCGAGAGAGAGAGAGAGAGAGAGAGAGAGAGAGAGAGAGTATGTAAGCACGAGGTCTATGCATGCGCATATGCCAGCGTTCACATGACACGTCAGATTTTTAGCATTCATCGATCTTTTTGCCCTTTGAGAAAAGAAAAGGCTAGATGTACACGGGCTGCTCACAGCCATTTTGTTGATAGTTTTCCACCCTTGCCCATCAATCCATCCATTTTATTGGTCCCTTGCTAGTGTTTACGGTCATTAGTTGTTGCACGCAACATGGAGCTTTGTGCTAAAATAGAAGAAGCTAAAATTAGGCAGCAAGACATCTGACCACCAATCGCCTTTGGTGCCAACATATGGTCCGGTGCATATGGCATGCAAATCTATACATATAGAACCATTAAAGGGCTTGTTTGGTTCATGATTAACTTGCCGCAACTAATTTTAGGCAAAATATGGCTGCCACAAAGTGCGGTTAACAAAATGGCCACCAAAGTGTGGCAAATTTTGGCAAGAAACTGAACATATGACATGTCGACCATATAACTAGAAAACTCTGGCAATGAACCAAACACATGCCTAAGTGTTGCGGCATGACTAAGGTTAGTGTGGCAAGCTTAGGCTGGGAACCAAACAGGCCCTAAGAAAATTTGATCACCCATCCATATATCTCGAGAAGTCGAGATGGAACAACCAAAGAATACCCTAACTTTCATTAATTCACTCCCATAAACTTACAATTGATCGATCAATCGTATATATGTGGAGGTGAACTAGTGAAAGCTAGATTGCTTGCTTCTTAATAGTAGGATTGCTTTTTTGTATTTTCCGTCGTAATTGCCATTCACATAGAATTATAGGACTTGGGATATAGGCTGCCTTTACTGAAAATTATCTTCTCAAAGCCTTAGAAGCAATTTTATTGATGATGTTACCACTAGTAGCAATGTAATCATTAGCGCCCACACCTGTCTTGCTAAAAGTAGACCATGTGTTAGAGAGTCACCATTATGGTGTCCAAGTGGCGTTTAGGAGAGTAGTACTACGACAAGTGTCGGCCGTGGACGCTGATGTGGCCTCCATGGTCTTCTGCCGCCGCGACGACGAGCCGAGAAGGCTGTTAACTGCTCCACCTAGACAACATGCATGGCCCTCGCCATCGCTGGCAACCACGACGCACTCCTTCCACCGCAGAGCATGGCCGCCATCCACGGCGTGGAGGTGGGTCACCATTCGCCGATCGAACAGAATCAGGCGGCGCATGCACGCGAAGACCATGCCCGGGGCCGATGAGAAGATGAGAACTTGGTGGAGTTGTGCCGGCCGGAGGCGGGACGACGGATGGTAAGCGGTTCATTGGTTGGGCGGGAAGGTAGGTTGATGGAGGAGGCGGAAAGCACTGAGATATTTTGTTGAGAGGGCCGGGCTAGCGGGAAACATTTTGGACGAGAGGGGCTAGCGGAAACATTTTGGGAGGAAGGTGATATGCTCGTCAACCCCGACGCAAGGGCCATCACGCCATGATCGGAGCCAAATTCAGCTAAACCGAAACTAGTGCAATATCGTGGGTTCTTAAATGAAAAACAATTTTATGGTAGTCATGAACGAAATTTAAAAGACAAGCATGTTTTTGGAACGCTAGCCCCAATACTAGTAATTTTATGATATATACTCACTCCTATCATTTCATGCAAAACGAGGTTTAGGCTCACCGTTTAGGAATTCCATGGGACCCTAAAACTATTAGGGTGGTGGTGACTCGACATGTTACGACGGGGATGACATAAAACTATCAGTATTGGGGTTAGGGTTCACAAATGCCTACTTATTTTTAAAATCTATTGATAACTATCACATAATTGGTTTTTCGCTTCAAGAAACACCAATGACCATGTTGGTTAAATTCAATCATTGTTCATGACATGTCATGTCCGACGTGGAATAAAAGTCAATACACGAGCGATGGCTCGAGAGGCAGGTGTCGCCTTCGTCAAAACCGCCAGCCTCCTTAACGCTTTATTGACTCTACAGACTTAACTCAAACGCTTTTCCCACGCCCATGGTCCATTGGCTAGGGTGGGGAATGGCCCCACGGCCACCCAGTATACATCGGTCCTTTTGAATGCCCCATCTCCAATCGTGATACGCTTGGAAGACACCATGTGATCACGGTTATAAAAATAAACTATGTGCCTCAATTCCGATCATGTGTGATATAGCCTCGCTTTGATTGATCTCCCATGGATATGGGCTCACACCATCTCTTTTGTCCGCGTCAAGGTTCATGCATCATGGCTTCATATTATAGCGGATGACTTGTCGGGCCGACACAACACCGTAATGCCACCCACATCTTCCAATCTCGGACCGCACACACCCGTTGTGCCAGAGGCGGAGACCCGGTAGAATGTCGAGATGGGGACAAGAAATTATATCATCTAAATATTATTATTTTGACGTCTATACATGTATGTCAAGGAGCTCTGAAAAGCAATGACATGAATTAATTAGAGAGGCTATATATAGGCTGCGAATCAAATCTTGTACACGTGGCTTGTAGCCTTTCCACAAAAACAAAAATGAGAATGAAACGACGGACGTACGTAGTGCATGCACACACCAATTAATCAGTCTTTTTTCTCTAGTCTAGTGTAGTTATAAAAAAATTGACGGATCGATTTCTTTGAGATAGATGTAGTACAACATGATGATGTCTCAGTGGTCGAATATATTTTTGTTGTGTACGTAATTGGTATGCAGCGCTGCCAATCATGGCATACGTACGTGCTCCGGCAACCTGATGCATGCACGTCGATCCGTGTCCTCGCCAACAACCAACCAGGAAGCCTTCTTCTCCTCCATCCCGTGCCACCCCTAGCTAGCTCGCCGTGGTACGGTCTTGGGCTGGGACGATGACGGCGCCGTACCCTGCGTGCTCTTGGACCTCTCCCACGGCTTGGTGCCCATGTTTGCACGGGTGCACCCCCAAAGAGGTCACCTTGATCATTGTCTGCTTCCTCAGCGTGCATGGCCGGCTTAATATTGGAGCCGGAGCATGCATGGCCGCCATCCACGGCGTGCGAGTATGCATGCAGCGGATGAGAGGCCAGAGAGCACACCCGTCCGTGAGCTCATCCATGCCAGGGGAGAGACGGCACTGCACGCGTGAGGACACGGAGGTAGCGTTGCCTTCCCGTGCCTCCGCAACAATGGCGGTGTCGACTTTGTCGATCGGCTGCGGGGTGGCCGATCAAGGCGGACGCTCACCTTCACGGACACCCACGCGCGCCGTACGCCGCTCAGCACGTACTGTGGCCATCGCCGACCGAAGCGAGCCGCTCCGCAACTGCATGCGCGGGTGGTCCATCGGCCTCGTCAAGTGTGGATCGGCCGTGGACGCGATGTTGGCTCCATGGTACGCTGCCGCTGCGACGACAACGGGCGGAGAAGCTTGTCGGCTGTCTCCACCAGACGACATGGCCACGGCCATCGTAGGCAGCTACGACGTCTTCCACAGCGGACGCGTGCGGAGAATCCACGGCGTGGAGGTGGAGGTGGAGCACCATTTTGTGCGTGCACGCGGAAGACAAGACGAGAGAGAGAGAGAGCACTTCCGTCCGGTCCGGGGAGTTCGTCCATGCCCGGGGGCTGGGGATAGTGACTCCATGCATGTCCCGGTGTTGGCGCCGGCCACGGTGGCATCACTGGCATGCATCGTCTCTCTCGTGTGCGCGGTGGCCGAGGTCGACGCCGACGCCCTGCTCGGCCTCGGTGACGGGCACCCGATTCAGCAACAGCGTGCGGGTGCTCGGCCTCCAAGCTAGTGTCGGCCGTGGACGGAGACGGACGCGTTGTTGGCCTCCATGGTCGCCTCGCCAGCGATGGCCTTCCACGTTGACACTGACAGCATGGCCTACGCCCCTTCCACCACGGAACATGTCCACATTTGACAGCACGTCGATGCGTGCTCCTGGCTCTCGTCTGCTGCATACAGCACACTCGCACGGCGTGGCGTGGCGTGGATGGATGGCGGCCGGCGCTGACAAAGCAGATGATCAAGGTTATGGCAGCATGGGCACCAAGCCGTCCGTGGGCGAGGTCCAAGAGCAGCCGGCGAGGTACGGCGCCGTCATATACCCCTACGCGGGCGGGCGCCCAAGACCGTACCACGGCGAGCTTGCGGTTGCGGTGGCAGGGGATGGATCAAGAAGGCCTGGTTGGTTGTTAGCGAGGACTTCCCACGGTAATGCTACACGCATAAACGATTTACGCGCTTTACGATTAAATCTTGATTGGCAATAGGTGCGATGGCCCACCCCGAAAATCAGGGGAGAGGTTTGATTGGTTGTTAGATGAAAAGAGCGCAAAAGCGCTGTAGTTTCAGATGTTTGAAGATTTTTGCTTCCCACGTGACGGAGAGCGTTGCCTTCCCGACGCGCGCCAAGAAGGTCAAACCTTTCCACAACCACGCACACTGCAACTGCATTCGATTCGCATGGCGCTGCCGTTTGTCCGCCACCGACGCTGCAGACACCTCCACCCGCAAAATGGCGGCGCTTCTCTGGTCCGCCGGTGGGCAGGGCACCTTTGATATTCCTCCTCCGCTGCCTCGAGGAAGCTGGGCTTGGGCATGTACAATGGTGCTATCTTAGTGTGCCATGTAGATAAATGATGAGGGAGGAGAGAGGTCATAAGAAAAGGCAATATATCTCACCATGTTTTTAGGAATTCCTAGTTATGAAGATAAGGCTAAGAGATGACCCATTGTACATTTTTTTGTCATATCTAAATTACATGCAAGACTTAAGATAAGCTATCTTATCAACCATTGTACATGCCCTCAGGCCCGTCCTCACACTCACAGCGTTGGCGCCGGCCACAATGCATGGCTTCGACTTGGTCGGCTGCGGGTGGCCGAGGCCGACGCGCTCGCTCGGTGGCACCGTCACGGACACCCACGCCGTCGGCCAGCCTCTCCCGAAGCGAAGCGACGTGCTCGATCGGCCTCGTGATCAAGTAGTGTCGGCCGTGGACGCGCTCCCTGTTGGTCTCCATGCATGGTCCGCTGCGTCCACCTAGACAGACAACATGGCCATGGCCATGCCCATCGTAGACTGGCTGGCAGCTACGGCGTGGAGGTGGAGCACCATTCTGTGCGTGCACGCGGAAGACGAGAGCACCTTGGTCGTCGTCGTCGGGGAGCTCGTCCATGCCTGGGGCTTGGACAGACTTCACGGGCTGTGCGCGGTGGCCGAGGTCGATCGACGCCGACACCCTGCTCGGCCTCCTCGGTGACGGACACCCACGCCACGGTGTCGGTGCGGCGGCGTGGGCATGGTGAGAGAGGGTTTGACAAATTTGACCTATAGACGAAATCAAATCATATGAACTATCCGTGAAACTATTTCACGCCGGTCTTTGTGTGACGCCCGCCACGGGCGCTTACACTACGTGTGCAACGCCACGATAGGCGCCACACGCCGCACACGGTGTCGAAAATTATTAAGTCGTGCAGCGCCCGGAGCTAGCGCCACACTATACAGTAGCCAGCTCCCCGGCGCAGACTAGTGCATACCGAGAGCTAGGCGCCACAGGTCACCGTGTGAAATAGTTTCACGGACGGTCCATTTTGATTTAATTTTTCTATAGGTCAAATTTATCAAATTTGCCCATGGAGAGTGAAGCGATCGAGGAGGCATGCAGGAGGTGGGAGTGAAGGAGGCAGCGTTGCCTTCCCATGCGCAAAGAAAGGTCAAAGCTTTTCCACAACCACAACAATGGCGGCGTTCTTCTCGCGCGTCGACCTCAAGGAAGCTCGGCCTTAATTCAGATCCATCGTCACAGACTCACAGGTGTTTGAACGCGGCGGCAGGCCACGGTGGCATGGGCATACTTGATCGATCGGCTGCGCGTGCGGTGGCCGAGGTCGACGCCGACGCTCTGCTCCCCTCGATCGGTGACGGACACCCATGCCGTCGCTCGGCACGATGGCCACGAAGGTACCGGCGGCTCCGCAACAGCGCGGGGTGCCGGCGGCCTCGTCAAGTGTCGGACGCGCTCCATGCATGGTCGCCTGCGAATGCGATGAGCGGGAAGGAAGGCCATCATATGCATATCGATCGGCGGCATCCACGTTGACAGACATGCACCGTACGTCGGCTGCTGCTTGGTGCACCGCGAGAAAGCTCAGTTTTTTTGAGCGAGCGATCTTGTGGGCGTCGGCGGAAACGGGCGAGGTGGATCGCGTATTCGCGTACGGCATGAGGACGCTGGAGCGGCGGCCGAAAGATGGAGATGGAGGCGAGCTCTACTAGTTTTGTACTATCTGCTTGGTGAGCGCCGGCGTGGTGAGCATGCATGCATGCAGGAGCGTGGGCGTGTGCGTGTGCATGCGCATGGGTCGTCGGCGGCGAAGAGAAGAACCGTCCCGATCTGACCTTGTTGTGTTGGGAAAGAAAAGAAGAGAAGTAAAAAAAAAGTGATTTATTTTCTTTCTTTTTGACGGGCGAGGAAGGAAGGATCGAGTCGATCGGAGGAATCAAAGAAGAAACGACGAGGAGAGAGAGAGAGAAAAAAGGCGTACCGAGGTAGGCGGCCTCGCGGGTATGCTGCGCGTCGTTGTTGTACTCTTTTTTTTCGATCGATCGATCAAAGGAAGGAAAACAAAGAAACGCGCTTTTCTTTCTTATTACTCGGTCAAACGCGGCGCGAGCAGCGAGTCGGGCATCGCTCGGTCGTCCCCTGTCCTGTCCCACTCGTGCCACGAGAATCTCCGCACTGGAGTACATGTGCGTATCTCTCTCAGCCTCCCCGCCAGCCCGCCACGTACGGACGCATAACTCCACTGCACATCCGATCCACGGGATCGATCGGCTGACTCCATGGCGGCGTCGAGCCCGGAGTGGTCGAGCCTTCTGCCGGAGCTCCTAGGCCAGGTCATCCCCGCCTCCCCGCCTTGCCGACCATGCCCGCCTGCCGCTGCCGCTGTGGCGCTTCTGCCATGCGCCCACGCCCTCGGCAAGGGCTGCCCTGATCGCCCTGAGTACGGCGCCTATCAACGCCCCTGCACAGCCGACTCCATCGCCCTTCCTCGACCATGACATGTGTCGGCGCCACCAACGATCGGTCGCCGACTGGACTACGCTATGGCGCAAAAACACACGACACGCTATACAACCACTTCTCCGGTGTCACGGTGCGCTGCCGAGCTGGACTCGCTGGGAAGGTTCCAGAAGTTTGAGATCCGGAAAGTGCTGCGCGGTCGACACGATGATGATCTTGTTGCGTCACAGCAACATATGGAAGTACCCTTTAATCCGTGCCGACCAAGCGAGCATGGGTGGCGAGGCCATTGGTTGCGCCGCATTCCGTATCATCGATTTTGCGTTCTGAGACGTGTTTCACGCGATCACCAAGGCCGAGAACATCTATGCCATCCACCTTGCCGAAGATGATCAAGGCAATCCTAGGGTCTCCTTTGTCAACGAATCACCAGCGCACCTTACCCTAATGGTGATAGAGACAATCATGACATTTGATGGGTACGACCGCAACTATAACGAAGACGCCAATTGGTTGGTGGTGATAGTGAGATCGACAATGCCAATGACCACTCCTACGCCTACAAGGGTATGTTGCTCAATGTGTAGAGTTTGTGAACGGCGACGAGAATGCCTCGTGATTTTGCACACCTTGTTGAGTCGCATGGTAAGTTGCTCATGGTTAGGTGGCAATGCTTAGTCTCGGCTTCCACCTGCACCACCCCACTCGCAAGGTCAAGTCTTTGAGGCGGACGTGGACAAAGGCACATGGGTCCCAGTGACAACGGGCTAGGTGGCGGTCAGCGATGTTCATCACGAGGGCTTCAACAAGATAGTCTCGCCAGGAGAAGTGAAAGAGGATGTCATATATTTTCCTCATATTTAACGATGTGTTTGACATGCAAACAGGATTATTGGAAGTTTAGGGCTCAAAAGTGCTTTATACGCCTGCTGATGGCGTGGGTCTTTCCACCAGACTTAGTTGTTTAATTTACGAGTAGTATGTGTCCAACCTATTTCTACAGGTATTTTTGGTTTCTTTTCATTGAATGTTAGCTTCAATCAGAATTGTGATATTTGCTATCTCAATCTTTCTCTAGTGCAAGCTGCCACATCATTAGTCACTACAACTACGAGATTGGTGTTGTAGGTATTTCAATCATTCTTGGTGTACTTAGGACGAGTTGGTGACCAGATCAGTAAAACTAGGTTCTCGAGAGTGTAGCGTGAACCAAATTATGATGGACCTGGTAGATAGTAAATGGTTTGGATGACCAGTAGATAGTATTTTTTTGCTTCTTTGTGGAGTGGAACAAGAAAGTTAAGCGGCTCAACTGATCACAAGCACCATAAAAGGGTAACCTAACAACAAGATACCGTTGCTCCTAACAAATCTTGTATCCTAATAGTGACATCTACAATCACAATGACTACTCCTGCGCTTACAATTTGTACAATAATTTATTGGGTAGCCTGATTATTCAAATATTTCTCTAGGGACATTCATGATTTAATAAAATTTGTAGATGATGAGGAATTGACCAAACCTTTATGTATGGAAGAAATCCATAATGTAGTTTTTCATATTTATAGAAAACAAAAGCACTCATCCTAATTGGTTTCTTGCAGGCTTTTTTCAGGAATTTTGAGATTTGGCCAAGTGGGATCTAAAAGTCTTAATTGATGATTTTGCCTCGTAAACTAGATATTACCAGGCTCAACTTTGGGATCATTAATTACTCTGGTCCCTAGAACAACTGATGGTGAACAAATAAAAAATCTAGGCCGATATGCATGTTGAATGTTAGCTTTAAAATTAATAGTAAGTGTTGATGAAGAGACTAAGTAAAATTGTCTCTATTGTCATTTCGCTACCCAAACTGCATTTGTGAAGGGAAGATACATTATGAAGGGATGATTGTTTTGCATGCATCACTTAACTCAATACACTTTAAAAACAGAATGCTTTGATTTTCAAAGTGGATTTTAAGATGAGCATATGGTAAAATGTAATGGCATTTTGTTATAAATGCTAAAGATGAAAGGCTTTCCTGACAAATGGTGTGATTGGGTAATGATGAGTATGATGGGAGGACATGTTGGGGTTAAAGTCAATGACAAAATTGGACCTTATTTTAAAACTTTAAAAGTGTTGATGGAGGGGATGCCATGTCTCCTCTTTTATTTGATCGGCTATTGATGCATTAGTTGTGCTCATGAATAAGGACACCGAATTTGGCTGTGTGAAAGGTGTGCTTAGTAATCAGTAGATTTGGGTGTCAATATGCTAATGACACTATTTTCTTGCTACAGATGATATAGAAAGTAAAAAATTGAAATTCATCAAATTTGCCTTTAAACAAATGTCCTGACTCACAATTAATTTCATAAAACTGAGCTCTTCCTCTTGGAGATGCTAAAACAAGAAAGACACACACACACACATCCAAGTTGTCCTTTTCGTGTAACAAAATATTATTCTGTTACTAGTTGAATTGACGAATTCAATGGTCGAACTGATTCCAATGTGGCTTTGAACAAATGTCCGGCTCACAATTAATTTCATAAAAGTGAGATCTTCCTCTTTGGAGATGCTAAAACAAGAAACATCTGAGCTATTCTATTTCGCATAATAGAATATTATTCTGTTACTATAGTTGAACTGTCGAATTCGAGCGGTCGAACTGAAGCTTTCATTTTTGTCTAACTAACCGTCTTCTTTAGTTCAATTTTTTGCAATTTTTATTGTTGGAATGGGGCATGTAGTATATCGTTGGAAAGCCCTTGTCAGCTAGATTACAAGTCATATATCACTACTAGGAAAATCCTAGCAAGCATGGGGAACCGCGCTACTAGTAAGGCACTACAATTAAGGTTAGCAGAGCGTGGTTGTACCACGCCACTGCTATATCGACTTAGTAGTAGTGCTTTCTACAATGAGCGCTATCGGTAATTAGTAGTAGCTTCCTGTTAACGCTACTACTATTATTCTATATTTCTTTTTATTTCATGTTGTATTCATACACCTTTATACAAGTTTTTACATCATAATGAGTTATTACATCATCGAGAAATAACCATGGACTAGTTTTAGTGGATGGGCATCCACTTGAAACTAATCCATGTTCTTTCCCCAATGATATAATAAATATCATCATCATCATCATATCATTAACAACTTATCATCATAATACATCATTGTCATATAACACTTCCTCATGATCATCGCTTTTCATCAATGAGACATCACAAGTTGGTCACTAGTCATAATCACAACTACTCCTCATCATCAACTCTCATAAACATATTGTACCTCATAGGACCTACTACATTCTTCTTTACCTACTATATTATCTTAGGTAAAATAACATAAAACAAGATAGCCCCCGACTCTCCATTATGGAGAATGGAGATTATCTTGTCTCCAATTCTTGCATTTCGCACAATGTTGCTTCCAAGAACCTCCTTATGATTGTCCATATATTTTTTCCATTCTTTGATTATCATGTGTTCACCGGTTTTAAAAATCCGGTATGGACAGGTAAGATTCGTAGGACGACCTGGTTGTATGTTCAAAACATCAAGGTGAACATTCTGATACATCAAATGATGCACACAATCCATCGGAATTTTCTGTTGAAAAACATAGTAATAACTTCATAGTTAGCATAGTAGTTCAGTTTTAGAAGTATGCAAAAGATGCACGTATGTTGTAATAGTAAAAAATCTTACCAGGACATCTCCATGGAAGTTATCGTGGTTCAACACGCACCATCGCACGTATTGACCATAATTTCGAGGAGTTCGATAAAAGGCATTGTAATTTCAATTTCAGTACAATATGCGACTGGATGATTTTTCTCCGATAAGTTAACTCGAGCCATCGGTGTAATAGGTTCTGTCTACCATCTTCCGACATTCTTTGAAGAATGAAAATAAGCTATCAATGGAAATAAGCTGTCAACTATTTTGAAATAAACAACATAAATTACTTAATAACTATATTTGAGAAACTCACATAGTGGTAGAATTGGAAGCGTATCAACAAGAACCCAAATGTCCAAATTGTCTTGCTTGATGTCGATCACCAAGATCCATGGTGACAAACATACCCTCTTGAAAATCATACATCTTGCAAAGTTCTTCCCAACCCGGCAACCAAAATGGGATACGCCTCGTAATTGTATAGATATACCTCAAAATCCATACCATGATGGGTCCTTAGGTTAATTTTCTTTGTTTCATTCCTCTCATGATCTTCAAAACCCATCCTCTCCAAGACATAGCGCCTTGCATGGCATGGGATAAGCTAGTCGAATTGTAAAAGACGAAAATTACACGTTGAAGTAGTAGAAGTCGAGCTTAATTACTTAAAAAACACTTTGCATTGTAGCCATCAGTATCACAATCAAGGCCTCGAGCTTAATGCTTGCCGACCTTCGTCCAAGTGAGGCCTGTCGCAGAAACCCCGGGTCGCCAAGACCAGAGCACTCGACCTTCGCTTATTATTCCCTATGTTCATAATTCAAAGATTAAACTTGTACAATTAAATATATGTACTACAAAAACTAAATTAGATCATTATCATTCATCACGAGTTGACTATCGGTCTGTCGAGTCTTTTATTGAAAACTCTCAGCTCACGTGGTGTATATATTCGACCGTAGGTGATGGTAGCCTTTCGCTCCCCGAGTGCATTACACCAAATTATCTAGCATACGGAATGAAGGAGAAGCTACCTCACGACAACAGACGGGATTCTTCCCTCTCATATATGGAGACTCTCCTCACCGATTCCTCTCTCGACATTTTGCATCAGCGGTGATGGTCGTTACTCCTCCTTCTAGTGCATAAAAAGGTCTAGCACCGGAGAAGAAGGAGAAGCGACCCCATGACAACAAATGGATTCTTCGCCTCGGCTGCACTTAAAGTCAACCTAAAATATCGCTAATTATCTTTTAGAAAATCCAGGCCACTCGATATTTCCAACATATTCTAGCACAAGCCATGCCAAAATTCACGGAAAATTCGCATGACCTTTGCTAAAATTATTGAGCGCTGAAATTTGCGGAATGGAAATTAATCAACACTCCGCAAAACATAGGCCACTCGGAGGTGTAACTGCAAACATGACCGCCACTTGGGTAACCACATATACTATTTGAGCAACACAAGATATACATGTTTTATCTACATCATATCTTATAGGACTCATATTGACATGGAGATTTGGCTGGTCTCACCTCGAGGTCGGAGGGGGTCGGGTACGACGACAAGGGATGATGGAGGGGCCTTGATTTCGCAAAACAAAAACCCTATAAGTTATCACTAATACATCCCGAATAGTATCATACATATAACATCACTAATACAACTAAAACCCTAGCGAACGACGGGTATCGCATTGATGATGCGGGATAGGCATCACGACGCCGATGCGTAATAATTTCTTAAACTAAAACAATAACAACAAATGTGACATGTTCAACTAGTTCTTACTAAAACTAAACTTACTATAAATAAAAACAAACTAGTTCTTTCTCGAAAATGAACTAGTTCAACTAGTTATATTACTTTTCTTACTAAAAATACATTAGTTCTATTAATTCAACTAGTTCTTACTAAAAATAAACTAGTCCAACTAGTTTTATTAATTTACTAATTATTTTAAACACTTACTAAAACAGAAAACTACATTATACAATAGTAAAAACTATAGTAAAAACAGAAAAAAGAGATGGAGGGAGGAGGGAAGGAGGAGGAAGGGAGGAGGAGGGAGGGGCAAGGAGGAGGGGAAGGGCGGCCGGAGGAGGAGGAGGGAAGGGCGAGGGGTGGAGGGGAAGGGCGGAGGAGGAGGAGGAAGGGCGAGGGGTGGAGGGGAGGCGGCCGGAGGAGGAGGAGGAGGGGCGGCCGGAGGAGGAGGAGGAGGCGGGAGGAGGGCGGAGGAGGAGGAAGGAGGAGGAAGGGAAGGAGGGAGGAGGGAGTAGCACGGCGGCGGGCGGATTAAGGTTCGCACGCAAGCAGAGGAGTGAGAGGGAGAGTGAGTGAGAGGTCAACCGCTCCAGATAAGGTAAGTAGTAGCGTTGAGATACGCGCCATCGCTACGTGACGAGCAATAGCTGGTAACGGATAAGCGCTACTGCTAAGTGGGGCTAGCCATCTGCGCCTAGTACAAACATAGCAGCAGAGCGTTTCCCCGGAACGCGCTACTGCTAAAGAGGTAGCAGTAGCGCGGTTTATTTAAACACGCTACTACTAAGTAGCAGTAGCGCCCTGTTTTGTTCGGTGCTACTCCTAAGATGTTGTGTATAAGGTTTTCTAGTAGTGTATGATTTTTATAAAATCATCACGATTTAAAAACATTTTGAAAAGACCATTTTTCAAATTTGAAAATGTGAATCGTATTTTGGACTTAACTTTTAAACGGTTTCTTGGAATGGGGCAATGAGACGATGTTGGAAAGCTCATGATTCCATATATAGAATATTTTTCAAATTCTATATGATTTAAAAGTAATTTAAAAATGGGCTAAACGTATTTTTTTATTTACAAATGATTTGTCGGATGATGCAAATTATACAGCGCTGAAAGCTATGGAAATGCGTTGAGTTGCTCTTATCTAACCCATGGATCGATTATCTACTTTGGCCAATCCCAGCCGCATATGCATATCCAATGGGTCAAACGATAGTGTTGATTGTTTGTTGCTCCCTGATTGGTTCATCTTCATTTCCCACGGATAGATCTTCTCTTGAGCCGATCAACCTTATGCCAACATCCAACGGACCGCTTCATTTGGGCTGACCTAGGTGGGGTCATATTTCTACCTTTTTTTATTCTCATATAATAAAATGATTAAGTTGGACAAAAATATTTTTGCACTCGTAAATTGTCGACTTCCTTAAAATAGGTTGAATGTGCACCATCGTTGAGCAGTGGATAGGCCAGGAGGCACACACTTAATGCATAGCAACACACATGAGCACATACACTGATGTAATTGTCATGCACGAGGTATGGTGTGCCGACCGTTATTTTCTGTCAACACTTTCGGATGGCCTCATGCACACGCACCCACCACATGTGTCGTTCGTTATTTTATGTGAAAGAGACGGTCCAGCCATTTACTAAGTCGTGTATTTCTCGCTCATTTCTCTTGCCCCAGTATACTGTCACGGATAGCGAGAAATACACGACTTAGGCAGGGCATGTGTGACAGTAGGCAGGGCATGTGTTTCCCGCCAGTAGAATTTGGAGCCATGTGTTTCCCGCCAAATTCTACTGTCACGGATGTCATCTCTAGAGGATTGAGGAGGTAGCTTTGTTGCCAGGTAAATAGGCAGGGCATGGCCGAGTAAGGTGGAGAAGGGAAGGGGGATCTATATATGTCTAGTGTGCATATCAAAGAGGCGGAGGGTGAAGTGTGGGCACTGCCATTGGGACGACTATGTGAACAATAAGCGGACAGAGATGGATTAGGGTTGATGAACAATGTGTGGGCTGAATAACGAGTTTTTGCTCGCTTGGGCCTGAATTTTTGTTAACACAAGAGTATGATGTCCGAAATTTAGGTGGTGTTTCTATGCCCCATTGTGACGGCTAGCACAATATTTTGGGTATACCAGCTATAAAAGATTTAGAGCCGATGACATTGAAGATAGACTTGTGAAGATAGATCGGTTGGCTGATGGGGATATGGACATATGGAGCACCAAACTATCCATGAGGCTTTCCTGTATGAGTTCATATGCTATAAATCTACAAGTTTAATAAATTTTACAATGAAGTCATGGGCGGAGCTTCCTAGGGCGAAATGGGGCCATGGTCACCTTAATTGTCCATTATTACGAAAATTTTAACATAACTAAACATGTATGTTTTAGCTAAGAAAGTAGATATATAGCCAACATTGTCATCAACACGAGGCATGCATGTGATGACAGAGATTATCACATGTGTCTATTAAGGCTGTACCAAAGATTCATTATCACATGTGCCTCTTTATTTCCAAACTTTTCATCCAAATCACATGAACATCCTCTTCTCATATTTGATAGTATATATTTGATTCACATATCTCGGCAAAAACACGATGATTACGTGTGGTTAATTTTGTTATTATCTTATTAGGAAACTGGCAAGGCTTTAAGTACAATAATTCTTGACTGTACTAATGTAAGAAAAGTTTTATCTGTTGAGAAAGAGTAAAGTCTAAAATAAACATTGAACACATACGGCCCGTCGAAATCGGACCCTCGCCTTTTAATCCCTGAAATCGGCACCCCATACTTATCGATCCTGACCAATCCTGACCGTTTACAAGCCTAAACTAGTTTGTTGCACTAGAAACACACACGATCCCCACGGGGATCATCCTCTACTCTCGCTGACAAGGTGAACCTGCATGTCATATCCATCTTCTCTCTCCAAGATCTGCATCTGCTACACACACAATGAAACGACGCGGAAACCTTTGTCCATGGCTACAACTACAGGAGCTGCTCGGCTTTCTAGCTCGTCATGGAAGGGAACCAAGAGATCGAGAGAGAGAGAGAGAGAGAGAGAGAGAGAGAGAGAGAGAGTATGTAAGTACGAGGTCTATGCATGCGCATATGCCAGCGTGTTTCACATGACACGTCAGGATTTTTAGCATTCATCGATCTTTTTGCCCTTTGAGAAAAGAAAAGGCTAGATGTACGACGGGCTGCTCACAGCCATTTTGTTGATAGTTTTCCACCTTTGCCCATCAATCCATCCATTTTTATTGGTCCCTTGCTAGTGTTCTACGGTCATTAGTTGTTGCACGCAACATGGAGCTTTGTGCTAAAATAGAAGAAGCTAAAATTAGGCAGCAAGACATCTGACCACCAATCGTCTTTGGTGCCAACATATGGTCGGCCGGTGCATATGGCATGCAAATCTATACATATAGAACCATTAAAGGGCTTGTTTGGTTCATGATTAACTTTGCCGCAACTAATTTTAGGCAAAATATGGCTGCCACAAAAAGTGCGGCTAACAAAATGGCCACCACAAGTGTGGCAAATTTTGGCAAGAAACTGAACATATGACATGTCGACCATATAACTAGAAAACTCTGGCAATGAACCAAACACATGCCTAAGTGTTGCGGCATGACTAAGGTTAGGTGTGGCAAGCTTAGGCTGGGAACCAAACAGGCCCTAAGAAAATTTGATCACCCATCCATATATCTCGAGAAGTCGAGATGGAACAACCAAAGCAAATACCCTAACTTTCATTAATTCACTCCCATAAACTTACAATTGATCGATCAATCGTACATATGTGGAGGTGAACTAGTGAAAGCTAGATTGCTTGCTTCTTAATAGTAGGATTGCTTTTTTGTATTTTCCGTCGTAATTGCCATTCACATAGAATTATAGGACTTGGGATATAGGCTGCCTTTACTGAAAATTATCTTCTCAAAGCCTTAGAAGCAATTTTATTGATGATGTTACCACTAGTAGCAATGTAATCATTAGCGCCCTCACACCTGTCTTGCTAAAAGTAGACCATGTGTTAGAGAGTCACCATTGCGGGTGTCCAAGTGGCAGTTGGCGGAGAGTAGTACTACTGACAAGTGTCGGCCGTGGACGCGATGTTGGCCTCCATGGTCTGCTGCCGCTGCGACGACGAGCCGAGAAGGCTGTTAACTGCCTCCACCTAGACAACATGCATGGCCCTGGCCATCGTTGGCAACTACGACGTACTCCTTCCACCGCAGAGCATGGCCGCCATCCACGGCGTGGAGGTGGGTCACCATTCGGCCGATCGAACAGAACACTGTGCGTGCGTGCCACGCGGAAGACCATGCCTGGGGCCGGGATGAGAAGATGTGAGAACTTGGTGGAGTTGTGCCGGCTGGAGGCGGGGACGACGGATGGTAAGCGGTTCATTGGTTGGGCGGGAAGGTAGGTTGGATGGAGGAGGCGGAAAGCACTGAGATATTTTGTTGAGAGGGCCGGGGCTAGCGGGAAACATTTTGGACGAGAGGGGGCTAGCGGGAAACATTTTGGGAGGAAGGTGATATGCCTCGTCAACCCTGACGTGCGGGCCATCACGTCATGATCGGAGCCAAATTCAGCTAAACCGGAAACTAGTGCAATATCGTGGGTTCTTAAATGAAAAACAATTTTATGGTAGTCATGAACGAAATTTAAAAGACAAGCATGTTTTTGGAACGCTAGCCCCAATACTAGTAATTTTTATGATATATACTCACTCCTATCATTTCATGCAAAACGTAGGTTTAGGCTCACCGTTTAGGGAATCTCCATGGGACCCTAAAACTATTAGGGTGGTGGTGACTCGACATGTTACGACGGGGATGACATAAAACTATCAGTATTGGGGTTAGGGTTCACAAATGCCTACTTATTTTTTAAAATCTATTGATAACTATCACATAATTGGTTTTTCGTTTCAAGAAACACCAATGACCATGTTGGTTAAATTCAATCATTGTTCATGACATGTCATGTCGGCGTGGAATAAAAGTCAATACACGTAGCGATGGCTCTGAGAGGCAGGTGTCGTCTTCTGTCAAAACCGCCAGCCTCCCTTAACGCTTTATTGACTCTACAGACTTAACTCAAACGTTTTCCCACGCTTCCATGGTCCATTGGCTAGCAGGTGGTGGGAATGGCCCCACGAAGCCACCCAGTATACATCGGTCCTTTTGAATGCCCCATCTCCAATCGCATACGCTTGGAAGACACCATGTGTGATCACGGTTATAAAAATAAACTATGTGCCTCAATTCCGATCATGTGTGATATAGCCTCGCTTTGATTGATCTCCCATGGATATGGGCTCACACCATCTCTTTTGTCCGTCGTCAAGGTTCATGCATCATGGCTTCATATTATAGCGGATGACTTGTCGGCGCTCGATTACCAACACCCGTAATGCCACCCACATCTTCCAATCCCCGGACCGCACACACGTTGTGCCGAGAGGCGGGAGACCCGGTAGAATGTCGAGATGGGGACAAGAAATTATATCATCTAAATATTATTATTTTGACGTCTATACATGTATGTCAAGGAGCTCTGAAAAGCAATGACATGAATTAATTAGAGAGGCTATATATAGGCTGCGAATCAAATCTTGTACACGTGGCTTGTAGCCTTTCCACAAAAACAAAAATGAGAATGAAACGACGGACGTACGTAGTGCATGCACACACCAATTAATCAGTCTTTTTCTCTCTAGTCTAGTGTAGTTATAAAAAAAAATTGACGGATCGATTTCTTTGAGATAGATGTAGTACAACATGATGATGTCTCAGTGGTCGAATATATTTTTTGTTGTGTACGTAATTGGTATGCAGCGCTGCCAATCATGGCATACGTACGTGCTCCGGCAACCTGATGCATGCACGTCGATCCGTGTCCTCGCCAACAACCAACCAGGGAAGCCTTCTTCTCCTCCATCCCGTGCCACCCCTAGCTAGCTCGCCGTGGTACGGTCTTGGGCTGGGACGATGACGGCGCCGTACCCTGCGTGCTCTTGGACCTCTCCCACGGCTTGGTGCCCATGTTTGCACGGGTGCACCCCCAAAGAGGTCACCTTGATCATTGTCTGCTTCCTCAGCGTGCATGGCCGGCTTAATATTGGAGCCGGAGCATGCATGGCCGCCATCCACGGCGTGCGAGTATGCATGCAGCGGATGAGAGGCCAGAGAGCACACCCGTCCGTGAGCTCATCCATGCCAGGGGAGAGACGGCACTGCACGCGTGAGGACACGGAGGTAGCGTTGCCTTCCCGTGCCTCCGCAACAATGGCGGTGTCGACTTTGTCGATCGGCTGCGGGGTGGCCGATCAAGGCGGACGCTCACCTTCACGGACACCCACGCGCGCCGTACGCCGCTCAGCACGTACTGTGGCCATCGCCGACCGAAGCGAGCCGCTCCGCAACTGCATGCGCGGGTGGTCCATCGGCCTCGTCAAGTGTGGATCGGCCGTGGACGCGATGTTGGCCTCCATGGTACGCTGCCGCTGCGACGACAACGGGCGGAGAAGCTTGTCGGCTGTCTCCACCTGACGACATGGCCACGGCCATCGTAGGCAGCTACGACGTCTTCCACAGCGGACGCGTGCGGAGAATCCACGGCGTGGAGGTGGAGGTGGAGCACCATTTTGTGCGTGCACGCGGAAGACAAGACGAGAGAGAGAGCACTTCCGTCCGGTCCGGGGAGTTCGTCCATGCCCGGGGGCTGGGGATAGTGACTCCATGCATGTCCCGGTGTTGGCGCCGGCCACGGTGGCATCACTGGCATGCATCGTCTCTCTCGTGTGCGCGGTGGCCGAGGTCGACGCCGACGCCCTGCTCGGCCTCCCTCGGTGACGGGCACCCGATTCAGCAACAGCGTGCGTGGGGTGCTCGGCCTCCAAGCTAGTGTCGGCCGTGGACGGAGACGGACGCGTTGTTGGCCTCCATGGTCGCCTCGCCAGCGATGGCCTTCCACGTTGACACTGACAGCATGGCCTACGCCCCTTCCACCACGGAACATGTCCACATTTGACAGCACGTCGATGCGTGCTCCCTGGCCTCTCGTCTGCTGCATACAGCACACTCGCACGGCGTGGCGTGGCGTGGATGGATGGCGGCCGGCGCTGACAAAGCAGATGATCAAGGTTATGGCAGCATGGGCACCAAGCCGTCCGTGGGCGAGGTCCAAGAGCAGCCGGCGAGTACGGCGCCGTCATATACCCCTACGCGGGCGGGCGCCCAAGACCGTACCACGGCGAGCTTGCGGTTGCGGTGGCAGGGGATGGATCGAGAAAAGAAGGCCTGGTTGGTTGTTAGCGAGGACTTCCCACGCGTAATCTACTGCGTCTGAAGCGATTCTGAGCTTTTACATGATGGTTAATCTTGATTGGTCAATAGGTGAGCGGGGTGGCCCACCCCCTGAAAATCAGGGGGGAGAGGTTTGTGATTGGTTGTTAGATGAAAGGAGCGTGTAAAAGCGTGTAAGTCTTTGTATGTCTAGCATTTTTGCTTCCCACGTACGGAGGTAGCGTTGCCTTCCCGTACGTGCGCGCAAAGGTCAAACCTTTTCCACAACCACGCACACTGCAACTGCATTCGCATTCGCATGGCGTCGTCGTCTTGTCCGGCCACCGCACGCGCGTACACTCCTCCACCCGCAAAAATGGCGGCGGCTTCTCTGGTCCGGCCGGCCAGGTGGGCAGGGCACCCTTTGATATTCCCCTCCCTCCCTCCGCGTCTCGAGGAAGCTGGGCTTTCAGGGCATGTACAATGGTGCTATCTTAGGTGTGCCATGTAGGATAAATGATGAGGTGGAGGAGAGAGAAGTCATAAGAAAAGGCGCAATATATCTCACCATGTTTTTAGGAATTCCTAGTTATTGAAGATAAGGCTAAGAGATGACCCATTGTAGACATTTTTTTTTGTCATATCTAAATTACATGCAAGACTTAAGATAAGGCTATCTTATCAACCATTGTACATGCCCTCAGGCCCGTCCTCACACTCACAGCGTTGGCGCCGGCCACAATGCATGGCTTCGACTTGGTCGGCTGCGGGGTGGCCGAGGCCGACGCGCTCGCTCGGTGGCACCGTCACGGACACCCACGCCGTCGGCCAGCCTCTCCCGAAGCGAAGCGACGTGCTCGATCGGCCTCGTGATCAAGTAGTGTCGGCCGTGGACGCGCTCCCTGTTGGTCTCCATGCATGGTCCGCTGCGTCCACCTAGACAGACAACATGGCCATGGCCATGCCCATCGTAGACTGGCTGGCAGCTACGGCGTGGAGGTGGAGCACCATTCTGTGCGTGCACGCGGAAGACGAGAGAGCACCTTGGTCGTCGTCGTCCGGGGAGCTCGTCCATGCCTGGGGGCTTGGACAGACTTCACGGGCTGTGCGCGCGGTGGCCGAGGTCGATCGACGCCGACACCCTGCTCGGCCTCCCTCGGTGACGGACACCCACGCCACGGTGTCGGTGCGGGTGCGGTGGGCATGGTGAGCAGGAGCATGGAGAGGGCAAATTTGACAAATTTGACCTATAGACGAAATCAAATCATAGAATGAACTATCCGTGAAACTATTTCACGCGGCTGACCTTTTTGTGTGACGCCCGCCACGAAGGCGCTACACTACGGTGTGCAACGCCTCACAGATAGGCGCTACACGGCCAGCGTCGCACACGTGTGTCAGAAAATTACTAAGTCGTGTGCAGCGCCTGAGAGCTAGGCGCCACACTATACAGTGCAGCGCCTAGCTCCCGGGCGTTGCACTAGTGCAGCGCCTGAGAGCTAGGCGCCACAGGTCAGCCGTGTGAAATAGTTTCACGGACGGTCCATTTTGTGATTTAATTTCGTCTATAGGTCAAATTTATCAAATTTGCCCATGGAGAGTGAAGCGATCGAGGAGGCATGCAGGAGGTGGGAGTGAAGGGAGGCAGCGTTGCCTTCCCATGCGCAAAGAAAGGTCAAAGCTTTTCCACAACCACAACAATGGCGGCGTTCTTCTCGCGCGTCGACCTCAAGGAAGCTCGGCCTTAATTCAGATCCATCGTCACAGACTCACAGGTGTTTGAACGCGGCGGCAGGCCACGGTGGCATGGGCATACTTGATCGATCGGCTGCGCGTGCGGTGGCCGAGGTCGACGCCGACGCTCTGCTGGGCCTCCCTCGATCGGTGACGGACACCCATGCCGTCGCTCGGCACGATGGCCACGAAGGTACCGGCGGCTCCGCAACAGCGCGGGGTGCTCGGCGGCCTCGTCAAGTGTCGGACGCGCTCCATGCATGGTCGCCTGCGAATGCGATGAGCGGGAAGGAAGGCCATCATATGCATATCGATCGGCGGCATCCACGTTGACAGACATGCACCGTACGTCGGCTGCTGCTTGGTGCACCGCGAGAAGCTCAGTTTTTGAGCGAGCGATCTTGTGGGCGTCGGCGGAAACGGGCGAGGTGGATCGCGTATTCGCGTACGGCATGAGGACGCTGGAGCGGCGGCCGAAAGATGGAGATGGAGGCGAGCTCTACTAGTTTTGTACTATCTGCTTGGTGAGCGCCGGCGTGGTGAGCATGCATGCATGCATGCAGGAGCGTGGGCGTGTGCGTGTGCATGCGCATGGGTCGTCGGCGGCGAAGAAAGAACCGTCCCGATCTGACCTTGTTGTGTTGGGAAAGAAAGAAGAAAGTAAAAAAAGTGATTTATTTTCTTTCTTTTGACGGGCGAGGAAGGAAGGATCGAGTCGATCGGAGGAATCAAAGAAGAAACGACGAGGAGAGAGAGAAAAAAGGCGTACCGAGGTAGGCGGCCTCGCGGGTATGCTGCGCGTCGTTGTTGTACTCTCTTTTTTTTTCGATCGATCGATCAGAAAAGGAAGGAAAACAAAGAAACGCGCTTTTCTTTCTTATTACTCGGTCAAACGCGCGGCGCGAGCAGCGAGTCGGGCATCGCTCGGTCGTCCCCTGTCCTGTCCCACTCGTGCCACGAGAATCTCCGCACTGGAGTACATGTGCGTATCTCTCTCAGCCTCCCCGCCAGCCCGCCACGTACGGACGCATAACCTTAATTGCACATCCGATCCACGGGATCGATCGGCTGACTCCATGGCGGCGTCGAGCCCGGGTGGTCGAGCCTTCTGCCGGAGCTCCTAGGCCAGGTCATCCCCGCCTCCCGCGCCTTGCCGACCATGCCCGCTTCGCGCCGTGTGCCGCTCGTGGCGCTCTGCCATCGCCTCCACGGCCCCGTCGGCAAGGGCTGCCCTGGATCGTCCTTGAGTGCGGCGCCTATCAACGCTCCCGGACAGCCGACTCCATCGGCTCCCCTTCCTGGACCATGACATGTGTCGGCGCCGCCAACGGCGGGTGCGCCCTCGACCGCGTGGACTACGTTGCGGCTGCGCAAAAACACTGCGTACCGCTATACAACCACTTCTCCGGTGTCACGGTGCGCTGCGAGCTGGACTCCGTCATTGGGAAGGTTCCGAAGTTTGAGATCCGGAAAGTGCTCATGCGGTCGACACTGATGATCTTGTTGCGGTCACAGCAACATATGGAAGTACCCTTTAATCTGTGCCGACACAGTAGCGAGCATGGGTGGCGAGGCCATTGGTTATGCCGTACTTCCGTATCATCGATTTTGCGTTCCTCGGAGGCGTGCTCTCGCGATCACCAAGGCGAGAACATCTATGCCATCCACCTTGCGAAGATGATCAAGGCAATCCTAGGGTCTCCTTTGTCAAGCGAATCACCAGGCGCACCTTACCCTAATGGTGATAGAGACAATCATGACATTTGGATGGAGTACGACCGCAACTATAACGAAGACGCCCTGAATTGGTTGGTGGTGATAGTGAGATCGACAATGCCAATGACCACTCCTCGCCTACAAGGGTATGTTGCCCGAATGTGTAGAGTTTGTGAGCGAAGGGCGAGAATGCCTCGTGATTTCCGGACACCTTGTTGAGTCGCATGGTAAGTTGCTCATGGTTAGGTGGCAATGCTTAGTCTCGGCTTCCTCCAGACCACCCCACTCGCAAGGTCGAAGTCTTTGAGGCGGGCGTGGACAAAGGCACATGGGTCCCAGTGGACAACGGGCTAGGTGGCGGTCAGCGATGTTCATCGCGAGGGCTTCAACAAGATAGTCTCTGCTCGTGGAGAAGTGAAAGAGGATGTCATATATTTTCCTCATCTGAGCGATGTGTTTGACATGCAAACAGGGATTATTGGAAGTTTAGGGCTCAAAAGTCGTTTATCGCCCGTTGGATGGCGTGGGTCTTTCCACCAGACTTAGTTGTTTAATTTACGAGTAGTATGTGTCCAACCTATTTCTACAGGTATTTTTGGTTTCGTTTTTTCATTGAATGTTAGCTTCGCAATCAGAATTGTGATATTTGCTATCTCAATCTTTCTCTAGTGCAAGCTGCCACATCATTAGTCACTACAACTACGAGATTGGTGTTGTAGGTATTTCAATCATTCTTTGGTGTACTTAGGACGAGTTGGTGACCAGATCAGTAAAACTAGGTTCTCGAGAGTGTGTAGCGTGAACCAAATTATGATGGACCTGGTAGATAGTAAATGGTTTGGATGACCAGTAGATAGTATTTTTTTTGCTTCTTTGTGGAGTGGAACAAGAAAGTTAGCGCGGCTCAACTGATCACAAGCACCATAAAAAGGGTAACCTAACAACAAGATACCGGTTGCTCCTAACAAATCTTGTATCCTAATAGTGACATCTACAATCACAATGACTACTCCTGCGCTTACAATTTGTACAATAATTTATTGGGTAGCCTGATTATTCAAATATTTCTCTAGGGGACATTCATGATTTACCGAAAATTTCTGTAGATGATGCTGAGGAATTGACCAAACCTTTATGTATGGAAGAAATCCATAATGTAGTTTTCATATTTATAGAAAAACAAAAGCACTCATCCTAATTGGTTTCTTGCAGGCTTTTTCAGGAATTTTGAGATTTGGCCAAGTGGGATCTAAAAGTCTTAATTGATGATTTTGCCTGGTAAACTAGATATTACCAGGCTCAACTTTGGGATCATTAATTACTCTGGTCCCTAGAACAACTGATGGTGAACAAATAAAAAATCTAGGCCGATATGCATGTTGAATGTTAGCTTTAAAATTAATAGTAAAGTGTTGATGAAGAGACTAAGTAAAATTGTCTCTATTGTCATTTCTGCTACCCAAACTGCATTTGTGAAGGGAAGATACATTATGAAGGGGATGATTGTTTTGCATGCATCACTTAACTCAATACACTTCAGAAAACAGAATGCTTTGATTTTCAAAGTGGATTTTAAGATGAGCATATGGTAAAATGTAATGGCATTTTGTTATAAATGCTAAAGATGAAAGGCTTTCCTGACAAATGGTGTGATTGGGTAATGATGAGTATGATGGGAGGACATGTTGGGGTTAAAGTCAATGACAAAATTGGACCTTATTTTAAAACTTTAAAAGTGTTGATGGAGGGGATGCCATGTCTCCTCTTTTATTTGATCTGGCTATTGATGCATTAGTTGTGCTCATGAATAAGGACACGAATTTGGCTGTGTGAAAGGTGTGCTTAGTAATCAGTAGATTTGGGTGTCAATATGCTAATGACACTATTTTCTTGCTACAGTATGATATAGAAAGTGCGAAAAAATTGAAATTCATCAAATTTGCCTTTAAACAAATGTCTGGACTCACAATTAATTTCATAAAACTGAGCTCTTCCTCTTTGGAGATGCTAAAAACAAGAAAGACACACACACACACATCCAAGTTGTTCCTTTTCGTGTAACAAAATATTATTCTGTTACTATAGTTGAATTGACGAATTCGAATGGTCGAACTGATTCCAATGTGGCTTTGAACAAATGTCTGGGCTCACAATTAATTTCATAAAAGTGAGATCTTCCTCTTTGGAGATGCTAAAAACAAGAAACATCTGAGCTATTCTATTTCGCATAATAGAATATTATTCTGTTACTATAGTTGAACTGTCGAATTCGAGCGGTCGAACTGAAGCTTTCATTTTTGTCTAACTAACCGTCTTCTTTAGTTCAATTTTTTGCAATTTTTATTGTTGGAATGGGGCATGTAGTATATCGTTGGAAAGCCCTTGTCAGCTAGATTACAAGTCATATATCACTACTAGGGAAAATCCTAGCAGTAGCATGGGGAACCGCGCTACTAGTAAGGCACTACAGCTAAAGGTTAGCAGTAGCGTGGGTTGTACCACGCTACTGCTATATCGACTTAGTAGTAGTGCTTTCTACAATGAGCGCTACTGGTAATTAGTAGTAGCGCTTCTCCGACACGCTACTACTATTATTCTATATTTCTTTTTATTTCATGTTGTATTCATACACCTTTATACAAGTTTTTACATCATAATGAGTTATTACATCCTTTGGGAGAAACAACCATGGACTAGTTTTAAGTGGATGGGCATCCACTTGAAACTAATCCGCGGTTCTTTCCCCCAATGATATAATAAATATCATCATCATCATCATATCATTAACAACTTATCATCATAATACATCATTGTCATATAACACTTCCTCATGATCATCGTTTTCATCAATGAGACATCACAAGTTGGTCACTAGTCATAATCACAACTACTCCTCATCATCAACTCTCATAAACATATTGTACCTCATAGGACCTACTACATTCTCTTACGACCTACTATATTATCTTAGGTAAAATAACATAAAACAAGATAGCCCCTGACTCTCCATTATGGAGAATGGAGATTATCTTGTCTCCAATTCTTGCATTTCGCACAATGTTGCTTCCAAGAACCTCCTTATGATTGTCCATATATTTTTTCCATTCTTTGATTATCATGTGTTCACCGGTTTTAAAAATCCGGTATGGACAGGTAAGATTCGTAGGACGACCTGGTTGTATGTTCAAAACATCAAGGTGAACATTCTGATACATCAAATGATGCACACAATCCATCGAATTTTCTGTTGAAAAACATAGTAATAACTTCATAGTTAGCATAGTAGTTCAGTTTTAGAAGTATGCAAAAGATGCACGTATGTTGTAATAGTAAAAAATCTTACCAGGACATCTCCATGGAAGTTATCGTGGTTCAACACGTGCACTACTGGCACGTATTGACCATAATTTCGAGGAGTTCGATAAAAGGCATTGTAATTCTCAATTTCAGTACAATATGCGACCAGATGATTTTTCTCCTGATAAGTTAACTCAGAGCCATCGGTGTAATAGGTTCATCTACCATCTTCCGCACATTCTTTGAAGAATGAAAATAAGCTATCAATGGAAATAAGCTGTCAACTATTTTGAAATAAACAACATAAATTACTTAATAACTATATTTGAGAAACTCACATAGTGGTAGAATTGGAAGCGTATCAACAAGAACCCAAATGTCCAAATTGTCTTGCTTGATGTCAGGATCACCAAGATCCATGGTGACAAACATACCCTCTTGAAAATCATACATCTTGCAAAGTTCTTCCCAACCCGGGCAACCAAAATGGGATACGCTCTCAGAATTGTATAGATATACCTCAAAATCCATACCATGATGGGTCCTTAGGTTAATTTTCTTTGTTTCATTCCTCTCATGATCTTCAAAACCCATCCTCTCCAAGACATAGCGTCTTGCATGGCATGGGATAAGCTAGTCGAATTGTAAAAGACGAAAATTACACGTTGAAGTAGTAGAAGTCGAGCTTAATTACGAAAAAAACACTTTGCATTGTAGCTTACCGTATCACAATCGAAGGCCTCCTCGAGCTTAATGCTGAAGCGCCGACCTTCGTCCAAGTGAGGCCTGTCGCAGAAACCCCGGTTGTCGCCGCACCAGGAGCACTCCCCGGGACCTTCTTCGTTCGACGACATTCCCTATGTTCATAATTCAAAGATTAAACTTGTACAATTAAATATATGTACTACAAAAACTAAATTAGATCATTATCATTCATCACGAGTTGACTATCGGTCTGTCGAGTCTTTTATTGAAAACTCTCAGCTCACGTGGTGTATATATTCGACCGTAGGTGATGGTAGCTCCTCCTTTCGTTCCCGAGTGCATTACACCAAATTATCTAGCATACGGGAATGAAGGAGAAGCTACCCCCACGACAACAGACGGGATTCTTCGCCCTCTCATATATGGTGGAGACTCTCCCTCACTGATTCCTCTCTGACATTTGCGACCGTCGGTGATGGTCGTTACTCCTCCTTCCCCTAGTGCATAACAAAGGTCTAGCACCCGGAGAAGAAGGAGAAGCGACCCCATGACAACAGTCGGATTCTTCGGCCTCGACAGACTTAAAGTCAACCTAAAATATCGTTTAATTATCTTTCTAGAAAATCCAGGCCACTCGATATTTCCAACATATTCTAGCACAAGCCATGCCAAAATTCACGGAAAATTCCGGCATGACCTTTGCTAAAATTATTGAGCGCCTGAAATTTGCCGGAATGGAAATTAATCAACACTCCGGCAAAACATAGGCCACTCGGAGGTGTAACCTGCAAACATGACCGGCCACTTGGGTAACCACATATACTATTTGAGCAACACAAGATATACATGTTTTATCTACATCATATCTTATAGGACTCATATTGACATGGAGATTTGGCTGGTCTCACCTCGAGGTCGGAGGGTCGGTGGCGGGACGACAGCGAGGGATGATGGAGGGCTCCTTGATTTCTGCAAAACAAAAACCCTATAAGTTATCACTAATACATCCCGAATAGTATCATACATATAACATCACTAATACAACTAAAACCCTAGCGAACGACGGGTATCGACGATGATGATGCGGGATAGGCATCGTCGACGTCGATCCGGTAATAATTTCTTAAACTAAAACAATAACAACAAATGTGACATGTTCAACTAGTTCTTACTAAAACTAAACTTACTATAAATAAAAACAAACTAGTTCTTTCTGAAAATGAACTAGTTCAACTAGTTATATTACTTTTCTTACTAAAAATACATTAGTTCTATTAATTCAACTAGTTCTTACTAAAAATAAACTAGTCCAACTAGTTTTATTAATTTACTTACTAATTATTTTAAACACTTACTAAAAACAGTAAAAAAACTACATTATACAATAGTAAAAAACTATAGTAAAACAGGAAAAAAAGAGATGGAGGGAGGAGGGAAGGGAGGAGGAAGGGAGGAGGAGGGAGGGGCAAGGGAGGAGGGGAAGGCGGCGGAGGAGGAGGAGGAAGGGCGAGGGGTGGAGGAAGGCGGCGGAGGAGGAGGAGGAAGGCGGGGGTGGAGGGAGGCGGCGGAGGAGGAGGAGGAGGCGGGAGGAGGAGGAGGAGGAGGGGGGGAGGAGGAGGCGGAGGAGGAGGAAGGAGGAGGAAGGAAGGAGGAGGAGGAGTAGCACGGCGGCGGGCGGAGGGGTTCGGCACGCGAGTGAGTGAGAGGAGAGTGAGTGAGAGGTCAACCGCTCCGGGATAAGGTAAGTAAGTAGTAGCGCGTTTCCGAGATACGCGCTACTGCTACGGGACGTAGCAGTAACGCTGGTACCGGATACGTGCTACTGCTAAGTGGGGCTAGCCATCTGCGCCCAGTACAAACATAGCAGCAGGCGTTTCCGAACAGCTATCGCTAAAGAGGTAGCGATAGCGCGGTTTATTTAAACACGCTACTACTAAGTAGCGATGGCGCCCTGTTTTGTTCGGTGCTACTCCTAAGATGTTGTGTATAAGGTTTTCCCTAGTAGTGTATGATTTTTATAAAATCATCACGATTTAAAACATTTTGAAAAGACCATTTTTCAAATTTGAAAATGTGAATCGTATTTTGGACTTAACTTTTAAGCGGTTTCTTGGAATGGGGCAAATGAGGCGATGTTGGAAAGCTCATGATTCCATATATAGAATATTTTTCAAATTCTATATGATTTAAAAGTAATTTAAAAATGGTAAACGTATTTCTTTTTATTTACAAATGATTTGTCGGATGATGCAAATTATACAGCTGAAAGCTATGGAAAATCATAACTTTTACGCATAGAAAGTTTTTCTAATTTCTTATGGTTTAAATTCAAACTCAGATATGGTCAAAGTTGGTTTCAAACACGATTTTTAAAAGTTTGTTGAAATGGGGCAAATAATATACTGTTGAAAAGCTAATCTGAAACTTAGTCTTGTTGAACGTTTTCTCAAATTCACAACTGTGTAATATTAATTTTAATACGGTGAGACCCATCGTGTTGTTTTTTCATCCAAAAAACAGAATACCCGTAATGATCTATGTGTTTGTTTGTACTGCAGTATTTTTCATTGAGTACTTTTAAATGGCTCTGAAAAAAGAATATTTGAACTGATGTACGTATGGGTTTGTACTGAGCGTGTTTGCACAGACTAGACTTTACTCTGTTTTTCCGGTATGTTTTTTCTCGTAACTTTTCAACAATTTACGGTATCATAGTCCCCAAACTTGCATGGTTTATATCATTGAATTGAATAATATTTTTCAAATAGAAATCTTTTGGTGTGTTTCTTTTTTAACTCATTTTTTTCAACAATGTTTTGTACTCATCTCATTTTATGACTTGAACTTCTGTCATTTGAATTTTCGTGGGGTTCCTTTTTGTTTGAGGGCCTCTTTGACTTGCAGGATTTTAAAAATGTAGGAACAAAAAAAGTATAGGATTGGTGTGTCATGCTTACTTGAATCCTATAGAAATAGCAACGAGCGTTTGATTTCACAGGAAAAGCAAAGGAATTATAAAAGGAGGTTGGAGCGGATGTAAGATTTTCTATGAAAATAGTACAAAATATTTCAAACGAAATATTCCTATGGGATTCAATCCTATGAATCAAAGGACAAACGTAGGAAAAATTACAAAGGATTTCAATCCTTCGAAAATCCTATGGAATTCCTTTGAATCAAAGGAGCCCTGAGTTTTTTTTTTTGCAATGATGTTTTGGAATTCTCTCATTTTACGACTTGAACTTTTATCATTTGAATTTCCGTGGGGTTCCTTTTTGTTTGAGATTTTTTTTTCCAAACTTATCTGGGACGTCGTGTTGAACTTACAACATCCTCACCACAAGAAATAGAAGCAACAAACGTAACATATTCTTGCACATACAAGCAACATAAATTTGCAGAAGCAACATAGTATATCCGGATACATAGTTGGACGGATGCTCTGGGATTTTTAGAACTGATGGGAAAAATATATTAAGAATCAACTGGGAGTTTACAGGAGTTCCATGCTGTAATAAGAAAGTTCAACACAGCTCTCGGATAGTCACTCTGTAGATCTCCACAACATAAAGCATCCTGAGCTACCAAACTGTAACATTGGAAGGTTATAGTTTCACCTGTCTCAAATGTGTAGAAGGTGTCATTAAATGGCCACAACTTTGAGTTACTAGTTGGAAGCAAAGTCATCTTATCAATGGCTAATTGGTTAGCAAAACTTTTGAAGAAAAATGGAAGGAGAGGTGCTAGTGCCCTCACACACCCCAAGGTGAGATCCTTGGCGTTGAACTTGGAAATGGGGTCGGAAAGGCTCATGTTCGCGCCCGGCAGCCGTCTTGCGCCCTACCTGGTGGCACTGCGTTGTGGTTGGCCCAGCGCTCGGCTCGCCGATAAGCTCCAGGGGCTAACCAATTAACATAGATCGAAAGGATGCAACCCGAAGACACAGGAATATAGACGAACAATGACCAAATCCGAGCAAATTCACCAAGGATAGATCCGCCGGAGACACATCTCCACACGCCCACCAACGATGCTAAATGCACCACTGGAACGGGGGCTAGGCAGGAAGGTCTTTATTCCATCTTCAGCGAGCCGCCGCCGTCTTGTCTTCCAGAGCAGGCCACAAACACTAGCAAAACTCGAAGGAACGACTAACAACGAAGCCCTCCCGCCAGCCCTTGTCAAGATCCACCGCGCCCCCATGGCCCTACAGCCACCGGAGATGAGATGGACCTGCAGCGGCTCCGACGAGAGCCATGAACCCTAGCTTTGTTTTGGAGTCTCTGTGTAACGCCATGTGTACGATCTAGGATAACCTAGTCGTTAGTGGAGCCAACACATCTCGTGTTCCCGGGAAAGGGGAGGGGGGGCTGATGGACGCTGCTGTGCGGGAGCGTCAGGTAGGCGCCGTCCCCAAGGACGACCCAACAACGGCGGAGCCAGGGGGACCAGCAGGGGCCACGGCTCCACCCAACATGCAGAATATTTTTGAAGATATACTCTGCATGGAGTAGTAGGAGCATATATGTAAAGAGCTATGTGGTTGCTTGTACATCCCTCTCCCGAACAGCATTTTGACAAACTAGAGTATAGTGTTGCTCACGGAAGATCCCACGATATGGTGAGAAGTGCAACACACACACACACACACACACACACACACACACACACACACACGAGTCACACTCCCCTGTGCCTCTTTTTTATTCCTGCAGTTTCTATTCTCTCTCCCTATCAACAACAACAACAACAACAACAACAACAACAACAAAGCCTTTAGTCCCAAACAAGTTGGGGTAGGCTAGAGGTGAAACCCATAAGATCTCTCAACCAACTCATGGCTCTGGCACATGGATAGCAAGCTTCCACGCGCCCCTATCCAAAATCTGGCATTGTAATTTATAAATAACTATTGGTTAGTTCATTTTCAAAATAATTTTAAAAGTTCACGCTGGCATTTTATTCAACTTAAAACCTACAAAAAGCAGTTATTGATGGATTAAATAGAAAGAAATGTATATGCAGTTCAATTGATGATTGTTAGTTCATCATCATCTAATTGCATATTTTGCCTCCATCTATCTATGTGACGTATTTATGTTACCAACACTTTCTCAGTAACAATAGTGCATATTTCGCTATACCTACGCACGGCTCATTCAAATATATTTTCCCAAAAGAAAATTCCATACATCTTGTTGAACTTCAGAGTTTGCTCAATGTTCGGCCCCCTTGTGCATAATTCCTGGCTCCGCTGTTGTGACCCAAGGCATCCCCCGGCGATGGGAGTCGTGGAGGCGCATGGACGAGCGCCACAATCGGCAGACGGCGTGGAAGCAGGCGCGGTCGGTGATGTGCGGGAGGCGGGCAATGACCTGGCCAAGGAGATCCGGCAGGAGGCTCGACCACTCCGGGCTCGAGGCCGCCATGGAATCAGCCAGCCGATCCCGTCGATGTGCGGCGGACATACGTGGCCCGAGATATATAGCGCGGAGGTTCTTCGGTCGTGGCCCAAGTAGGACAGGGGACGACCGACCGATGCCCGACTCTGTGCGTGCTGGCTTGGTGTGTGCCTGCGTGCGCGTCGACGTTTGACACGGCACGCCTCCGGCGTTTGACAGGTCCCGGAGAGCAAAAAGTCCAAAACAAACCTTGAACTTGTAGGCGAAAGCTAAATCGAACCCTGAACTTGTAATCCCGGAAATCAGCACACCGAACTCTTCGATCCCGGTCTATCTCAAACCTTGAGGGGGTTTAGCTGGGATTTGCTCACGTGGCAAGCATAGTTGACTCCGCTGGACACTAGGACGAATTGGGCTAGCCCATTAGCGCAGTCGCTCGCTCTACTTGTTTTTTTTTCATTTTAGTAAGGATAATAATTTCTTTTACATTTTTGTAATGATAATACACATTTGTTAAACTACATGTACCCACTTGTCTTCTATTAGGAGCAACAAAAATACCAGCAGCCGCAAAAGAATAAGTGCCCAGGAGGATTCGAACTAGCAGAGGCTGCACCTAGCAAATCGCCCTGCGGGCTCCTGGTGATGTTGTATAGCGCGTCCTATATAAAAACACCAAAAATGGATTTCCACAGAAGCGTTTAACATTCCTTAATGTTTTTGAAACATTTCTTAAAACAATATATGAACAATTTAGAAATAACGATTACATTTTTTAAACACAAACTATTTACATAATTTCAAAAACATTTATCGAAAAATGTGACACGGTAACATTTTGCCAAATACACATTTTACATTTTCGTAATGACAATAAACATCTCATAAAACTATACAAACATTTTTTACATTGTTTAATTTTTTTAGAAAAAAATTGTTCAGGTTCAAAAAAAGTTGATGTCTCAAATAGTGTTCACTTTTTCAAAACTGATTGTGTTTTAAAAAATTGTTACGTCAGAGTAATTCAACAGTAGCAGGTCACAAGTTTGAATGCTTGTTTTTTTTTTTGTATTTTTACTTTGTGTGTTAAAAAACTCGCTTCACGTCTATTTGGTTGGCCCGGTCGCGACCGCACCTTTTCGGTATTTTTATGTGGCGTTTTATGAAAAAGAAAGATCATTTTGTCTTTGTTGGGGCAGCCCAGTCGTAACCGCAGACAACAAACCTGGGATTCCACGTGCCACGTGGGCGATCCCTGTTTGGGAACGCTCTCAAGCTTCAAAGTAGACCGGGATCGAAAAGTTGGGTGTGCTGATTTTCGGGATTACAAGTTCAGGGTCTGATTTAGCTTTGCCCGACAACTTTGAGGTTTGTTTTGGACTATTTCCTCTCCGAGACTCGGACGTGTTGAGGGACCGCCGATAGAGCGAATGGTTGGGAAGTCCCTGACCAGGCTGACCCACCCGTGAACCGGACGAGGCGCCGGCCGATTTATAAAGGTGGGTCACGACGAGTCACGAGTCCCCCGCGACGGTCGGGCGTGGACTAGCCAGCCAAGCTAGCGAGCGCATCCAGCTACCACCGCCGTGCCACACTCATTGCTCCTGCGACCCCATCGCGCGTCAGTGCATTTGCATTTTCATACATACAAATCGCGCACCAAAAACGGCGTACGAGCCGATAGACGGATTCGAGCCAGCCAGCGGGTTTGGAAATTCGAAAGGGGTCGGCCTGGCCACGAGAGAGAGAGAGAGGGTTAGCTGGGACTGTCTGTAAATGTGTGCAGGTGCGCGCGTGCATGGATTCAAGGGGACACCTACCGTCGGTCCACCCTGTCTGTACCAAACGGTTTTGAACCACGACCGGCGGTGGGTATCGTTGCCTGCTTAAAGTTCGCGACCGGCACGCTCCTGGCCGGAGATTCATACTCCCTCCTTCCCATAATGTTAGGCATATTAGTTTTTGCACGGAAATTAGCACAGGTTTACTTGAGCGATCCAATCTCAAATGAAGAGGACGCTATGAGCTAACTGCACGATAGACCTAGCCAACAATTTGTTTACGTTTTCAGAAAAATAGGGATTGTTAGTGACGGCTGTAACTGAATGAGAGATGAAGCCACATGTGTCTTAGATTATGGGATTGCATGAGAATCTTATATGCCTAATATTTTGGGAAGGAGGGAGTAACAATTTGCAGCAAACATGCATCTCAAAGTAACTTCTTTTGGTGTCGGCGGACTCATCGATAGTATTACTCCAGGCCCAGGGTAACAACATGTTTCTCTTACCCCGCAAACAAAAAAAAACATGTTTCTCTTGGAGTATTACTTTTGTGATCTTTCTTTTCCGGAGATTTTGTAATCCAGGGTAACATGTTTGTGTGACAAGAACTAAAAAACTCTTCATTGGTGAGCTCTTCGGTTTCTTTTCCTAGAAAATTGAATATTTGATTTACTCCGCCTGCGACTTACTCATGCTAACTCACGCCTAACCTTATCACAAACTTGATCAAACATTTACCTCTAACAAGGCACCAACTACCTGTATCATCGTCGGCGCAAAGTGGCTTTTTATACATCTGCAGATAAGATTTTATCTTCTCCCGCACATCCTCCTCGATGACTTGTTTTGAGGTCATAATCTAAGGCAAATCCCTAAAAGCCTCGGCCTGCCTAAATTCAGCATGTGTTGGAAGTCGGGATGTTGGAAATTTTGTGCTTCTTATCAAAACGTCGACTACGCCTCTCAGCACGGTTAGAAGCTCCTCCAATCTGCACATGAACTGCTGCATTGAGCAAGGAATGTGGTACAAAGCGACTAAAGTTGCTCAAGAACTCATCCAGCAAAGTAGAGGTTGTTGGGGCTTGTGGCTTGCCAATGTCATCAAGTGACTCGTCGGACACAGAAGCCTTCAAGCTGGGAGGTTCACTAGGCGCTATAAAACTCCGGATACGAAACCAAAAGCGGCATCTCCCCAACCAAGCTAACATGTAAAAACGCCTGAGTCAGGTGCATGCCATTGCTCGAAGCCACAATTTCCTCAACCTTGACTTGTTACTCCATGCCTTGGATAATCATTTCGGGCAAGCCAACATCCAAAGCCAAAGAAGCATAACACTTTTTTTTGTGATCCAGACGCTAGAAGGTATCATGGCAGGTGTAAATTCTTTTCTGATGAGCTATTTGGTTTCTCTTTTTTTTTTAGAAAATGGAGTCTTCATTTACCTAGTGAACAACTTCTTCATAGGTAAACTACAATAGTCCTCAAAGTCATAAACAAGGCCTAGTCGACAAAAATGGCGACTAACAAAATGTCACACAGTTCTAATTTGTAAGCTACCTATTATGTGCACAGTATAGAACCCCGAGAGATAATGTATCGTGATATTCCGCTTCATTCAACCATTGCCTCTCCATGTGTTTTCAACTTTTTATTGATTTCGTTTGAATGAAATTGAACACAAGAAACCCCTCAATTCGGCAAAGATTCTGCTTCAAGCGTAGAAATTCAGTAGCCGTGTTAATTTATTGATTGTTTGATTTTTTTTTTAAAGCAAGTCAAATTTTTTAGTGTATGTGTCAACTGTCAACCCTTACAAACTAGAATTGCGCCAACTTGTCATGGAGGTGGCACATTTCAAACTGAAAGAGCACAATTTTATATACAGAGATTCACAAACTCAAACAACTGGGAAACATCGAAAAGATTTGGAGAAACGTTAGCACTACCCTCTATGCTCGGTCGCCTGAAATAGACAACGTTACTTCAATCAAGGGGTGAAATGAAGCGTGGTTGGTCAAAGGACATGGAAGGTTTAACGCCCATTTAAACCCCTCACTCCCCACCATTCCCGCCTCCTTATTAATACGCGCGCCTCCATCAACCCCATGGAATCCTCCAACATTCCTCGAATCCCCTCGCCATTGCCGCGCCATTCAGAGTCTCGATTGGAAATGGCAATGCAGACGAGCACGGCGCAAACGCTGCCGCTGCCCCCACGCCTCTCCGCCTCGCCATCTTCATCTCCCGCCACCGTGGGCGCCCTCCTCACCAATGCTGCCGGCGCCAGCAGGATCCGGCGCGAATGCCGCTCACCGCGGTCCTTGCTGTCGCGCATCCTCGGCAGGGGCGGCGGCGGCGGGTTTGGCTGCCGCATGCGCATCCCCTGCTACTGCTCCAGCGGCGCCGGAGCGGCCGCCAAGGAGGACGCCGTAGAGGAGGAGGTGGCCTCGCCAAAGGTGGTGATGGCGAGCAAGCAAGAAACAGAGGCTCGCGAGTCGCCTCGGAGTTCCCTGCAGGGTACGTGAGTGATCACCGCGACCTGGCTGAGTTAGTAATTTTCGTTGATGATGATGGCCAATGGCGTAGTGTGGTTAATTCTTTGCGCAGGGATGAAGGTGGCGCCGGAGGTGTCGGCCGCGAGCCTCGGGCTGGGCGCCGGCCTGGTGCTGCTGCTGTCCAGGGGCGCGGCGGAGCTGAGCAGGATGGCGGAGCTGCGCGCCCAGATGGAGCAGCTGGTGCTGGACGTCAGGGCGGAGGCGCGTGGCAGCACCCGCTCCGACTTGTCTGACGGCGGCCATGTCGACGACGGTGCCAGCGTCCTGAAGGAGCGCATCGTCTTCGCTGATGCCGGCGGCGAGGACGCCTCGTTGTCCCGCGGTTCGCGCGATGCCGCCTCGGAGTGCGGCGATGCCGGCGTTGGAGTTTCTGTCGCCGCGATGGATCAGATGGAAGCGGAGCTCGAGGCGGAACTGACGCGCCTGCAGCTCGACTCCAACGACGGAGACGGGGAGGAGGAGTGCGTGACCAGGCGGCGAGATCACCGGCTCGAGGTGTCGTCGTGCTCGTACAACTAGTGGTGCTCACGCGCGCTCGCTCTATGTCAATTTGACAATTCTGTACTAAGTTCTCTCCGGTTGAACTTTAATTTGCAGTCGGAGGCGAAGAGCGACATCTCCTCGGAGAGCGGCTCCCCTGATTGTGTCCACATCGACGGTGTACTCGACGACGCGGAGGAGGAGGAGGAGGAGGAGGAGGGAGACACTGACAAGGAGGACGAAGAGAGCAAGCCGTGCCACGGCGGCGTGCCGGCGCGGGTGCTGGAGCGGAGGCTGCACGAGCTCCTGCAGTCGCGGCACGAGCAGCGGATCGCGGAGCTAGAGACGGAGCTGCAGCGCGCGCAGAGGAAGCTGCAGGACAAGGAGCGCGAGCTGTCGCGGTGGCGCGACACAGCCAAGCTCGTGTCCCGCCACAAGGACGAGTCGCTGCTCAGGTAGAACCACCGGACCGCGGAGGCGCGCGCGGCCGGTCTGTCGGTACTCGCTAGTTTTGCTCCGTCGCAACTTGCAAGAAACAAGAAAATCCCATCCGAACCACAGTGTTATTTCATCACATATTCTCGCTATCATCATGCACACGGAACTCCATGATATATATATAAGCCTCTTAGAAATTCCATCAATAGAGGCTACACGCAGATGTAGAGTGTACATTGAGAGCGACGATTTGGTGCTCGAGCTCAGCTGCACCTGAAATCCCGCTCGTCCGTTTAATGCTCGGGATGCGAACAAATCCAGCTGGCATGTCAGATGCAAGACGCGGTAAGTCAGGGATACAGTGGAATACGGTACGAAACAGTAGCCACGACGTGGGGCCGAAGCGGAGAGGCCAGACGGACGGCGCCGCGCCTCGCATTGGGCCGTGGACCAGGACGTCGCCTTTTTGTCTGGGCCATGGATCAGATAATAGGTCCAGGACGCTAGTCGACGCCTGAGCCGTCTGTCGGTCAGCGGGGCGTCCCTCTCCCATAACCTCGTTCATTCTGGAAACCCTCGCCGCCGTCCCGATTCGCTGGGTAGAAAAAAAGAAGAGATATACCAGTTGTGCCGCCCCGACCGTGCTTCGCCGCCGGCAAACGTTCAGATGGACAGTGCGGGCATGGAACTTTTGCTTGACGCGGTCGACAGGTTAGTACCTATAGATATGTGACTTCCGCTTCGTGTATTTGCCACCGATAAGCTGCATCCGGCGAGAAAGTGCCCTGACGATCTATACATATATTCCGGCGATTGCCGTCGGTTTTGTCAGGTTCCCGGTGAAAAGAGGAGTTTGCTGACAGCCTTGAACAGCAGGATCCGATTTTGTTCCATTTCCTGTTAGAAAACGGAGCAGCCAATGCGAAGGGAGGTGGTTCATATGCTGGGTCTGGTATGGCTCAGAAGGTTGGGGGAGATGGGGCGATTGGAGCCCAGGAAGGTGCGCGTCATCGTCGTGCTGCTTCCCCGACAAGGTCCGCAGAATCCACAGATAGAGTAAATCCAGAGGCACCTGGCTGGACTAAAAGGTAAGAACCAAAAAAATGCAGAGTTTTCCATTTGATAGTTATGCTTGCTTTTTGTGTGTATGATTTCATATGCATCGTGAATGTAATGCTGGGAAAAAACTAAATGAGAGAAGATTCAGTACAAGGCTGCAAGCATTTATAATTTTTGGTTGAAATGCATATGCAGTTGCCAAAAAGTTCAGACCTGACAGGATGTACAATTTCTGGTTGAAAATGCATAGGCTGTTGCTAAAAGTTCAGTCCCTGACAGAATCTACATTTGCAAAAAGTACAGGCTTCGCCTGGGCAGAGTGCCACCGGACAGGACTCCATGCCCTTCCTGGATGAGTGCTCTCGAGATCTCAATTCGCAAGTATGCAGAGCAACCTGACACGAGTGTGATACGACCTGAGCTAGGGCTCAGCTTTGACTCTTTGGGCGACGCATATGATATCTGTAATCTGTATTCATGGGAGGTCGGTTTTGGAATACAGTATGGTAAGAGCAGGCTAAATGCGGAAAGAACAAAAAGCATGCAGGAAATCGTCTGTGGTTGCTCGGTGAGTGTTGGACTGCATTCAAAAATCTGAGCACAAAAAAGCAAATATATATATTAAAAAGATAAAAGGTTTTGCAGAATCATAATCTGATACAAGGTTTGCTTTTGTTGGTGATTGCCTTGCAGGGGAAACCTGAAGCCGAAAACAAACCTGATCAGACTTCTGCGTGCATCTGACAACAGCTGTTACATCACTGAACACCGCGAGAGCCACAACCACTCCATGTTGCTGACTACGGGAGAGAAAGTGCATTGGCCTTCTCACAAGCACACTGATGTGTACAAGGATTTTATAAGGCAGCTCAGAGAAAACAATGTGAACCTGGGGAAGGTGTACAACATAATAGGTAGCTTCTTTTTTTCAAGTAATTATCATGCCTGACACAAAGGAAATGCCATTTTAATTGCAGAGGTTGGTTGTTTAGTATCCTATAAACTAATAACTTTTAGTAAGATCAAAAAGCAGATTGTACAGACACATGGTTACAGTTAATAGTATCTCGCATAAGGGTGCAATAAACTGACAAAGTCATACATAATACCACTAGGAAGCTGGAGATGGAAAGGAAACAAGTCAAAAATTGTTTGTTTGGCACACCATCATTATGAATTACATATCCATCACTTACATCCGGCCCACATGGTGAATCCGTTTGTTTGGGGGAGGGCGCGAGACCCCCCATAATTTAGATGATTCTGAAGCCACCTCGAAAGATATCTTAATGCTTCTCCCTGTTCCAACTCTGAATTAGTAATCATATAAGATAAATAGATCCTCTCATGATGGTAGACACAGACATTGAAGTATAATAAACCAAAAGTCAGACTACTTTGACAAACTTCCTGCTTTAACAAAACTTCAAAATATATTGCAGACTAGTGCAGAGCTATGGAAGTGGCTATCAGCAAGGCTTATCCTGGCATTGTGCACCGATGGTGCAAGTGGCTTGTCCTGAAGAAGGCAAAGGAAACCTTGGGTCCGCTTTACACGAAGAAGAGTGATTTTCAGGCTGAAATTCACAAGGTTGTGAACCACATGTTGACTGAGGATGAGTTTGAAGCAGCTTGGGGGGTGTTGTTGGATAAATATAATCTCAGGAATCACACATACATGATGCAAAATATATGTAACTAGGAGAAAATGGCAAAACTGTACTTCAGAGGTGTGTTTTGCGTGAAAATGACAAGCACCCAGCATAGCGTGCAAACCACATGTTGAAAACGTATATGCCCCCTGCAAACCCAATGCATGTGTTAGTTAGGAAATACATGAGGTTACAATTTGACTGTGAGCGTGACAAAAGCTACGAAGAGAAAACGACCATGATTGTAAGTACACTTTGTTTCCCCCTCTCATTTCATGCTGGTTGCATTTATCGAGTAAAAAGATTTGTTTTTCTATCCCCCCTGCTGTGAGAATTTGAAGATGACTGGATGCATTGATTTGGCTGAAAACCTTCGACTTATTCGTCTATTGTTGTATATAATAATGGCAGGGTGGTGCTGTGAGGCAGACCAACCTTGCGATAGAGCAGCATGCAAGCAAGCTGTACACTAGGAATATGTTTGGGGAATTTGTACGCCTCCTCATCGAAGGTACATCCTACAATGTAACTGAAGTGGAGAAGATGAGGACATACATCATGACTCACAACAATGCATCCAAAAGAGAGAAGTGGTGCAGGGTTGATTACGAAGTGACCATAAGCGAAGACAAATCAATATTTGCATGCGAGTGTGGTCAGTTCGAGTACATTGGAATGCTGTGCAGCCATGTCTTGCGGGTGAGCTGCCATGAATCTTTGTATATCTTCATTTAACGAAACAATAGGTAAGCTGCCATGTCTATTGTTGTGCACACAGGTGATGGACATCCTCCACCTGGAAGAGATCCCTAGGCACCATATGTGAAGCGGTGGACAAGAGACGCGAGGGATATACTGCCAGAGCACTTGGTCCAATACCAGAGAGACAATTTAATGAAGCTGTTGTTCACACGTAGGCACGCAACGCTGTACTTCAAGGCCATGGAAGTCATGCGGATGGGAGATGCAAGTGCTACATGACCACATGCATGCAGGTCTGGAAGTTGTGCTACTGAGTGGAGCACCATTGGTAGAGAAGAGAGATGGTTTGGCGTTTGAGGACAGATTGGTAGAAACAGCGGATGCAAAACTACATGGCAACAGCGACTTTGCAATTGTTGAAGGTGGCACGGAGGAGTGCGCGCCATAGTGCTGGGCATTCTGCTAGTGTGAATGCCCTGCAGGGGCTCGCAGCCCCGGACAAGCATAGAGGTGCTGGAAGGCCGACAAACAGCAGAGACAAAGCCCTGTATGAAGGGCTAAGTAAACGAACTAGATTCTGCAGCATTTTGTCGCCACGAAGGTCACAAGAGGACGGACCACATGTCCAGAAAGAGGGGATGCCCCAAAAAAGGCACGGAAGCCAGGGAAATGCAAGAACTGCGGAATAGAAGAGCATCGCCGGGCCACTTGGTATTGCTAAGATCTAAACTATATTTTCTTTAGTTTGTAGTGCTGGTTTTTAAAACATTGAGATCTTGCGGTGTGTTTTCGCATGAGCACTGGTCCATGCTTATCCATCAGACCGCACTGTCGCGAGTCCCTGCTGTATCTAAAGAGCATGAACTATGTGTATGGATGTCTGAACTATGATGGCCCGTGTTTAGTGTTATCTGAATTCTGATGAATTAAGGTCCCTGCTTACCTATTGTTTGCGGCACACCCTGGGGGGCATTGAAAACTTATAAAATCTTGCAACATGCTGTCAATCTCGCTGATTATAATACTATATTTTTTCGTAAGAATGGCATGTCATTTGTTTCATGTGCTGAAGATGTGGTGGGTTGACACTTGGGAATCATGCGTGGCCAGGGGCGCAGTGGGTTGTGTACGTGAACTCCAGTTTTCAGATTTGGTGGCTTGCTGCTGGGCAGTAGCAATCTGCATGGGGGTCATCCTTCTAGGCGCACTGGAACTCGAAGACACGGCATTGGCGTGTCTGAAAAAAGAAACACAGCAGAAACAGGAGTAAAAATAGGGATCAATCAGATATGATATGACACCACCGGATTCATGAGCTGACGAACAACCGGAGAGGAAAAAAGAACAAATACAGATCAAATCTACTTGCATCTACAACCACTCCTCACCACGTGCCCACGTTGGTCTCGATCTCGTCACCACAAAGTGGGCAGCGCATGAGCGGCAGCAACCAGTCGGCTGGGATGGGGAGAGAGGTTGAAGATGAAGCAGACATAGCGGCGTAGCTGTAGATGGGGATGGGAATTGCTCGGCAACGAGACAGTGAATGAGAGTGGCGGACGGATGGCGAGTATGGGTTCACATTTATGGCTGGTGGACTGGTCGCCGCTTGGATTGACGACCCGCACGGCTCAGGCTGGCTCAGATACATTGCCGAGCCATCCCTCGTCAGTTTGTCCCGCAACGGCAGCGCGTCGCGCCGTCGCAATGAATGCGTCGCTGCAACGGTCACCAAAAAAGCATATACGAGATGGAAATACAAGGGGCGCACGAATCCACATGTGAACCATCGGTCTGGATTTCGAGATCAGTTGAGCCCGTGCTCAGAAACAGATTTTCGGTACATTCACTCATTTTGTTCTGTATATGGCCCGCGTTGAAATCTCTAAAAAGACTTGTATTTAGAGACAAAGGAAACATATATATATATATATATATATATATATATATATATATATATATATATATACAAATGTTTCCTACAAGCAGTGGTAGTTACCACCACTTGCGTTTTGTATGTTGTATGTAGTATCTGTCGGAACCGAGAGTATGTATGTGTAGTATGTAGTATATAACAATGATTAGGTAGTATATATACTAATTTTTAGGTAGTATGTACCATTTTTGAGTATGCTCATTTTACGTACAAATATGTACATATTTTACAAATATAACAAAACTATGGGTCCATATGCAATTTTTCATGTAACTTGCTTTGAAATATCTTAGATATAGTATATGAACATATTTAAAATAATAAAATAGTATATATAGTATCACATGGTAGTATATGAGACATGTGGGGTAACTACCACGTATATATATATATATATATATATATATATATATATATATATATATATATATATATATATATATATATATATATATATATATATATGACAAATTTTATCTACCACCAGTGGTAGTTACCACCACTTGATTTCTATATGTAGTATTTAGTATCTATCAAATCGGAGAGTATGTACGCGTAGTATGTAGTATATAAGAATGTTTAGGTAGTATATATACTATTTTTTTGGTAGTATGTATCATATTTTGAGTATGCTCTCTTTTATGTACAAATATGTACGTATTTCACAAATATAATAAAAACCATGGGCCAACTTGAAATTTTTTCATGCAACTCGCTTGGGAGTATCTTATATATAGTATATGAACATACATAAAATGATAAAGTAGGATATATACTACCATAAGATAGTATATGAGACATGTGGGGTAACTACCCCGGTGGTCGGATGGATTTTCCTATATATATATATATATATATATATATATATATATATATATATATATATATATATATATATATATTTCACTGCACCATCACTCATTCCATCATATGTATGGTGACTGTTTTATTAACTTTGTCTTGTGCGTCCATACATATTACTATCATCAGATCAGGACCTCATGGAACCTGGTCCACCATAGTAGATAGTCATCCCGAAATTCTTGCTAATGTCAAATCCACCCGTGGTGTATTTGGAGTGATCGCTCGACCCAATCTCCACCATGTATCTATTTGGGGTCGCAAACTTGACCGTGTCGTCTGCAATCTCGATCTTTCTTATGAACGCTGCTTTTCTATATCCTTCCGAAGCAAAATGCCCGCTGCCCATCTGCGGAGACTTCGATGACGCTGTCGGCCCCTCAACCTGCCCGCCCCAAAACGCCAAATCACCCCTGTATCTAATGAATTCGAACAGCCCACCCGGCCAATATCCAATTGGCATTTTATTGTAACTCACCCACCAATAGTTTGATGTCGGCTCCTAAAATAATTCAATATTAATTAGTCAGCTATATGCCCATAAATAAATAAATAAATTAGTTCATTTGTACATGGTACATACTTGAGGCATCGCAATTTTATTTTAAGAATAACATAATACATACCTTGAATATTTGAATGTCTGCTACTCTCTGGTCTCCACCATATACAGAGGATGGTTGTATTCTTGATCCAGGACCAATGTGGGGGTGGACTTGCACATATCCAGGACAGCTGTGGTCAATGCAGCCCTTCTTTGAATAGCCATCGAACTGTGAAGTTTGTTCCAAGGTCAAAAACAAAAACAAAAATCAACATAATTTTATATATATATATATATATATATATATATATATATATATATATATATATATATATATATATATATATATATAGAGAGAGAGAGAGAGAGAGAGAGAGAGAGAGAGAGCATGTATCCAAACAATATTATGCATTACCCAAGAAACATGAAGTCTAACAAAAGCATCACCACTCAATGCTGGAGCTACCCGAAGACCGGCGCTCACCCGATCAGGCTGTTGTCCTCTTCTATTTTCAATACTTATCCAAATTGCACTGGAATCCTGGCTACCTTTAACCTTTGGCTCCCAAATATTTAATGAAGCACGCGCCCCATATAAATCACCCATGTATCTGAGTCCTGCCCTCTGCAAGAAATAAAAGTAACATCTGCAAATGTCAAGAATGAATACTATGTATAGATAAACCTGATAGGATATCACATCTAATTCACGTTATAAAAAATGTAAGGCGCCAATCCCATCAGAATTTTTAATTGGACCACTAATTAAGCTAAGAAGTTCTAAGTTATGTGACACATAAATTATATTATATTATTCATATTCAAATGCAGTTTAAATGTTATCACTTTCGTTTCATATTGCCATGTTGTCGATACAACTTAATTCTTAAGATGTGCGGTCATTCACATTTTGGGAAGGAAAGAGTAATGAAATTAATGAATACAACTTAATGCCAAAAACTAAGAATTTGGGACTAGTATATATGAAACTCTCCAATAGAGTGTTACTAAAACTTGGTAATGAAATCGGAATTCCTTCATGTACAGCTAAAATAATGCTCATACATAACTTATTTAGTAGATATAAAAATCTAAGGGCACAAAAATCATTCCTAACTACTCAAATGTTGTAGAGTACAAGGCCCGTCATTCACTATAGAATTGCCAAAAAAAAACTCATTGTTCCATAATAACTTGGTGAATCTAAACCGTTCATTATTGTGACCCTCGATGGAAGATTAACCGCTACCATCCAAATATGACTTTTTTTTCTTAGAGTACTTTCTTACAATTTAATTAGATTATTTATAGTGTCTATGGTGCATCTTCAATCCAACATTGTACATATGATATGCATCATAAATGCAACAATTGTACGTCAATTGGAATAATCAACCCTATCAAAACATCCCATCAAATTATGATAACAAATTCATTTTGTAACTTATACAAAAACTCACCTCCCATTGCATATCGTTTTTGAGCCCATCAATATTGTGTGTTGCTACGGTGGTACTTCCGTTACTACGCAGTATTGGAACTGTTCCTGTTGGGCACTCGATGATAGATGGTTCCGCTTGTGAAAAAGAATCCGAAGGAAATGATTCGGTATCCATCCAAACAGGGATAGAACTTGGTTTCATCTGTTTGAAAATAAAATCAACCACCATGTAACAAAATATTACAAATGCATCAGACAATACACACAAAACATGTTGTAGTTTTATTCATCATTGACATAGCTTATACTATGTCAAAAGGTTGTCACTTTAGTTCACTTTCAATAGTCCTAATTTTCTAATGTAAAAAAGCATATCCAGAAAGATTGATGAAACAAGAATGGAGTAGAACACACTAAAGCAACATTTGTGGACTTAATTATGAACTGACAATATACTGAGCAATTCATGGATGTATATCATATTTTTATGAAATTAATTTACCTGGATTTTATGGTCTTTCAACAATGGGTGGTTTAAACCCGGTTGCTTGTACACATCGATGCAGTCATAGACGTCTCCGTCTTCCATCTATTTTGAGATTTCCTTTGCTTGTTAGTCATAAAAATATATGCTAAATATACATGAGAAGGTTAATTAGTTATACCTGAATGGTTTTATTAACTCCTTGATAAGTGAGAATCTGGGTACTGTCTTCCTCTTGCCTTCTATATCTCACATCTTTTCCTCTGGTCGCTAAAACAAGAAATGACATGAGAAGAGTCACACTAATGGCTTGTGTTCCTTTCATTGTTAGAACCTGGAATTGTTAGTTTTGGAATTCCTATACCACCATATTTATATGCATCTGAGCGTATCGCACATTTAATGTTGCAAATAATTATAAGATATATCATAAGGAATTAGTTCACTGTACGCGTACAAAAGATATCATATATTAATTGCACTAAGATATATTACCTCTACAAAATTATAGCATTAATTGCACTATGATAAATTGTGTTGGAAAATATGCCATTAATTTCCCTAAGATATGATCATCCTTCTCTTTTGTACAAAATATACGGTGTTAATGCCATACAAATGATGTGATGTGTTTGATGCATAGGAAAATCTTCACAAGTTCCAAGTTTGATACGGAAAGGGTTAACATGATTAATTTATTGCCACCAAAAGATATGCTTCTCCCTCTGTTCCCAAATATAAATCTTTTTAGAGATTTCAACAAGAGACTGCATACGGAATAAAATGAGTGAATCTACACTCTAAAATGTGTCTATGTGCATCCGTATGTTGTAGTTCATTTGAAACCTCTAAAAAGACTTATATTTAGAAACGGAGGGAGTAAATATAAATGAGAAGGTTAATTTTTCATACTACCCGAATGGTTTTGTTAATTTGTCAGTAAGTGAGATTTGAATACGGCCTCACAATTTCTTTCATCATTTATCCTTGAAATGTTTTATACCATCAACTTTATTACCCAACCAACATATTTTTGAAGAGACTCTTTCACGCACGCACGCTGGAGATCAATTGATCCAAAGCGAAGGGCCAAGCCAACAACGTTTCCCTTGGGGCCCCACGTGGATTGATGACTTGCAAGTGTATAGAGCTGTTGTAGCACTTTCGTGTGATAAATAAAGTGTCGAACCCAAAGGGAGCGAATAGGAAGGCATAAGGACAAGTCATTGCTTAGGTAAAACCAACGGACGGCGGAGGCGCGCGCGGCCGGTCCGTCAGTACTCGGTAGTTTTGCTCAGTGTGATTTCATTATATATTCTCGCTATGATCATGCACATGGAACTCCATGATATATAAGCCTTTTAGAAATTTCAACAGAGACTACATACAAATGTATATAAACGTATTTAGAGTGTAGATTCACTCATTTTAAAAAGACTTGTATTTAGGAACGAAGGAAAAACTCACTCATTTGATCATATGGTGGCTGTTTTATTAGCTTTGTCGAGTCCATACATATTACTATCATCAGACCCTCTTGGAACCTGGTCCACCATAGAAAATACGCATCCCTAAATCCTTGGTAATGTCAAATCCACCGCCGTGTATTTGGACGGATCGCTCGACCCATGTGATCCGAGCTGGACTTGGATCGTGACCGAGTAAACTTTGGGCTTTAGGGTCCATGTGGGGCCCAAGTGTTGAGCCCGCGATAGATGGCTATATATAGTGGAGGTGCGGTACACTTATTTGATTTCAGCGCCCTCACTAGGGCTTTGCATGTGTTGCAACTAGCCACCTCCACTCGCCGGTGGTTGTCTAATCGGACCTAGCAGTCTGCCGCACAATGTTCTTCCTGCACGCGCGGATACCGTTAGTTGCGGTGCAACCTGAAAAAGAAATGTTGTTTTTGCGCTCGATCAATTAGTATTGCAACTGATGGGACGAGGGTGTAGGCGCGATCGATTGAGCGACGCTGAGCGGAGAGGAATGTGACGACCTCGCATATATAGGTTGATTGACGGCCGCGTCAGCGGGAGAGGTGATTGTGCTTCCGACGGGCGCCGTCGTCAACGAGTCTCCGTCCGACGAGGACGCACGCACGCGTTCTGGGCGCCGCGCGGCCGATTCGCTGGAGAGGCCTTTGTGCTCCGTCCGTAACTACAATCACAAAGTACACGTTCAGTCGAGGATTGACTTGGTTGGCTAGTCCATGTCCGACCCGAGCGTGACTCGTTCGTGAACCATGCACGTACACGCTCGGCACACGATCAGACTCAGACTCGGATCACGACTGTGCAACCTACGTCGCACTACATATGTAATCCTCTCCCCCGCTGGGCACGCATGCGATTTTCTCCTACGTAGTTCACATGCGATCGATCGATATGGATCTGAACCAACACCAAAAAGAAGAAGATCTGATCCGGTTCTGGCAATGGCGGCGTCGACTCCGCAGTGGTCCAACCTCCTGCCGGATCTCCTGGGCCAGCTGATCGCCCGCCTCCCGCACATCGCCGACCGCGCCCGCTTCCGCGCCGTCTGCCGCTCGTGGCATTCCGCCGTGCGGCTGTACGTCTCCCCTCGGCGGCGGCTCCGTGGGTCGTCCTTTTGGATGGCACCTTCCTGACGCTCTCAGACGGCGGCATCCACCGCGCGCCCTTCGGCAAGAACACCGAGTGCGTTGGCTCAACAGGCGACTGGGTCGCCCTCGACTATAAGGACGAGGCCACGCATACGCACACATATAGGCTGCACAACCATTTTTCCGGCGCCACCGTTCCGCTCCCAGAGCTGGACTCCATCATCGGCAAGGTTCCGGAGGATTTCGAGATCCGCAAGGTGGTCATGCGTTCGACACCCAAAGACCTTATTGCTGTCACGGGAAACATATGGAAGTACCCTTTGATCCTGTGTCGACCTGGAAAGGGAGTGTGGGTACCGAAGCTATTTTCCATGCCGTACTTTTGTATCTGTGACATTCTATTTTCTGGAGACAACAAGCTCTATGCAATCACCAAGGCCGAGGACCTTTTACACTCCATCTTGCCGAGGACGACGATGGCAAGCCCATTGTTACCAATGTCAAACGGATCATCAGGCATGCTCCGGGCCACGAAGACGATATGTATGACGACGACATGTGGAAGAGGTTGAGTGACATCGATTCATCAAGCGACGACGAAGCCCATGATGAATTGCTTGGTGATGATAATGACACCAATGATTATCGCAAACATTTTGCTTACATGAAAGAGAAAACTTTTATTGAATGTGAAGATGGTGCAAGAGAAGGGTGGAATGAAATCCACACTAGTAGGCATCTTGTCCAGTCAAAAGGTAAATTGCTCATGGTTAGGAGAGAGCGGCTTATCGCAGCCATCACTCCAACTCACCACACTCGTAAGGTCGAGGTGTTTGAGGCAGACATGGATGCATGTGCATGGGTGCCTTTGGAGAGTGGGTTGGGTGGCGACCAAGCAATCTTCACCAGCTATCGCTTCAGCAACACAATTTATGCTGGTGGAGAAGTGGAAGAGGATGTCATTTATTTCCTGATACTAACGATGTGTTTGACATCAAATCCAAGACAATTAGACCGTTGATGCACATGAACCCATTACATAATCGATGGAGGGCGGCGTGGGTTTTTCCACCAAACCTAGTTGTTTAAAAATGGCAAGAAGAACCTTTTTTTTTCTTTTTCCCTCATAGGTGCATTCCTGTGAATGTTAACTTCACACATACTTCACCAAGTATTATGGTCTTTCCTGCTATCTCAGTTGCCTATATTTTTCCTCTTATATTATCTCAATCATTCCTTAGTGCAATGTGCGATGTAAATTGTGGATCAACATGTTGGGGAACATTGCAGAAAATTAAATTTTTTCCTACGGTTTCACCAAGATCCATCTATGAGTTCATCTAAGCAACGAGTCATGAGAGAGAGACTGCATCTACATACCACTTGTAGATCGAGTGCGGAAGCGTTCAAGGGGATGGTGATGATGGAGTCGTACTCGCCGTGATTCAGACCACCGATGACCAAGTGCTGAACGGACAACACCTCCGCGTTCAACACACGTACGGGACGGGAGACGTCTCCTCCTTCTTGATCCAGCAAGGGGGAAGGAGAGGTTGATGATGATCCAGCAGCACGACGACGTGGTGGTGGATGCAGCAGAACTCCAGCAGGGCTTCGCCAAGCGACTACGGGAGGAGGACGAGGTGTAGCAGGGGGAGGGAGGCGCCAAAGCATAGGGTGCGGCTGCCCTCCCCCCTGCCCTCCTTTATATAGGCCACCAGGGGGGCGCCGGCCCTGGGAGATTCAATCTCCCAAGGGGGCGGCGGCCGGGGGGGTGGAGTGCCCCCCAAGGCATGTGGTGCGCCCCCACCCTAGGGTTTCAACCATAGGCGCAGGGGATGGGCCTAGGGGGCGCACCAGCCCACTATGGGCTGGCTCCCCTCCCACTTCAGCCCATGGGGCCCTCCGGGATGGGTGGCCCCACCCGGTGGACCCCCGGGACCCTTCCGGTGGTCCCGGTACATTACCGGGTGACCCCGAAACTTTCCCGATGGCCGAAATACCACTTCCTATATATAGTTCTTTACCTCCGGACCATTCCGAAACTCCTCGTGACGTCCGGGATCTCATCCGGGACTCCGAACAACATTCGGTATGCTGCATACTCATATTCATACAACCCTAGCGTCACCGAACCTTAAGTGTGTAGACCCTACGGGTTCGGGAGACACGTAGACATGACCGAGACGACTCTCGGGCAATAACCAACAGCGGGATCTGGATACCCATGTTGGCTCCCACATGCTCCTCGATGATTTCATCGGATGAACCACGATGTCGAGGATTAAACAACCCGTATACAATTCCCTTTGTCAATCGATGCGTTACTTGCGAGACTTCGATCGTCGGTATCCCAATACCTTGTTCGGTCTCGTTACGGCAAGTCACTTTACTCGTCCGTAATGCATGATCCGTGACCATCCACTTGGTCACTTTGAGCTCAATATGATGATGCATTACCGAGTGGGCCTAGAGATACCTCTCCGTCATACGGAGTGACAAATCCAGCCTCGATCCGTGTCAACCCAACAGACACTTTCGGAGATACCTGTAGTGCACCTTTATAGTCACCCGATTCGTTGTGACGTTTGATACACCCAAAGCACTCCTACGGTATCCGGGAATTACACGATCTCATGGTCTAAGGAAGAGATACTTGACATTGGAAAAGCTCTAGCAAACGAACTACACGATCTTTGTGCTATGCTTAGGATTGGGTCTTGTCCATCACATCATTCTCCTAATGATGTGATCCCGTTATCAACGACATCCAATGTCCATAGCCAGGAAACCATGACTGTCTGTTGATCACAACGAGCTAGTCAACTAGAGGCTCACTAGGGACATATTGTGGTCTATGTATTCACACGTGTATTACAATTTCCGAATAATACAGTTATAGCATGAATAAAAGACAATTATCATGAACAATGAAATATAATAATACTTTTATTATTGCCTCTAGGGCATATTTCCAACAGTCTCCCACTTGCACTAGAGTCACTAATCTAGTTACATTGTGATGAATCGAACACCCATAGAGTTCTGGTGTTGATCATGTTTTGCTCACGAGAGAGGTTTAGTCAACGGATCTGCGACATTCAGATCCCTATGTACTTTGCAAATATCTATGTCTCCATCTTGAACATTTTCACGGATGGGGTTGAAACGACGCTTGATGTGCCTGGTCTTCTTGTGAAACCTGGGCTCCTTGGCAAGGGCAATAGCTCCAGTGTTGTCACAGAAGAGTTTGATCGGCCCCGACGCATTGGGTATGACTCCTAGGTCGGTGATGAACTCCTTCACCCAAATTGCTTCATGCGCTGCCTCCGAGGCTGCCATGTATTCCGCTTCACATGTAGATCCCGCCACGACGCTTCTGCTTGCAGTTGCACCACTTCTTGCTCCACCATTCAACATATACACGTCTCGGTGCGTGACTTAGAGTCATCGGATCTGTGTCGAAGCTAAGCGTCGGCGTAACCCTTCTGACGAGCTCTTCGTCACCTCCATAAACGGGAAACATGTCCTTTGTCCTTTTCAGGTACTTCAGGATATTCTTGACCGCTGTCCAGTGTTCCTTGCCGGGATTACTTTGGTACCTTGCTACCAAGCTTACGGCAAAGTTTACATCAGGTCTGGTACATGGCATGGCATAAATAATAGATTCTATGGCTGAAGCATAGGGGATGACACTCATCTCTTCTTTATCTTTTGCCGTGGTCGGGGACTGAGCCGAGCTCAATCTCACACCTTGTAACATAGGCAAGAACCCCTTCTTGGACTGATCCATTTTGAACCTTTTCAAAATCTTATCAAGGTATGTGCTTTGTGAAAGACCTATGAGGCGTCTCGATCTATCTCTATAGATCTTGATGCCTAATATATAAGCAGCTTCTCCAAGGTCCTTCATTGAAAAACATTTATTCAAGTGGGCCTTAATGCTGTCCAAAAGTTCTATATCATTTCCCATCAAGAGTATGTCATCTACATATAATATGAGAAATGCTACAGAGCTCACACTCACTTTCTTGTAAACGCAGGCTTCTCCATAAGTCTGCATAAACCCAAACGCTTTGATCATCTCATCAAAGCGAATGTTCCAACTCCGAGATGCTTGCACCAGTCCATAAATGGATCGCTGGAGCTTGCATACTTTGTTAGCGTTCTTAGGATCGACAAAACCTTCCGGCTGCATCATATACAGCTCTTCCTTAAGATGTCCGTTAAGGAATGCCGTTTTGACGTCCATCTGCCATATCTCATAATCATAGTATGCGGCAATTGCTAACATGATTCGGACGGACTTCAGCTTCGCTACGGGAGAGAATGTCTCGTCGTAGTCAATCCCTTGAACTTGTCGATAACCCTTAGCGACAAGTCGAGCTTTATAGATGGTAACATTTCCATCCGCGTCCGTCTTCTTCTTAAAAATCCATTTGTTTTCTATCGCTCGCCGATCATCGGGCAAGTCTGTCAAAGTCCATACTTTGTTTTCATACATGGATTCTATCTCAGATTTCATGGCTTCAAGCCATTTGCTGGAATCCGGGCCCGCCATCGCTTCTTCATAGTTCAAAGGTTCACCGTTGTCTAACAACATGATTTCGGGACAGGTTGCCGTACCACTGCAGTGCGAACGTGTCCTTGTGGACCTACAAAGTTCAGTAGCAACTTGATCCGAAGTACCTTGATCATCATCATTATTTTCCTCTTCAGTTGGTGTGGGCATCACAGGAACATTGTAACGCCCTCGATGCGGCTATATCTCCCACGTGTCGAAGCACGACTTAGAGGCATAACCGCATTGAAAGCAATGTCTCAAGTGAGGTAATCTTCACACAACCCAAGTATTACATAAGGGAAAGAGATACATAGTTGTCTTAAAATCGCCACTTCACACAAATATATGAATAAAGCATTACATCATCCAGATACAATCAAGGTCCGTCTACGGAACCAAAATAAAGAAGAACCCCAAATGCGACAAAGGGGTCCCCCGATCGACCCCAACTGGGCTCCACTACTGATCAACTAGAACGAAACAACACAAAGGACAAGATCTTCATCGAGCTCCTCCTTGAGCTTGGTTGCGTCACCTGCTCGGTAACAAAGGCACCTGCAAACTGGTTTTGGAAGTATCTGGTGAGCCACGAGGACTCAGCAATCCCATTACCATGGGTATCAAGACTAGCAAAGCTTAATGGGAAAGGAAGGGGTAAAGTGGTGAGGTTAAAACAGCGTATAAGCAAGTATGGAGGCTAACACACGCAAATGAGAGCGAGAAGAGAACAAGCGGAACGGTCGTCAACTAGCAATGATCAAGAGGTGATCCTGAACACCTACTTACGTCAAACATATCACAGAAACCGTGTTCACTTCTCGGACTCCGCCGAGAAGAGACCATCACGGCTACACACTCGGTTGATGCGTTTTAATTCGGATCTGGTGTCAAGTTGTCTACAACCGGACATTAACAAATTCCCATCTGCCACATAACCGCGGGCACAGCTCTCGAAAGTTTATACCCTGCAGGGGTGTCCCAACTTAGCCCATGACAAGCTCTCGCGATCATCGAAGGAATAGACCTTCACCCGAGACACTCCGATCAGGCTCGGTATCCCGGTACATCAAGACATTTCGACAATGGTAAAACAAGACCAGCAAGACCTCCCGGCGTGCCGACATCCTGATAGTAGCCGCGCGTATCTCGTCTCAGGCCACGACCGGATGAGCAAGATCGCATAACTAGAACCAGCCCTCAAGTTTCCCCGAGGTGGCGCTGCAAGTGGCTCTAGTTTGGACCAACACTTAGACAAGCATTGGCCCGGGGGGGCTGAATAAAGATGACCCTCGAGAGAGCGACTCCCAAGGGAAAAGGTAGGTGGTGGTGAGGCAAATGGTAAAAGCCAATGTTGGGCCTTGCTGGACAAGTTTTATTCAAAGCGAACTGTCAAGGGGGTCCCATAAATCACCCGACCGCGTAAGGAACGCAAAATCCGGGAACATAACACCGGTATGACGGAAACTAGGGCGGCAAGGGTGGAACAAAACACCGGGCATAAGGCCGAGCCTTCCACCCTTTACCAAGTATATAGATGCATTAATAATAAAAGAGATATTGTGATATCCCAACATAAACCGTGTCCACCATGGAGAAATCTTCAACTTCACCTGCAACTAGCAACGCTATAAGAGGGGCTGAGCAAAAGCGGTAACATAGCCAAACAACGGTTTGCATAGGAAAGGTGTCAAAGGTTAGGGGTTCATGGCAATATGGGATGGCTGGACAAACAGGTAATAGGCAGCGCAGCATAGCGAAAGAACGAGGCAACTAGCATAGCAATGATAGTAGTGAGATCCAGGGTAGCGGTCATCTTGCCTGAAATCCCGCAAGGAAGAAGAACGAGTCCATGAAGAAGACGAACGGATCCTCACGATCGCAACGAAACAGGAACTAACAAGAAGAAGCACACAACATAGGTAAACACACCACACATGAACAAGGCATGATGCACAACAAGCATGATGCATGACCAAGCTATATGAAGCTACTCATGGCAAGAGATGATGCATACAAGAGCAACACATCAAGGCAAGTTTAAATGAGGCCGGGAACAACATATAACAATTCCGGTAAGTCCTCATATGCATATTTCGAAATTGGTCCAGAACTGAATAAACCTTATGTTCAAGTTATTAAACAGCAAGTTAAGATGCACCAAGATGATCTACACGAAATTCTAGTCAAGTTACATATAAAGTTCATTAGATTCGGAGCTACGGGCTAGAAGATATGAGCAAAACAAGTTAAACATGCCATTGATGCAAAATGCACCCAAACACCAAGCAAACACACCAAAACAAGGATGCAACATTATAATATGGAACTACATGCAAAAACAAGCAAGTTTCATATAGAGCACACTCAAAAGCGAGCAGCGGGCAACACATGCACACTATACAAGTCATAGCGACAATCATCCCAAAAAAGAACTAGGTATCTTACAAGCATCAAAACAACATGCTACAGCACCCCAACATAATAACAAAAGGCATGGTCATGAAGTACACGTAAAGCGTAACAAAACATGAACACTGAGCTATCTCCAGAAATCACTAGAACATGCTCAAAAAGACATGGAGGTATTGCAAGTAATAACAATTTCAGACTTTAGCAGAAATAACATCAGGTTGCAATGTTTAGAGCTATCAAACAACATGTTACAGGAACATATCATGGCAAACAAAGGCATGGCATGAATCTAGTAATAGCATATATCAAAAGACCCTTACTGACCATGAGCCCAAAAGGCATCTAAGAAAAGATGGCACCCATGTAAACATGGCAAGTTATATTACAGATTTGAACATGGCAGAAACAACAATAAGTAGGCATGTTCATGAGCTCGAAACACTCACTACAGAGCAATACATGGCATGGAAATGCAACCAACAGAAATAAGGCATGTTTATGAAGCTAAGCATGGCAAGAGCAAGGTCATAGCATACACGGATCAACTACAGCGACCTCGTGAAAATTGAATCTCATGCAAACAATCTGTCAGGAAACATTTTCAAGCAACTTTGGAGCAAGAAATGAACATGTTCCAGCAGGCTATAATTTCAACAAAGGGCATGAATGGATAGAGCAAGACATTTATATGAAAACATGTTTATAGAGCATCTCCAGATTATGCATATAATGATTAGTGGAAGCATGTTAACATAGCAACAAATTATAACGAGAATCAGAAAACAAAGAATAAAGAACTACCCTACTTTACAAGCTTGATACACTCAGCACACAACTCACAAAAATACATGGTTAACACCCCTGGAAAGATGGCATGGCATAGTCCAACATTCATGTAGAACTCAAGTTCATAGGATGCACACATTAATCATGGCAAAAATGACAAAATAGCAAGATATAACAGTTTCAGCAGATTAACAACTACAAGCACTCTTCCAACAGCATTTCGGGCATCAAGATGGCCTCAAATGAAAATGTTGCAACGGAATGAAATGATGTACTCGTCGAGGCGAACAATCTGACATATTATACGCACGAAACGGAGCTACGGATGCAGAGATGTGATGCAATGAATATGGCATGAAAATTACTGAAATCTGGGACTTAGCAGTTTTGAGGTGGGGGAAAAGTCAACCTCGCGGGAAGTGGACATGTCCGGGCCAAACAGGACACGTCTGGCGACGGCGGCTCTCCGGCGAAGGGCGGCGAGGGCGAGCTCCGGTGGCCGACGGGGAGGCCAGGAACGGGTGCGGGGCGGCGGATCCGGTCTCCTCCTGGCCGGATCTGGCCGGAGAACCGCTGGGGTTTGGGCGCAGGGCGGCGAGGTCCGCGACCCATCTTGCGCGCGCAGTCGTGGGCGACGAGGGGCTCGGGATGGCAGCCATGGCGGGAGCGAGGCACGGCGGCCGCGCGAGGCGGACGAGGCCGCGGGCGGCAAGGCCGCGGATTCGGAGGCGGAGGCGGCGGGCGCGGCCGCTGCCGCGGCGGCGCCGCCAGCGAGGCGCCTTCTGCGAAGGCTATGAGCACGGCGGCGGGAGCGCGACGCGGGGAGGCGCGGCGCGCGGCGCGGCGCGCAGCCGAAGGGCCCATGCTCGCGCGTGTCGCGCGCGAGAGGCGGAGGCCACGTGGCGGGAGCTGGTTGGCGGAGAGCGTGGCGGGTGACGTGCGCGCCCGATTGGCGAGGTGACGCGTCCGGCGGACGTGTCCGGCGCGGCAGACGCGTCGCGCGGCGCGGAGGGGAAATTAGGGTTTCGGGGGGAAAACGTCCGGGATTTGGAATGGGGGGTGTATAAATAGGCATAGAGGGAGCTAGGAGAGTCCAAATGAGGAGCGGTTTTCGCCCACACGATCGTGATCGAACGACCGAGAGCATGGAGGGGAGTTTGATGGGTATTGGGCCACTTTGGAAGGGGTGTTGGGCTGCAACAGAAAGGGGCTTTACGGTTACCCGGTTAACCGTTGGAGTATCAAACGGGTTCGGGGAAAAGCGTCAGGATTTGGAATGGGGGGTATAAATAGGCATAGAGGAGCTAGAGAAGGGCTTTCTGATTGCGAGCGGTGGAGGGAGTTTGAGGGTATTAGGCCACTTTGGAAGGGTGTTGGGCTGCAATGGCACGAAATGGCACTTGACAGCGGTCTACGGTGCTATACCAAGGCAGCTGGCAAACCTCGGGCCATTCCGAGAACGTTTAACACCCGCTCACAACAGGAGAGAAGAAGGGGACGCCGGGGAACATAGGAGTGCCGGATTGCAAAACGGACAACGGGGAAAAAGGCTCGGATGCATGAGACGAACACGTATGCAAAATGAAGTGCACATGATGACATGCTAAAATGCAAATGATGACATGGAAAATGCAACACGCAAGCAAATGACATGGCAACGACGGTGAATAACTGGCGGACACCTGGCGCATCGGATCCGGGGCGTTACAAACATTTTCCTGCGCTGCACCACTTTCCGTTCGAGAGGTAGTACTTCATCGAGTTCTACTTTCCTCCCACTTACTTCTTTCGAGAGAAACTCTTTTTCCAGAAAGCATCCGTTCTTGGCAACAAAGATCTTGCCCTCGGATCTTAAGTAGAAGGTATACCCAACGGTTTCCTTAGGGTATCCTATGAAGACGCATTTTTCCGACTTGGGTTCGAGCTTTTCAGGTTGAAGTTTCTTGACATAAGCATCGCATCCCCAAACTTTTAGAAACTACAGCTTAGGTTTCTTCCCAAACCATAATTCATACGGTGTCGTCTCAACGGATTTAGATGGTGCCCTATTTAAAGTGAATGTAGCTGTCTCTAGAGCGTATCCCCAAAATGATAGCGGTAAATCGATAAGAGACATCATAGACCGCACCATATCTAATAGAGTGCGACACGACGCTCGTTCACACACCGCTATTACTGAGGTGTTCCAGGCGGCGTGAGTGGTGAAACGATTCCACATTTCCTTAAGTGTGTACCAAATTCGTGACTTAAGTATTCTCCTCCACGATCTGATCGTAGGAACTTTATCTTTCGGTCACGTTGATTCTCTACCTCATTCTGAAATTCCTTGAACTTTTCAAAGGTCTCAGACTTGTGTTTCATCAAGTAGACATACACATATCTACTCAAGTCATCAGTGAGAGTGAGAACATAACGATATCCTCCGCGAGCCTCAACACTCATTAGACCGCACACATCGGTATGTATGATTTCCAACAAGTTGGTTGCTCGCTCCATTGTTCCGGAGAACGGAGTCTTGGTCATTTTGCCCATGAGGCATGGTTCGCATGTGTCAAATGATTCATAATCGAGAGACTCTAAAAGTCCATCAGCATGGAGCTTCTTCATGCGCTTGACACCAATGTGACCAAGGCGGCAGTGCCACAAGTATGTGGGACTATCGTTATCAACTTTACATCTTTTGGCATTCACACTATGAATATGTGTAATACTACGCTCGAGATTCATTAAGAATAAACCATTGACCATCGGAGCATGACCATAAAACATATCTCTCATATAAATAGAACAACCATTATTCTCGGATTTAAATGAGTAGCCATCTCGCATCAAACGAGATCCAGATACAATGTTCATGCTCAAACTTGGCACCAAATAACAATTATTAAGGTTCAAAACTAATCCCGTAGGTAAATGTAGAGGTAGCGTGCCGACGGCGATCACATCGACTGAACCATTCCCGCAGCGCGATCGTCACCTTGTCCTTCGCCAGATCTCCGTTTATTCCGCAGCTCCTGCTGTGAGTTACAAATATGAGCAACAGCACCGTATCAAATACCCAAGAGTTACTACGATAATCGGTAAGGTACACATCAATTACATGTATATCAAATATACCTTTGGTGTTGCGGCCTTCTTATCCGCTAAGTATTTGGGGCAGTTCCGCTTCGAGGACCCTTCCCTTGCAATAAAAGCACTCAGTCTCAGGCTTGGATCCATTCTTTGACTTCCTCCCGGTAAATGGCTTACCGGGCGCGGCAACATCCTTGCCGTCCTTCTTGAAGTTCTTCTTGCCCTTGCTCTTCTTGAACTTAGTGGTCTTATTGACCATCAACACTTGATGTTCTTTCTTGATCTCAACCTCTGCTGTCTTCACAGATTGAAAATACTTCAGAATGGTCTTCACCATCCCCGCATATTGTAGTTCATCACAAAGCTCTTGTAGCTTGGTGGGAGCAATGGAGGATTCTGTCAATGACCGCCTCATCTGGGAGGTTAATGTTCACCGGGTCATACGGTTGTGCAACCCACATCTTGTGTATGTGCTCACCGACGATGAACTGTTTTCCTCCATCTTACAACTATAGAACTTGTCGAGACATCATATCTCTCGACCGGGCATGAGCTTGGAAAACTAGTTTCAGCTCTTGAACATCTCATATGCTCCGTGATGCTCAAAATGCTTTTGGAGCCCGGTTCTAAGCTGTAAAGCATGCCGCCTTGAACGAGGGAGTAATCATCAAGACGAGACCGCCAAGCGCTCATAATGTCTTGGTTCTCTGGGGCGGGGCGCCACCTAGCGGTCCTTCTAGGACATATTGTTTCTGGCAGCTATGAGGATGATCCTCGTGTTACGGACCCATCCGTATAGTTGCTGCCATCATCTTTCAGCTTGGTTTTCTCTAGGAATGCGTTGAAGTTCATGTTGACATGAGCGTTGGCCATTTGATCTACAAGACATATTTGCAAAGGTTTTAGATTAAGTTCATGATAATTAAGTTCATCTAATCAAATTATTCAATGAACTCCCACTCAGATTAGACATCCCTCCAGTCATCTAAGTGTTACACGATCCGAGTCGACTAGGCCGTGTCCGATCATCACGTGAGACGGACTAGTCATCATCGGTGAACATCTTCATGTTGATCGTATCTTCCATACGACTCGTGTTCGACCTTTCGGTCTCCGTGTTCCGAGGCCATGTCTGTACATGCTAGGCTCGTCAAGTTAACCCTAAGTGTTTTGCATGTGTAAAACTGTCTTACACCCGTTGTATGTGAACGTAAGGATCTATCACACCCGATCATCACGTGGTGCTTGAACGATTTAACCGTAGCAGCGGTGCATGAGGGGTGAACACTTCTTGAAATTTTGTAAGGGATCATCTTATTTACTACCGTCGTTCTAAGTAAACAGGATGCATAAACATAATAAACATCACATGCAATTATATAGTTGTGACATGATATGGCCAATATCATATAGCCCCATTGGTCTCCATCTTCGGGGCTCCATGATCATCTTGTCACCGGCATGACACCATGATCTCCATCATCGTGTCTTCATGAAGTTGTCACGCCAACGACTACTTCTACTTCTATGGTAACGCGTTTAGCAATAAAGTAAAGTAGTTTACATGGCGTTCTTCAATGACACGCAGGTCATACAAAAAATAAAGACAACTCCTATGGCTCCTGCCGGTTGTCATACTCATCGACATGCAAGTCGTGAATCCTATTAAAAGAACATGATCTCATACATCACAATATATCAATCATCATTCATCACAACTTCTGGCCATATCACATCACATGAACAATCGCTGCAAAAATAAGTTAGACGTCCTCTAATTGTTGTTGCATCTTTTACGTGGCTGCAATTGGGTTCTAGCAAGAACGTTTTCTTACCTACGAATAACCACAACGTGATTTTGTCAACTTCTATTTACCCTTCATAAGGACCCTTTTCATCGAATCCGCTCCAACTAAAGTGGGAGAGACGGACACCGCCAGCCACCTTATGCAACTAGTGCATGTCATCGGTGGAACCGGTCTCACGTAAGCGCACGTGTAAGGTTGGTCCGGGCGCTTCATCCCACAATACCGCTGAAGCAAGAAAAGACTAGTAGTGGCAAGCAAGTTGACAAGATCCACGCGCAAGACAAAATTGTGTTCTACTCGTGCATTAGAGAACTACGCATAGACCTAGCTCATGATGCCACTGTTGGGGAACGTTGCAGAAAATTAAAATTTTTCCTACGGTTTCACCAAGATCCATCTATGAGTTCATCTAAGGAAAGAGTCATGAGAGAGAGATTGCATCTACATACCACTTGTAGATCGAGTGCGGAAGCGTTCAAGGGGATGGTGATGATGGAGTCGTACTCGCCGTGATTCAGATCACCGATGACCTAGTGCTGAATGGACAACACCTCCGCGTTCAACACACGTACGGGATGGGAGACGTCTCCTCTTTCTTGATCCAGAAAGGGGGAAGGAGAGGTTGATGATGATCCAGCAGCACGACGGCGTGGTGGTGGATGCAGCAGAACTCTAGCAGGGCTTCGCCAAGCGACTACGGGAGGAGGACGAGGTGTAGCAGGGGGAGGGAGGCGCCAAAGCACAGGGTGCGGCTGCCCTCCCCCTGCCCTCCTTTATATAGGCCCCCAGGGGGGGGCGCCGGCCCTGGGAGATTCAATCTCCCAAGGGGGCGGCGGCCCGGGGGGTGGAGTGCCCCCCAAGGCATGTGGTGCGCCCCCCACCCTAGAGTTTCAACCCTAGGCGCAGGGGGTGGGCCTAGGGGGGCGCACCAGCCCACTATGGGCTGGCTCCCCTCCCACTTCAGCCCATGGGCCCCTCCGGGATGGGTGGCCCCACCCGGTGGACCCCCGGGACCCTTCCGGTGGTCCCGGTACATTACCGGGTGACCCTGAAACTTTCCCGATGGCCGAAATACCACTTCCTATATATAATTCTTTACCTCCGGACCATTCTGAAACTCCTCGTGACGTCTGGGATCTCATCCGGGACTCCGAACAACATTCAGTATGCTGCATACTCATATTCATACAACCCTAGCGTCACCGAACCTTAAGTGTGTAGACCCTACGGGTTCGGGAGACACGTAGACATGACCGAGACGACTCTCGGGCAATAACCAACAACGGGATCTGGATACCCATGTTGGCTCCCACATGCTCCTCAATGATTTCATCGGATGAACCATGATGTCGAGGATTAAACAACCCCGTATACAATTCCCTTTGTCAATCGGTACGTTACTTGCCCGAGACTCGATCGTAGATATCCCAATACCTTGTCCAGTCTCGTCACCGGCAAGTCACTTTACTCGTACCGTAATGCATGAGCCCGTGACCAACCACTTGGTCACTTTGAGCTCAATATGATGATGCATTACCGAGTGGGCCTAGAGATACCTCTCCGTCATACGGAGTGACAAATCCCAGTCTCGATCCGTGTCAACCCAACAGACACTTTCGGAGATACCTGTAGTGCACCTTTATAGTCACCCAGTTACGTTGTGACGTTTGATACACCCAAAGCACTCCTACGGTATCCGAGAATTACACGATCTCATGGTCTAAGGAAGAGATGCTTGACATTGGAAAAGCTCTAGCAAACGAACTACACGATCTTTGTGCTATGCTTAGGATTGGGTCTTGTCCATCACATCATTCTCCTAATGATGTGATCCCGTTATCAACGACATCCAATGTCCATAGCCAGGAAACCATGACTATCTGTTGATCACAATTAGCTAGTCAACTAGAGGCTCACTAGGGACATATTGTGGTCTATGTATTCACACGTGTATTACGATTTCCGGATAATACAGTTATAGCATGAATAAAAGACAATTATCATGAACAATGAAATATAATAATACTTTTATTATTGCCTTTAGGGCATATTTCCAACACAACAAACCTACACTAGGGTCGCGCTATTCGTCATCCTGGGAGAGAAATAGTTATTCCTCACCCCAATCCAATTCCACTTGAAAACATAAGAAAAGAACACACTCGAGGTAATATTACACTACGAGGAGGAGGTTGGTCTTGCACCGTAAAAAAGAAAGTAAAGTAATTTTACAACATAAAATTACATTCTGCATGTGATAAAAATGTGACGCATCAATATCACACTATAAGTTGTTGTCATAATTTTACAATAGAACTAAGGTAATTTTACAAAAGGAATTGGAGGTAATTTTACAACATACTGGTGTAGCAACCTGTAGCACTTTTTGTTCATAGGCTGCTCCGCCGGTGTTTGCATATGCACTCATTGCGTCTTGATATCTTTGAAGGTTCTCATGTGGTCGACACCCGACGATGTTGTTGCGGTCACAAAAAACATCTGCAAGTACCCTTTCATTTTGTGCCGACCCGGTAAGGGAGCGTGGGTGAGGGAGTCCTGGACTAGGGGGTGTCCGGATAGCCGGACTATCAATATCCGCCGGACTCCCAGACTACGAAGATAGAAGATTGAAGACTCCGGCTCGTGTCCGGAAGGTACTTTACTTGGCGTGGAAGGCAAGCTTGGCAATACGGATATGTAGATCTCCTACCATTGTAACCGACTCTGTGTAACCCTAGCCTCTCCGGTGTCTATATAAACCGGAAGGCTTTAGTCCGTAGGACACAACATTACATCTCAACAATCATACCATAGGCTAGCTTCTAGGGTTTAGCCTCATTGATCTCGTGGTAGATCTACTCTTGTACTACCCATATCATCAATATTAATCAAGCAGGACGTAGGGTATTACCTCCATCGAGAGGGCCTGAACCTGGGTAAAAACATTGTGTCCCTCGTCTCCTGTTACCATCCGCCTAGACACACAGTTCGGGACCCCCTACCCGAGATCTGCCGGTTTTGACACCGACATTGGTGCTTTAATTGAGAGTTCCTCTGTGTCGTCGCCAATAGGCTCGATGGCATCTTCAACCTTCAACGCCGTCCAGGGTGAGACTTTTCTCCCCGGACAGATCTTCGTATTTGGCGGCTTTGTATCAAGGGCCAATTCTCTTGGCCATCCGAGCAGATTGAAAGCTACGCCCGCCGTCAGTCAGATTCGAAGTTTAAACTTCACGGCCGATGACGCGGAGACTTGATCTTCGACGGACCGAGCCACAAGCCAGCGCGCCACCGCTGCGACGATGGGCATGATCTAGCTCTGCCGAGGCGGTGCTTTGGTGGCACTTTTCGAATCCGCCCGGCTACTTACCCGGGCCGATTGCCCATGACGAGGGTCGGTGGATAGACGCCGCCCGGGGCTTCAACATCTACGGCGATGGAGCGAATGCCAATTTTGTCCCTTGCGAAACTTCGCGATCGGCGCGGACTCCTCGCGGACTCCGAGCCTCCAGCGCCCCGCCAATTAGGCGGATTAGGCGCGGTTATGGAATTCACCGCGCGGACATCTTTCAACACTCGCCTTTTGGCGATATCTTGAATTCTCTCGAGCATCTCTCGCTATCGGAGAATCTGGCGGACTATGGCCAGGCGGTTGGAATTGGACGACGAAGAAATTGAGCCCACCCACCGCCCACTTTGCAGCCACTGTCGAGGATCTAACCGACATGCTAGACTACGACTCCGAGGACATCGACGCTATGGACGATGATGCCGGAGACGATCAGGACCCAGCGCCCACGGGACACTGGAAGGCCACCTCGTCATACGACGTCTACATGGTGGATACCCCGAAAGAAGGGGATGGCGAAAAAGCAGCGGAGGAAGATTCTTTGAAGAAGCAGCCTAAGCGCCGGTGTCAGCGGCGCCGCTCTAAATCCCGCCACAAGAAGAATGGAGAATCCGGCACGGGAGACAATAACACTCCGGAGAGTGCCGAAGACGATCCCCTCCCGCAAGACTCAGCGCAGGAGGACGCAGAAGCAATACCTCACGACAGGGCGGCAGACGAATGGGTTGAGGACGATAACTATATGACTCCCTCCGAAGACGAAGCGAGCATCAACGATGACGAATTCGTCATACCCGAGGATCCCGTCGAACAAGAGCGCTTCAGGCGCAGACTCATAGCCACGGCAAATAGCTTAAAGAAAAAGCAGCAACAGCTTCAAGCTGATCAAGATCTGCTAGCCGATCGATGGACCGAGGTCCTCGCGGCCGAAGAGTATAAACTCCAACTCCCCTCCAAAAGTTACCCAAGACGCAAGCTGCTCCCCCGATTAGAGGAGGAAGCATACATACCTTTATCACCAAGCATTACACGACATGGCTGACCGACCGCCCAGCGATCGCGACAGAGAGGCATTCAAGGCCCCAGCCAAGACCGTACCCGACATCGATCCAGAGTACGGCCAAAAGGAATCGCCGGACTTGCGAGACATCTTGGAGGACAAAGCAAGGCAATCCAGATCCATCTATGGATCACGTGGGCGCCCTCGATCCACGACGAATACCGTCGCGCCGGACATAACGCCGGCCGAGCCGAACACAGCGACGGCGCTCCTCGAGCTGCGTCGCGATATTGCTCAATATAGGGGCGCCGCACACCCGTTATGCTTCACTGATGAAGTGATGGATCACCAGATCCCCGAAGGGTTCAAACCCCGCGGTGTGGATCGAAGATTATCTTCTCCACATCCATATGGCCCGCGGCGACGATCTGCACGCCATCAAATATCTCCCGCTCAAGCTTAAAGGACCAGCTCGGCATCGGCTTAACAGCCTGCCCGCAGAGTTGATTGGGTGTTGGGAAGACACGGAGGCGCGTTCCTTGATAACTTCCAAGGTACATACGTCGACCACCAAACGCCGATGACCTAAGCCACATTATTCAGCAGCCAGACGAATCGGCGACAGTTCGACGCGGTTCTTGACGAAGAAAAATCAAATCGCCCATCGTCCGGATGCGGGGCCCTCGCAGCCTTCAAACACAACATCCGGGACGAATGGCTAGCCCGCACAGGGGCAGGAGAAGCGAAATCCATGGCAGCCCTCACATCATTAATGACCCACTTTTGCGCGGAGAGGACAGCTGGCTAGCCCGAGCAATAATCTCCGCAAAAAATTCCGCAGCCCGACTCCAAGGACAATCACGGCAGGTCACGTCGAATCAAAAACAAACGCCGTACTAACGGCGACGACAAAGAGGATATGACAGTCAATGCCGGATTCCGAGGCTCCAAACCCGGTCAACGGAAGAAGCCATTTAAAAGAACAACTCCGGGCCCGTCCAATCTGGATGAATACTCGACCGCTCATGCGGATACATGGCACCCCAAAAGCCAGCTAATCACACCAATAGAGATTGTTGGGTGTTCAGCAGGCTAAGTTAATTGCGAACACAATGACAAGGGGCTAAATAGCGACGACGAGGAAGAGACCCGGCCGCCGAACAACAGAGGACGGAAGGGTTTCCCCCCGAAAGTGTGGACGGTGAATATGATTTACTGCGACCCATATACCAAAGAGGGAAAGGAAGTCGCGACTACGGACGCCTATGCGATGGAGCGATCGCCAAGTTCAATCCATGGTCCTCTGTCCGATCACTTTCGATCGACGAGACCATCCGACTAGCATACGCCATGGCGGATTCGCCGCGTTGGTCCTAGACCCAATCGTCGATGGATTTCACTCACCGAGTCCCGATGGACGGCGGCAGCCCTGAACCTGCTTTATCGACACACGGCGCAAAATGGGCATAGACCCATCCAGATCAAACCTACCAAGACAACCTTTAAAGGTGTCATCCTGTGTGGAAGCCAAGCTGCAGGCTTTTTCACACCGAAGTGGTCTTCGGATCCCGGATAATTTCGGCGAAGAGTTAATCTTGATATAGTCCTGCTCAGTGGCGGCTATCATGCCCGCTCGGACGCACAGCGTTGCAAAATTCAACGCGTGCCGCATTATGCATACCTAAAGCTCAAGATGCCGGCCCTCGTGGAGTGATTACGGTCAATGGGAATACAGAACGCTCCCTCGAACGGAGGAACATACAATGCTCTCGCGGCGAAGTACTGAGCAGCCTCCTCGACAACTCTCTAGTCCGGCAACTAAAAAGCCGGACACATTAAAACGCGCCCGGAGCAACACTAACCAAGACCACCTGGCGCGATCGGAGCACGCGTAGCAATGCGGCCCCCACCCTCGCCCGCATATGATCACAAGTATAACACTCCGCGTACATCATTACGCTTTGGAGATACCATGGGCGCAGGGGAGGGGCTTAACCTCAAGGATTGAAGAGTGCGGCTCGACCGCACCAGGGGCTCGTGCTAGCGCCCCCCCTTGGTGTTACTTTTTATCTTTTCTTTTTCTATATGCAGGACTCTACCAAATAGAAGCCCTGCCTGTCGTGAACTTGCGAACTCACGATACAACAGTCGGGGATTAAAGAAGGCTGCGATGAACACTCGGTGGTCTCCATTACGAGCATTAAATTCAATTACATACACCAAGTCTGCAGCTTATCCTCGAAGGGGACATGTTAATTTAGTCCGAATCCCTTGCTTATCAAGACTATTTGTATCACCGCTTTATTAGCGCACCTTCATCATAAATAACGCAGCACTTCCCTTTTTGCAAGTTTATTACCTTTTCATGGCAATTCGTTATCCTTTACAAATGTTCACTATATGACATATTGCACCCGTACACTTTGGTGCGGTCGAATACACCAGGGCTTCGCTCCCCATATTACGGTGTGATTAAGTCCGAACACTTTCACAAGTCGGCACCCGAACTTATAGCATTATATGAATCAGCTCGAATCATGTCTTGGGTCAATAGTTGGGTTTGCCCGGCTCCTATGTTTTGGTGCCTTACGCCCGTTCCGTCGGCTAAGGTAGCACTAGGAGAACCATCGCGATTGCGCCCGGTTTGGCGGGTTAACGCCTCGATGAGAAAGCTAAAACTGATTGGCATGATAAGGCGAGAGATCTGGTCGCTGTTCGAGAGGTCTTTTCGGTCCCTAAAGACTCATGCCTCTTGACGAAGTTCGGATGATGTCCGACGAAGGCGTGGATAGCGCCTCGTTCGGTCTTCGAATACCGGGGCTTCGCCAAATTTAAAATTATAGAATTCTATGGCTAAGTGAGAGTGTTCAAGCATTATAAGTCCGGTCGCCTTGTTCGTCGTGTTGGCGCCTCCTAGATGGACCCAAAGATGGGAACAAGAGTGCTCAAGTTTATCACCGAACACCCCAAAGACTGTGGGCTTGGGGGCTGAAGCCAACGACTTGCCATCTCTCGATTTAACAAGCGGCCGCATGAAGGTAATATTTTAAATTAAACAAAGCGTTGCTCATAGCGCATATAAACGAAGTTTTCGGCGCATGAGATAAACACACAGCGAGTTCACTCAAGGATTACATTAAGGGACACTCATCCGCGATATCGCGGGCTCCCTTCAGACAACTTTATAATAACGCTCGGCGACGGTGCTCCTTGCGGCGGGCGGCGGATCCGTGAGAAGCTTCTCGCATCCAGCTTGCCCCATTGCACCTTTATGCGGGCAAGGGCTCGACGAGCGCCTTCAATGCAAAGGATCGCTGATCACATCCAGCCTTGGGCACGCATCAACTAGCCGCCGCGCACTAGGCCAAAGTAGCTGCCAGGCGCCTGCCTGCCACACCCACCGGATCTGTGAGGCCCTTCATGGCCTCCTCGGCTACCTTGTGGAGTTCGACCAGCTGCTTCACTGGTCGCTTGGGGCACGGATGGCCGGCCTCAGCAGATCGAGACCGAAGACCTTCTCCGCTGAGCTCCCTCCTCGCCACGATAGAACGCAGCAAAGCATCGACGCACTACGCGGCAGATCTGCAAATGCCCCCGAGAGCTCCGACCGGGTAAGTATCCGTAATTTAAATTAACATGCTTGCTCGCATGAGAAACGCCTTACCGCTGCTATCTTCCTCATGTCCTCTATTTCCATACGGGCCCTCTGGGCCTCGGCCTTGGCGGACTCGGCCCCATCGAGAGCCGAGGCAAGCTCGGTCTCTCGGGTCTTGGAGTCACGCTCCAAACTCTCATGCTTTTTCATGAGAGCCTGGAGCTCTTCCCAAACTTCCGCCACTAGCGCCGCTTGCTTTTCTCGCTCAGTCCGTTCCACGGCCGCATTGCGTTCGGCCACGGACACGGCATCCTTGAGGGCTGCCACCTCGTTAGTGGCCCCTGCATTGCACATATTATCCTTGTTAATCTTGTTTGCAACCAAAACCCTTTTCTGTAAGGTGCATATTTAAAGTGGTGTTATTCACCTTCTTTTTCCTTGACCTGCCTCTTGGCATGGCCGAGCTCTTGCTCCGACCGCTCAAGGTCCTTCTTCAGCGCCTCGACCTCCGCTGTCAATGCGGCAGAGGTCAACAGCGCGGCCTGCAAACCCATATTGACATATTTTAGCAACCCTGCGTATATCTTGTTAAAGATCCTTAGTCCGGCTTTTCTTTCCGAACACCGGACTAAGCATCAGGGGCTACTGTCTATGCGGTCTTATATTGCTTGATTTTAAACTTCTTACCTCAAAGCTGTTAGAAGGCCGTTGCGAAGCTTGGCCAGCCCGCCTTGGCGAAGCTGGACCTTCTCAATCACCGCACTCATGAGAGTGCGGTGTTCTTCGATGGAGGCGCTTTGAGCGCCTCCGGCAGGTTGTCCGGTGCCTCCGGTTGGGCGGAGGCCACCGGCGTCGCGATCGGCCCCTCCTTCGAGGGCTGCTCGCCGGACTCTGAACCGCTATGGGTTACGGAGTAGAGTCCGCACAAAGTCCGGAGGCTGCTGACGGCGCCTCGGAGCATCCTCTGGCGCGTCCCCTATGGGATTCCGCCTCGTCGTCTTCGGCGCGTGGGGTAGAGGCGGTCGGGATGGAATTACATCCGACGGCGCCAACGACCCGCTCATCGAAGTCGGAAAAGTCGTCACCGCGGACTACGTAAACAAAGGCGGCATTAGAAGGACACTGCGTGACATGTTATAATATGGCATATGAATGATCCGGATACTTACGATCTTGCCGGACGCCAGGCCCTTGGAGGCCACTCTTCCTCGCCAACGCTGATGTTGGCGAAACTGTCCGGGGGGATGGTTCTCCCCCTCTTGGACCCTTCGGCCGCCCGATTGGGGAGGCCTTCCTCTTCTCTCCCTCCTCCGGAGAGAGTATTCCTCCTCCTCCTCCTCATCTTCGGGAGGAGTCCTCGCCGTCGTCGCCGACGCTTGATTCTGGAACTCTTTCGAGTCCGCGCGCCACCTTCTTGGCCTTCTTCTCCCAAGACCACGTATGGTGCGGGACCAACAACCTCGCTAAATGGGCATTCACTGGTTCTTCCGGCATGGGGCCGGGCTAATAAGCAGCTCGGCCTTCTCCATCCATTCTGTCAAAGGAAGAGGTCGATTAAAAACCTCGCTAGAGTCAATCTAATTACTATAAGTGTCCCGTAATGGGGTCGAATCACTTACCCCGTCGACGGAGACGCAAGCTGAATCTGCGGTCTTGATCATGGATCTTGCGCATCAGCGCTCTTGAACAGCACCCTCCGTGCCCCTTCAGTATGTTGTATCGAAGAGCCCGCTCAATGTCTGGTGCTGTTCGGATTAAACTCCACAGATTAAATGCCCTTTCTTGGCATGGGAGAATCCGCCGGAGGAGCATGACTGACCACGCCGACGAGCCGGAGCCCATTGCTCACCAGCTTCTTAATGCAGGTTCAAGTCCGTCACCTCCACCGGTCGCCCCATCGCAAATCCTTCTCTTTCGGGAGGTGAGCTGCGTGGGGATTCCAGATCTAAATTCGGGGGCTGCCGCCCATGTAGGTTCGCGCGGCTCGGTGATATAGAACCACCCCGATTGCCACCCCTTGACGGAATCCACGAAGGTCCCTTATAGCCAAGGGATGTTGGGCAACTTGCCCAACATAGCGCCTCCGCATTCCGCTTGCGTCCCCTTCACAACCTTCGGCTTGACGTTGAAGGTCTTGAGCCACAGGCCGAAGTGGGGCCTAATGCAGAGAAAGGCCTCACACAGGACGATAAACGCCGAGATGTTGAGGACGAAATTTGGCGCCAGATCGTGGAAATCCAGGCCGTAGTAGAACATGATCCCCCGGACGAATGGATGGAGCGGGAAGCCCAGTCCGCGGAGGAAGTGGGGGAGGAAAACAACCCTCTCGTGAGGTCCTGGGGTCGGAATGAGCTGCCCTGCATCGGGCAGCCGGTGCGCGATGTTTCCGGAAAGGTATCCGACGTCGCGCAGCTTGGTGATGTCCTCCTCCTTGGCGGTGGAGGTCATCCACTTGCCTCCCCCTCCGGACATGTTCGGAGAAGGGTCGAGGCGGAATGCGCGAGCTTGAGCGTTGGAGCTTGGGTTCGCAGGATGGATGAGCAAAGGAGGAAGAAGGCGAGGGTGAGAAGGTAAAACCTTATCCCTTATATATAGGCGGACAAAACTATCGTCCCTCACCGCCTGGTAAAACTCGCTTATCTCCCAAGCGCCACCATCAATGGCGCGTTGGGTTACCCACGCACGTATTGATGAGAATCCGGAAAAAGGGGAACACGATCTACGCTTTGGCGGGGCGTGCCAAGGAAACCGCCGCTAAACGTGCGAAGTGGTACGATAATTCAAACAAGTGCTTGGTGCGGTGTGATGTCATGCCGCATAATCGTCGGCAGATTGGATCGGTGTATATGTTTTATTCTCTCGTTGGAATGTGGAAATTATTTTGCGAGCGGACACTATCCTGTTGTTCATTATCTTCTCTGGATTATTCAAGGAGGAACCCGCCTTGCAATGCCGAACATTATGCACGCCGGACTTATCGTCATTGAAGACTGGTTCGAGGGCTACCGAGGAGTCTGGACTAGGGGTGTCCGGATAGCGGACTATCAATATCCGCCGGACTCCCGGACTACGAAGATAGAAGATTGAAGACTCGGCTCGTGTCCGGAAGGTACTTTACTTGGCGTGGAAGGCAAGCTTGGCAATCTGGATATGTAGATCTCCTACCATTGTAACCGACTGTGTAACCCTAGCCTCTCCGGTGTCTATATAAACCGGAAGGCTTTAGTCCGTAGGACACAACATTACATCTCAACAATCATACCATAGGATAGCTTCTAGGGTTTAGCCTCATTGATCTCGTGGTAGATCTACTCTTGTACTACCCATATCATCAATATTAATCAAGCAGGACGTAGGGTATTACCTCCATCGAGAGGGCCTAAACCTGGGTAAAAACATTGTGTCCCTCGTCTCCTGTTACCATCCGCCTAGACGCACAGTTCGGGACCCCCTACCCGAGATCCGCCGGTTTTGACACCGACAGTGGGCAAGGCCATTAGCTATGTCGTACTTTCCAAAATTTCGCTCATTTCGAGGGTCCTCGATTATTTGTGTTTCGTTTAAATTATTTTGGTATTTCAAAATCATCCTTATAAAGGAGATGTCATATCCTTGTAAATCAAGTTCTTTACAATAGCACGGTGGCAGTAAGTTGTTATTCCATCCTTTAGGTCTACGGTTCAAGTCCTAGATTGCAACTGCATGGAGCACTAGCTATTTTTTTCCTGGGCTGATTGCTAGAGACGAGGAAGAAAAATAAAGCGCCTGATGGAGATTGAACCCTGGACGCACAGCCTCCACACGCTCCCTTTGACAAACGAGGTACAACATGTTAGTGGTCCAGTTAGGAAAACATAAGAACTTAACCTTTTAAACCTCGCAACATCAAAATGAAAGTTGTGCTAATTCCCAATTTTTTTGCTAGGAGCTGGAGTCAAACTCCAGACTCAAGAATCGTGACGAGGGACATGAACCACATGGACTAAGCTGCTTGTTGTGATTAATTGTTGTGTGGTGTAGTACTTGCGTCAATTCCTAAAGCTTGACTGAAAGTTAGAAACAGATCCGTACAACCTGATTGTTGCTCGTTGTGGATCGCACGACCCCGAGGACCCCGTCCGGATCGCCCGCACAACCCACGTCTCTCCCGACGCTGGCCCGTTCTCTTTTACTTTTTTTCCCCAACGCAGGCCTGTTCCCTCTACTTTTTTTTTCCTCACACGATCACATCCCATCGGCCCATGTTCCTAAATTAAGATGAACATTTACCGATCGCATCCTTGCCCACGTTTCAAAAAAATTTGATAGCTTCCTGTGCTGGATAAGAATTGAACCATGTACCTCAAGTACTAATTCCTACGACACAAACCACTAGCCCGACTTCAGACTTGCTGTTTTTTAAACAAGTTTACATGATACTTGTTCTTGGTTAATACGAGTTTGAACATTAAAAATTAGTGGTCAGGTCAACGATTCCCCCACTAACGTGATTATTTTGACCTGATTTTTTTGTCGAAACATCCCCCAATAATGTTGTGTGAATAACATGGTCATTAATTAATGCACCACAGACCTGATAACTTACACACAAACACCCTGATAACTCACACATCAAAGACCTGATAATTTATGTACCCCGGTCCTGATAAATTTGGCGTCGGGGGTGGGGGGTGGGGTGATCAAGTATCTCCCGATAACTTTCTTGTGAATAGCATGGTAACTCACACATAGGAGACCTGATAACTTATGCACCCCGGTCCTAGTACTTTTTGCGAGGGAGGGGTGATGAAGTATACCCCCGATAACTTTTATGTGAATAGCACAGTAACTCACACCTCGTAGACCTGATAAGTAACGCACCCAGTCTTTTGGTAAATTTGGTGACAGGATGGGGGGAGGGTGGTTGATGAAATATATGTTTGGTAACTTTTTGTGTGAATAACATGATAACTCACATATCGCAGACCTGATAACTTATTTTTTCCCCAGTCCTGGTAACCTTGGCGAGGGTGGTGAGGGGTGGGGGAGGGTTGTTGATGAAATATACCTTCGGTAACTTTTTCTGTCAATATCATGATAACTCACGCATCGTAGACCTGATAACTTTGGCGTTGGGGGGGGGGGGGGGTTGGGGAACGTCGCATAAAATAAAAAATTTCCTACGTTCACCAAGATCAGTCTATGAGTTCTTCCAGCAACGAGAGAGAGGATTACATCTACATACCCTTGTAGATCGCGAGCGGAAGCATTCAAGAGAACGGGGTTGAGGTAATCGTACACTACAAGAAATATGTCAACTTATGACCTTCTGTCAGTGACCCTCGAAGAATTGGTCATAAATTTATGACCATTTTAGACCAATTGGTCAAAAGCTGTTCAGGGGGCTTCAAACCCTAAACCATTGCGACCATTTTGGTCAGAAAGGTCGTAATTTCCTTACACGAAATGGTCACAAAGCAAACAGTGCTAGTCCGCTGCCTTATTTCTAGTTGTTAATGACCAATATAGATGGTCATAACCTTGTAGATTGTGGTGGGTTGTGATGACTAGGCGCCATCTCATCAGTTTTGCCTATGTGTCATGTCCATGTGGCAGTTTTTGCCCTAGGTTGTGAAGCAACATATATTTCTATCATTCCCAAAATTCCCAAAAAATCTCATAAATTCTTTGGGTCATATCTTCATCAAATATGTAAAAATCTTCCTTGCCTAGTTCAAAAATATTCATTTTCCTATTCTGTTCAGAGTAATAGTTTGTGAAGGAAGTACCACTTTGGCATGTCCAAATAGTATCCATTTTCTACAGTGCTTTCCTATGACCAAATAACGATCCTCCACCAAATGCCAGCTCAATCCATTCATTATTTTGAGCCGAGCTTCAACATTCAGATTTATGTCCAAAGGTGGTGGTTTGCAAAGCAAGTACCACCTAGGCTCCTCCTTTTGAGCTGAAAATTTGTGAAGACGGTCTTCTTAGTAACCGATCATCCTCACCAAAACTCACGCCCGTTAGCCATGTACATTTCCGTGCAGCTAATCAAACACTTGGCTGCTAATTCATGTTTGAGCATCGATCGGTCTCCTCGTGAGAATCTTATGTCGTAATTTTCTTCCTAGCACCAACCTAGGGAGTGCCCAACCCACTAGACATGCCTAGGCCACCCAGAACACATGGCAACGCCATGGTCACGAGGTGACCATGCGGCGGGCATGCGAGTTTACGCGCTCTAGAGTTGGGGCCCTCGGCCACCGCCCAAACCTCGACGTATCGCCACCAAACCATGTATTTATGATTAAATAGGTCCTTATGTAACTACAAATGATTTTTGGAAAAAATAAATAGCAAACTATGAGGCAGCTGCAGTTCAAATTTGACCCGCTTCCAACTGAATCGGCGGGAATTTGTCTTTTTCACCAGAGGTGGATCAAAATTTTTGACACCCAACCATTTTGTCAATTGTGCATTAAATATGGCCTAGTATTTTATAAAAATGATTTGGTCCAATTTTGCAACAATTATTTGGTAGTTCCTTCACAAAAAACCTCCTTTCGGGCACTTTCGAAAAATGGAAAATGGTTTTTCAGTCAGCTAAAATGAAAACTTCCTTAGGCAACATTGTTTGCCATTCCAATATGCACCCTTGTGCACAATATGAGATCATTTGAACAAACTATGCCATGAATGTGGCCATAAGATTGATCATTTGGCTTGAAAGCCATGAATCTTCACACTTGATAGCTCATTTCTGAGAACACTTTTTTAAATAATTACCGTATTACAATTTTATTATTTTTCCTGGAAACTTGTTCACACATAATGACACAATGCGAAGGTTTTCCAATTTTTTGATTTTTCTGAATTTTTTATGCCCGTTTCAAAATGCGGTCAAAACGGCGGGCTTGACCGTTCCTATCTAGTGGTTGAATCTTGGAATTTTTTTGGTGTTTCTCTGATTAAATAGATACTTATGTACCTAGAAATGATTTTTGGAAAAAATAAATAGCAAACTATGAGGCAGCTGCGTTCAAATTTGACCCGCTTCCAACTGAATCGGCGGGAATTTGTCTTTTTCACCAGAGGTGGATCAAAATTTTTGACACCCAACCATTTTGTCAATTGTGCATTAAATATGGCCTAGTATTTTATAAAAATGATTTGGTCCAATTTTGCAACAATTATTTGGTAGTTCCTTCACAAAAAAACCTCCTTTCGGGCACTCGAAAAATGGAAAATGGTTTTTTCGTCCAACGAAAATGAAAACTTCCTTAGGCAACATTGTTTGCCATTCCAATATGCACCCTTGTGCACAATATGATATCATTTGAACAAACTATGCCATGAATGTGGCCATAAGATTGATCATTTGGCTTGAAAGCCATGAATCTTCACACTTGATAGCTCATTTCTGAGAACACTTTTTTAAAATAATTACCGTCTTACAATTTTATTATTTTTCCTGGAAACTTGTTCACATATAATGACACAATGCGAAGGTTTTCCAATTTTTTTGATTTTTTTTGAATTTTTTATGCCCGTTTCAAAATGCGGTCAAAACGACGGGCTTGATCATTCCTAGCTAGTGGTTGAATCTTGGAATTTTTTTGGTGTTTCTCTGATTAAATAGATACTTATGTACCTAGAAATGATTTTTGGAAAAAATAAAGAGAAAACTATGAGGCAACTACAGTTCAAATTTGACCCGTTTCCAACTGAATCGACGACAATTTGCCTTTTTCACGAGAGGTGGATCAAAACTTTTTAAACCCAACCATTTGGTCAATTGTGCATTAAATATGGCCTAGTATTTTAGAAAAATGATTTGGTCCAATTTTGCAACAAATATATTATAGGTCCTTCACAAAAAAACTCAGTTTGGACACTCAAAAAATGATTAAAAATAGCTAGAAAGATCAGAAATGCATACAAATTGGTGCTCATCCATAAAATGTGGTCTAGCTTGAGTGAAAATTTGTATAATGCCCTTTTGCAAAATATTTTTGGTAGCTGCTTCACAAAATAGCTCTATCTTTAGTACTTGGAAATTATTTTAAATCACAGATTTCTCGGACCAATCAGAACACTTCTCACGGATCACCCCACTCTATGTGATCTGAACCGTCCATACCAGGCGAATCCAATGACTCTCACTCCACTCCTCAGCGGGCCAACCCAAACCCTAACTCCACTCCTCTCCCCTCTCGCCCCCGATTCAGATCCACTCTCTCTCCCCGATCCAGATCGACGCCGTCTCCCTCCCTCCCTCTCTCCCCGATCCAAATCAACATCGTCTTCCTCTCTCTCTCTCTCTCTCGCTTCCCGTCGCCGGCGGCGGTGCCCTCCTTCCCTCACCCTCTCCTCTTCCCCACCTCACCCCGCAAATCCAGACGAGAGGACCAAACCCTAGCCAGCTCGCTCGCTCGCCCCCCGCCGCGCGCCTCCCCAGATCTCGCCGTCGAGCCCCGACCCCCGATGGCCGCTTCCCCCGCCGGACGCCTCGCCGACTTCTAGTTCGCCAGCCGCGAGAAGATCGGGCCGCGCACAACAGGCATGGAGGAGGACGCGGCGGCTGCTGCTGCCGCGGCGCCGGACTCGTGGGAGACGGCCGACCTCGACGGGGCCATGAGCCGCCTACTCCTCTCCTCCTCCACCACCTCCCCCTCGGTCACCCCCGCCGCGCGCCGGGTCTCCTCCTCGCCCGACCTCGCCGACGACCGCCAGGCCATGGACGCGCAGCAGGAGCAGGACCCCGCGCGCGGGGACGATCCGGTCGCGCAGGTCGACCAGTTCCTCCGCGAGGCCCTCGAAAAGCCCCGCGAGTGCCTCCAAGGTACGGCCTCGTCTCCGTGCTCCTCCTCTTCTTACTAGACATACGGCGTCTGCTCCCTAGTTTTGGTTGCTGCAAGTCAAGCTATCTAGCTTTCAGGTGGATTTGTAGCTACTCGTGTGCAGGACGAGGAATTTGGAAACCGTGCAAATTTCTCAATCAGGAGTATTATGCCTAGTCAGAGCATGGTTTCTCAATCAAGTTTCTTGCTGCACACACTACATTCTAAATAGGTTTATTAACTTGATCTTAGAGCTATTTATGCAACAATATCACAAAACTGGCAGTGATGTGAATTTGTTAAGGGAGGTAGCTGCTTTTATGTGATCAGAGGCATAAACAGTGTAGTTTTAATTTTCCAGTATGTCTTTGAGGTAATAATGTCATGGAAGTCCTTGGTAATACTCATATGAGTGCTTAGTATACTCACATCATGGTCTACACAAAGGTCGCTTATCAACTAAGCTGTAACCCATATTCTTGCTTAGTATACTCATGAAAAGGTTATTTCTCCACCGAGTTCACGGTTTATGCAGCAATGTTCTTCTACCAATCTGCTGCTCGATTGTGTCGCGGATTCATATGATATTGGTGTACACTCAATTTGGTTATTTCTTGCTAGTTCTGCTACTAGTTGCTGTGTAATCCTAGTACTACAGGTGGATCAATCTCCCCCTCCCTCTCACCCCCGTCTCTATCTCTGCAGGTAGGACAGGAGGAACAACGACAAGCGACGGGATGAAGCCCGGCCATGGAAACCCACCACATTGCACTCTTCCTCTTGCTTTGTTCTTGGGCTGATGCTGGCGGTGGTGCAGGGGATCCTGATCAACATGCACGAGTTCCCGGGCAGCAGATCGGCGCCACCAACGACAACATCGTCATCAACGTCTTCAACAACCTGATCGATATTGTTACGAGATCCAAAGGCATCTCTATCCTCTTACAACTAATAACATTTTTTTAACTTCTTTTGGCTGTGCTTTCACTTTCACTACAGACCAGATCAGTGGTGAACGAAAGAAAAAAGTGCACAACTAGTATTAGTGGGCTTCTATTTTTCTTGTGTAGCTGCTCTGCACTTGTTGTACAGCAAGTTGATCACTATCTACCTTGCTGGGAATTTTCACTTTATATAAAAATTTAAGAGGCAAATGCTGGGAGTTCCAAATCTTGTCGATGGCTAGAACTCAACTCGCTTCTTGTTGTTGGAGTTTCGTGGCTTGTTGCATAGTTAAGTAGCTTCAAGTGTACTGCTTCTAGCATGCATGCACTACAAATTATTACAAATTACAAAGTGTACACAACATTGCACCTTACACATTCTTCTCTTGTGAAATCAAATGCCATGACTGGGCATTCTTTTATCAACTTGCTGTACACTTGCTCTGCTTTAGGTTACTGTATAACTTGTGCCTTTTAACTTGACGTAGATAGCATGCAATTTTTTACTGTATCACATTCACACTTGCTGTACACTTGCTCTGCTTTAGGTTAATGTTGGTGGTTTTGTTCTACTTGGATGCATTGGTACCCATCATCGAGCGAACGGATGCAACAGCGGCAAGAAGCTCATGGCTGTGTGCATCTAAAGCACACCATGGACACCATCCACTTCCTCATCAATGCTAACTCAATCCAGATCATCGTCGACACTATCATCCACAGGTATCTTCCTTGTTTCCCTTTATTCTCTCTTGCCTTTGTGAAGTTTAGTATGCGTGTGCTGACGAGTATTGTTAGATCTTGCCAGTTGAATGTATGGTCGTGATAGTAGAATGGTATTTTGTTTTAGGCGCAATGTGTTGTAGTGCAGTTTTTTGCACAACCTGCATATGTGCCATGCATATTCATATTGTGTCTCTGTTTCTTATATGAACTACTATCTCATTTTAACTAGCTCGACAACAAAAAGCATGGTACTAGCTGAATGTTGAATGGTCTGTTCTTGAATGGTTTGTTCATAATATATTTGCCCCAGTTTTTCTCATTCTTTTCTGATTCATGTAACAGGATGACAGAGGAAGCCATGTTGCTGTTTTGTTTGGTCTCAGCCCTAACTATCGCCCTCGAGCGAGTCCGGCGTGTTGTTCATCTGATTATGGTTCCAGCCCTGACTACCAAAGTTTTTGTCCTGTTGAAGTTGCATAGAAATATGAGAGAGTCCAGCGAGTCCAGGAGCTTGTGAAGTAGTACTATATTACACTTGTAGAGCTTGTAAAGTATTGTATTATACATGGCCCTTTGTAATGGCACGGATAGAGCTTGTAAAGTATTGTATTATGTGATCTGGTTGCTCTTGTTTAAGTATTATGTGTGTTTTTTGTCTCTGTGAATCTAAATACTGCTTGATAGATGGATGGGACCTACTTACCTGACAAATGGAAACCTGTTACCAGAACCTAACAATTGCGACCCATCTGACTAGTGGACCCATTTAATAAAAAACAAATGAAATTATTTAGCCAAAATGGTCGCGGCCCAACAATAAAAAAGGCTGCCATATTGGGCTTGGCCCATGATCCTGACCAAAAATTGATGGAAAAAATATAAAAAGGGCGGTTGTTGGGCTCGCCCATGTAGAAAATCGAATTGGACCGGCTGAATCTTGTGCCACGTCGACCTGCCACGCCGGATGCCTACGTGGCACAGGGAGGTTGCTAGTGACCAAAAGCCACAGTAGGAATATTTTGGTCGATACGTCTTTGACCATTCCGTAAGAAAGGTCGCTATAGTCGGGCCATCTGACGGCCGCTGACCTTACTTTTTGGTCTCAAAAGGTCATAAATGGAAATTTGTGACCTTTCGGTGACCAATAGTGGTGGTCATAAGTTGACATATTTCTTGTAGTGGTACACGCTGATCCAATCACGGAGATCCTAGCGCGGACGGACGACACCTCCGCTCAACACACGTGCAGTCAAGATGACGTCTCCTCCTTCTTGATCCAGCAAGGGGAAGGAGAGGTTGATGAAGATCCAAAGACACGACGGCGTGGTGGTGGATGCAAGAAGAATCCGGCAGGGCTGCAGAGCGATCATGGGAGGAGGAGGTGTAGCAAGGGGAAGGAGGCGCCAAGATGCAGGTGCGGCTGCCCTCCCTCCCCCCTCTTTATATAGGGTCCCCAGGGGGGCGCCGGCCCTAGGAGATGGGATCTCCTAGGGGGGGCGGCGTTCAAGGGGGAACATGCCCCCCAAGGCAAGTGGAGGCACCCCCTCCCCTAGGGTTTCCAACCCTAGGCGCAGGGGGCCCAAGGGGGGGTGCACCAGCCCACCAGGGGCTGGTTCCCTCCCCACTTCAGCCCACGGGGCCCTCTGAGATAGGTGGCCCCACCCGGTGGACCCGCGGGACCCTTCCGGTGGTCCCGGTACAATACCGGTGACCCCGAAATTCTCCCGATGGCCGAAACAGCCCTTCCTATATATAATTCTTCACCATCGGACCATTCTGGAACTCCTTGTAACGTCCGGGATCTCATCCGAGACTCCGAACAACTTTCGGTTTGCTGCATACTAATATCTCTACAACCCTAGCGTCACCGAACCTTAAGTTTGTAGACCCCACGGGTTCGGGAGATATGCAGACATGACCGAGATGCCTCTCCGGTCAATAACCAACAGTGGGATCTAGATACCCATGTTGGCTCCCACATACTCCTCGATGATCTCATCGGATGAACCACGATGTCAAGGATTCAATTGACCCCGTATGCAATTCTCTTTGTCAATCGATACGTTACTTGCCTGAGACTCGATCGTCGGTATCCCAATACCTCGTTCAGTCTCAAGCACCGCAAGTCACTTTACTCAGATCAGTAATGCATGATCCCGTGACCGGACACTTGGTCACATTGAGCTCATTATGATGATGCATTACCGAGTGGGCCCAGAGATACCTCTCCGTCATACGGAGTGACAAATCCGATCTCGATTCGTGCGAACCCAATGACACTTTCGAGATACCCGTAGTGCACCTTTATAGTCACCCGATTCGTTGTGACGTTTGGTACACCCAAAGCACTCCTACGGTATCCGGGAGTTGCACAATCTCATGGTCTAAGGAAATGATACTTGACACTTGGAAAAGCTCTAGCTAAACGAACTACACGATCTTTGAGCTATGCTTAGGATTGGGTCTTGTCCATCACATCATTCTCCTAATGATGTGATCCCGTCATCAATGACATCCAATTCCCATAGTCAGGAAACCATGACTATCTGTTGATCAACGAGCTAGTCAACTAGAGGCTTACTAGGGACATGTTGTAGTCTATGTATTCACACATGTATTACGATTTCCGGATAACACAGTTATAGCATGAATAATAGACAATTATCATGAACAAAGAAATATAATAATAACCATTTATTATTGCCTCTAGGGCATATTTCCAACAGTCTCCCACTTGCACTAGAGTCAATAATCTAGTTATATTGTGATGTATCGAACACCCATTGCATCCTGGTGTTGATCATGTTTTGCTCTAGGGAGAGGTTTAGTCAACGGATCTGCTACATTCAGGTCTGTATGTACTTTGCAAATATCTATGTCTCCATCTTGAAAATTTTCACGGATGGAGTAGAAGCGACGCTTGATGTGCCTGGTTTTCTTGTGAAACCTGGGCTCCTTGGCAAGTGCAATAGCTCCAGTGTTGTCACAGAAGAGTGTAATCGGCCCCGACGCATTGGGTATGACTCCTAGGTCGGTGATGAACTCCTTCACCCAGTTGCTTCATGCACTACTGTAAGTGCATCTAGTGCCCCTTAGTGATTTTGGTGTATTGAAGGCTTTATAGGTTAAGTAACTGATGCGTTTGTGAGTGTACACAGGTCTATAAGTCTATGAGGAGTTTGATATTTACAGAAAATCGACCCTAAAATGAAGTTCTTCGATGAAGACTTTGATATTCGAAGACTTTACAAGACTTTGAAAGTGAAGAAATTGGTGTGACCATGAAGACTTGATATTCATTCGAGGAATATGAAGCGTGAAGACTTTTGTTTTCGTAGTTTCATTTTCTCTTTCTTGAGTCATAGGAAACACCGTCTTGTTAAAGGGGTCGAGGAAATACTAAGGAAAAATTTCCATGTGATGCTCAACTCAAAATCCTACACCTACCAATCCCTTCGAGTGAAGCCATTGAAATCTCATACAGATTCGGTCAAGTTCTTCAATGGATGAGACGCAGTTCTTCCAGTCAACGATGACTTCTGTGGATCGAGGAGTTAAATTCGCCAATGCGAATTGCCTACACATGAGAATATGATAGCCCCGAGGACTTTGAAAGTCAAATTCCAACCGTTCTTTGTCTTACCGCGGACCAAAATATCTTATCCACCGACGGTCATATCATTGAAGGGCATTTATGTCTTATCATGTCGGGCTGCTCCCTAGGCTATAAATAGCCGCCCCCTACAACCACTAGTTGGTTGGCTGCTCCGAGAGAACTTGACACTTGTCATTTGAGAGCAACCCATCCTCCGAGGACTTTGAGCGAAAATCATCAAGTGAGGAAAATCCCAAAACCAAACCCACAAAACCCCAAGTGATTGAGCATCACTGAAGAAATTGATCCTGCGTGGATCCGACGCTTGTTACCTTTGAAGACTGTGCTTCTTCCAGACGGTTAGGCGTCAAGGTCTAGAAACATCCAAGAGGAATTGTGGATCGCCGAGTGACCAAGTCTGTGAAGGTTTGGAAGTCACTGAAGACTTACCACGAGTGATTGGACGAGGCCTGCGTGGTCTTAGTTCAAGGAGAATATGGTGAGGACTGGGTGTCCCGAGTTGCGCTCGAGATGGGTGTCCGGACTGTGTCCTCGAGTTTAAATACTCACCGCTCCAACCAGACGTACAAGCCCAGAGACAGCAGTGGGAACTGGTCTACCAAATCATTGTCTTCATCAACCGACTGGTTCTATTTCTTCAACTCATTCATTTCCTCATTCTCATGTTGTATGTTGTTCATATCTGTGCTTGAAGACTTTGATCAAGACTTTCACAAATTCCTCGTTCAATTTCTTTAGTCTGCTTGTCTTCATCTTGTTATCCTGTGTTTACGCTTCACATACTGCTCTAGTCTTCATTTCATCATCTTGACTATGTGTGTAATCTGTTGTGTTTACCTCTGAGTACTTATTCCGCTGCAAATAGTTCTTCGCTAAGGAATTTCCTCACCGGCAAATTCCTTAGTGAAGAATTTCATAAGAATCGCCTATTCACCCCCCCTCTAGTCGATATAACGCACTTTCAATTGGTATCAGAGCAAGGTACTCCTTGTTACATGTGATTTTGGTTTAACCACGGAGTTCTAGTTATGTCGACCGCAGTGTCGGTGTCAAACCGGCGGATCTCGTAGGGGGTCCCGAACTGTGCGTCTAGGCGGATGGTAACAGAGACGAGGACACAATGTTTTTACCTGTGTTCAGGCCCTCTCAATGGAGGTAATACCCTACGTCCTGCTTGATTAATATTGATGATATGGGTAGTACAAGAGTAGATCTACCACGAGATCAATGAGGCTAAACCCTAGAAGCTAGCCTATGGTATGATTGTTGAGATGTAATGTTGTGTCCTACGGACTAAAGCCTTCCGGTTTATATAGACACCGGAGAGGCTAGGGTTACACAGAGTCGGTTACAATGGTAGGAGATCTACATATCCGTATTGCCAAGCTTGCCTTCCACGCCAAGTAAAGTACCTTCCGGACACGAGCCGAGTCTTCAATCTTCTATCTTCGTAGTCCGGGAGTCCGCGGATATTGATAGTCCAGCTATCCGGACACCCCTAGTCCAGACTCCTCGGTAGCCTCGAACCAGTCTTCAATGACGATAAGTCCGGCGTGCATAATGTTCGGCATTGCAAGGCGGGTTCCTCCTTGAATAATCCAGAGAAGATAATGAACACCGTGATAGTGTCCGCTCGCAAAATAATTTCCACATTCCAATGTAGAGAGAATAAAACATATACACCAATCCAATCTGCGACGTATTATGCGGCATGACATCACACCGCACCAAGCCCTTGTTTGAATTATTGTACCACTTGCACGTTTAGCGGCGGTTTCTTGGCACGCCTGTCAAGCGTAGATCGTGTTCCCCTTTTCCGGATTCTCATCAATACGTGCGTGGGTAACCCAACCGCGCCATTGATGGTGGCGCTTGGGAGATAGCGAGTTTTACCGGCCGGTGAGGGACGATAATGTTGTCCGCCTATATATAAGGGATAAGGTTTTACCTTCTCACCTCGCCTTCTTCCTCCTTTGCTCATCCATCCTCGCGAACCCAAGATCCAACGCTCAAGCTCACAAGATTCCACCTCGACCCTTCTCCTAACATGTCCGGAGGGAGGCAAGTGGATGACCTCCACCGCCAAGGAGGAGGACATCACCAAGCTGCGCGACACGGATACCTTTCCGAAACATCGCGATCGGCTGCCCGACGCAGGCAGCTCATTCCGACCCCACCTCTCGAGAGGGTTGTTTTCCTCCCCACTTCCTCCGCTGGACTGGGCTTCCCGCCCATCCATTCGTCCGGGATCATGTTCTACTACGGCCTGGATTTCCACGATCCGCGCGAATTTCGTCCTCAACATCTCGGCGTTTATCGTCGTGTGCGAGGCCTTTCTCTGCATTTGGCCCCACTTCGGCCTGTGGCTCAAGACCTTCAACGTCAAGCCGAAGGTTGTGAAGGGGACGCAAGCGGAATGCGGAGGCGCTATGTTGGGCAAGTTGCCCAACGTCCCTTGGCTAGAAGGGACCTTCGTGGATTCCGTTAAGGGGTGGCAATCGGGGTGGTTCTATATCACCGAGCCGCGCGAACCTACATGGGCGGCGGCCCCCGAATTTAGATCTGGAATCCCCACGCAGCTCACCTCTGGAAAGAGAAGGGTTTGCGATGGGGCGACCCGTGGAGGTGACCGACTTGAACCTGCACTAAGAAGTGGTGAGTAATGGGCTCCGCCTCGTCGACGTGGTCCAGTCATGCTCCTCCGTGGATTCTCCCATGCCAAGAAAGGGCATTTAATCTGTGGGAGTTTAATCCGGAACAGCACCAGACGTTGAGCGGGCTCTTCGATACAACATACGAAGGGGCCTGGAGGGTGCTATTCAAGAGCGCCGATGCGCCCGCATCCACGACCGAAGACCGCGGATTCAGCTTGCAGTCTCCGTCTGACGGGGTAAGTGATTCGACCCCATTACGGGACACTTATAGTGATTAGATTGAATCTAGCGAGGTTTTTAATCGACCTCTTCCTTTGACAGGAATGGATGGAGAAGGCCGAGCTGCTTATTAGCCCGGCTCCCATGCGGCCATGCCAGAAGAACCAGTGAATGCCCGTTTAGCGAGGCTGCTGGTCCCGGCACCGTACGTGGTGCCGGAGAAGAAGGCCAAGAAGGTGGCCGCGGGGACTCGAAAGAGTTCCCGCAATCAAGCGTCTGACGACGACGACGAGGACTCCTCCCCCGAAGACGACGAGGAGGAGGAGGAATACTCTCTCCCGGAGGAGGGAGAGAAGAAGAGGAAGGCCTCCCCAATCGGGGCGGCCGAAGGGTCCAAGAGGGGGAGAACCATCCCCCCGGACAGTTTCGCCAACATCAGCATTGGCGAGGAAGAGTGGCCTCCAAGGGCCCGGCGTCCGGCAAGATCGTAAGTATCCGGATCATTCATATGCCATATTATAACATGTCACGCAGTGTCCTTCTAATGCCGCACTATTTCTGTAGTCCGGCGGGTGACGACTTCCCCGACTCGATGAGCGGGTCGTTGGCGCCGTCGGATGTGAATTCCATCCCGACTGCCTCTACCCCACGCGCCGAAGACGATGAGGCGGAATCCCATAGGGGGATGCGCCAGGAGGAGGCTCCGGAGGCGCCGTCAGGCAGCCTCCCGGACTTTGTGCCGGACTCTACTCCGGAACCCGTAGCGGTTCCAGAGTCCGGCGAGCAGCCCCCTCGAAGGAGGGGCAGGACCGTGACGCCGGTGGCCTCCGTCCAACCGGAGGCACCGGACAACCTGCTGGAGGCGCTCAAAGGCGCCTCCATCGAGGAAGAACACCACACTCTCATGAGTGCGGTGATTGAGAAGGTCCAGCCGCCAAGGGCGGGCTGACTGAAGCTCGCAACCCTTCTAACAGGCTTTGAGGTAAGAAGTTTAAAATCAAGCAATATAAGACCGCATAGACAAGAGTTCTCGATGCTTAGTCCGTGTTCAGAAGAAAAGCCGGACTAAGGATCTTTAACAAGATATACGCAGGGTTGCTAAAATATGTCAATATGGGTTTGCAGGCCGCGCTGTTAACCTCTACCGCATTGACAGCGGAGGTCGAGGCGCTGAAGAAGAACCTTGAGCGGTCGGAGCAAGAGCTCGGCCATGCCAAGAGGCAGCTCAAGGAAAAAGAAGGTGAATAACACCACTTTAAATATGCACCTTACAGAAAAGGGTTTTGGTTGCAAACAAGATTAACAAGGATAATATGTGCAATGCAGGGGCCACTAACGAGGTGGCAGCCCTCAAGGATGCCGTGTCCATGGCCAAATGCAATGCGGCCGCGGAACGGACTGAGCGAGAAAAGCAAGCGGCGCTAGTGGCGGAAGTTCGGCAAGAGCTCCAGGCTCTCATGAAAAAGCATGAGAGTTTGGAGCGTGACTCCAAGACCCGAGAGTCCAAGCTTGCCTCGGCTCTCGATGGGGCCGAGTCCGCCAAGGCCGAGGCCCAGAGGGCCCGTATGGAAATAGAGGACATGAGGAAGATAGCAGCGGGTACGGCGTTTTTCATGCAGAGCAAGCATGTTAATGTAAATTACCGGATACTTACCCGAATTTGGAGCTCTCCAGGGGCATTTGCAGATCTGCCGCGTAGTGCGTCTGATGCCACTGCGTTCTATCGTGGCGAGGAGGGGAGTTCAACGGAGAAGGTCTTCGGTCTCAAGACGCCGAGGCCGCCATCCGTGCCCCCAAGCGACCAGGTGAAGCAGTGGTCGAACTCCACAAGGTAGCCGAGGAGGCCATGAAGGGCCTCCTGGTCCGGTGTGGCTGGCAGGCCTCGCTGGAAGCTAGTTTGGCCTAGTGCGGCGGCTAGTTGATGCGTGCCCAAGGCTGGATGTGATCAAGCGATCCGCCTGCATTGAAGGCGCTCGTCAAGCCCTTGCCCGCATAAAGGTGCAATGGGGCAAGCTGGATGCGGAGAAGCTTCTCACGGATCCGCCGCCGCCGGGCAAGGAGCACCGTACGCCGGAGCGTTATTATAAAGTTGTCCTGAAGGGAGCCCGCAATATCGCGGATGAGTGTCTCCTTAATGTAATCCTTGAGTGAACTCGCTGTGTGTTTATCCTCAGGCGCCAAAACTTCGTTTATATGCGCTTATGAGCAACGCTTTGTTAAATTTAAAATATTACCTTCAGGCGGCCGTTTGTTAAATCGAGAGATGGCAAGTCGTTGGCTTCAGCCCCAAGCCACGAGTCTTTGGGGTGTTCGTGATAAACTTGAGCACTCTTGTTTCCATCTTTGGGTCCATCTAGGAGGCGCTCAACACGACGAACAAGGCGACCGGACTTATAATGCTTGAACACTCTCACTTAGCCATAGAATTCTATAATTTTAAATTTGGTGAAGCCTCGGTATTCGAAGACCGAATCCGGGCGCTATCCACGCTTTCGCTCGGACATCATCCGAACTTCGCTCGGCGGCATGAGTCTTTAGGGACCCGAAAAGACCTCTCGAACAGCGACCAGTCTCTCGCCTTATCATGCCAGTCAGTTTTAGCTTTCTCCACTGAGGCGTTAACCCGGCCAAACCGGGGCGCAATCGCAGTGGTTCTCCTAGTGCTACCTTAGCCGACGGAACGGAACGTAAGGCACCAAAACATAGGAGCCGGGCAAACCCAACTATTGACCCAAGACATGATTCGGAGCTGATTCATATAATGCTATAAGTTCGGGGTGCCGCACTTGTGAAAGTGTTCGGACTTAATCACACCGTAATATGGGGAACAGAAGCCCCTGGTGTATTCGACCGTACCAAAGTGTACGGGTGCAATATGTCATATAGTGAACATTTGTAAAGGATAACGCAATTGCCATGAAAAGGTAATAAACTTGCAAAAAGGGAAGTGCTGCGTTATTTATGACAGAAGGTCCGCTAATAAAGCGTCTTGATACAAATAGTGCGGTAAGCAAGGGATTCGGACTAAATTAACATGTCCCCCTCCAGGATAAGCTGCAGACTTGGTGTATGTAATTGAATTTAATGCTCGTAATGGAGACCACCTGAGTGTTCGTCGCAGCCTTCTTTAATCCCTCGATCGTTGTATCATGAGTTGACAAGTTCACGACGCGGGGCTTCTATTTGGTAGAGTCCTGCATATAGAAAAAGAAAAGATAAAAAGTAACACCAAGGGGGCGCTAGACGAGCCTGATGCGGTTGAGCCGCACTCTTCAATCCTTGAGGTTAAGCCCTCCCTGCGCCCATGGTATCTCCAAAGCGTAATGATGTACGCGAGTGTTATACTTGTGATCATCTGCTGGCGAGGGTGGGGCCGCATTACTCTGGCGTGCTCTGATCGCGCCAGATGGTCTTGGTTAGTGTTGCTCGGTAGCGCTTTAATGTGTCCGGCTTTTAGTTGCGGACTAGAGAGTTGCCGTGAGGCTGCTCTGTACTTCCGCCATGAGAGCCAGCCAGTATGTTCCTCCGTTCGGAGGGAGCGTTCCATATTCCCATTGACCGTAATCACTCCACGAGGGCCCGCATCTTGAGCTTTAGGTATGCATAATGCGGCACCGTTGAATTTTGCAACGCGGTGCGTCCGAGCGAGGCATGATAGCCGCTTCTGAACGTGACTATATCGAAGATTAACTCTTAACCGGAAATTATCCGGGGTCCGAAGACCACTTCGGTGTGTGAGCCATGCAGATTGGCTTCCACACTGGATGACACCTTTAAAGGATGTCTTGGTAGGTTTGATCTGGATGGGTCTATGCCCATTTTGCGACCGTGTCCCGATAAAGCAGTGTTCAGGGCCGCCGCCGTCCATCGGGACTCGTGAGGTGAAATCCATCGATGATCGGGTCTAGGACCAATGCGGCGAATCCGCCATGGCGTATGCTAGTCGGATGGTCTCGTCGATCGAAAGTGATCGGACAGAGGACCATGGATTGAACTTGGGCGATGGCTCCATCGCATAGACGCCCCGTAGTCGCGCGCTTCCTTTCCCTCTTGGGTACATGGGTCGCGTAATCATATTCACCGTCCGCACTTGCGGGGGAAACCCTTCGTCTCTGTTGTTCGGCGGCGGGTCTCTTCCTCGTCGCCGCTATTTAGCCCCTTGTCATTGTGTTCGCAATTAACTTGCCAGCCTGCTGAACACCCAACAATCTCTATTGGTGTGATTAGCTGGCTTTTTCGGGTGCCATGTATCCGCATGAGCGGTCGAGTATTCTGTCCAGATTGGGCGGGCCCGGAGTTGTTCTTTTAAATGGCTTCTTCCGTTGACGGGTTTGGAGCCTCGTAATCCGGCATTGACTATCAGATCCTCTTTGTCGCCGCCGTTAATACGGCGTTTGTTTTTGATTCGACGTGACCTGCCGTGATTGTCCTTGGAGTCCGGGCTGCCAGAATTTTTGCGGAGATTATTGCTGCGGGCTAGCCAGCTGTCCTCTCCCGCGCAAAAGCGGGTCATTAATGATGTGAGGGCTGCCATGGATTTCGGCTTCTCCTGCCCCAGGTGCCGGGCTAGCCATTCGTCCCGGATGTTGTGTTTGAAGGCTGCGAGGGCCTCCGCATCCGGACAGTCGATGATTTGGTTTTTCTTCGTCAAGAACCGCGTCCAGAACTGTCTGGCCGATTCGTCTGGCTGCTGAATAATGTGGCTTAGGTCATCGGCGTCTGGTGGTCGCACGTATGTACCTTGGAAGTTATCAAGGAACGCGGCCTCCAGGTCTTCCCAACACCCAATCGACTCTGCGGGCAGGCTGTTAAGCCAAAGGCCGAGCTGGTCCTTTAAGCTTGAGCGGGAGATATTTGATGGCGTGCAGATCGTCGCCGCGGGCCATATGGATGTGGAGAAGATAATCTTCGATCCACACCGCGGGGTCTGTTGTACCATCGTAAGATTCGATGTTTACGGGTTTGAACCCTTCGGGGATCTAGTGATCCATCACTTCATCAGTGAAGCATAACGGGTGTGTGGCGCCCCTGTATTGAGCAATATCGCGACGCAGCTCGAGGGAGCGCTGTCTACTATGTTCGGCTTGGCCGGCGTTATGTCCGGCGCGACGGTATTCGTCGTGGATCGTAGGGCGCCCACGTGATCCATAGATGGATCTGGATTGCCTTGCTTTGTCCTCCAAGATGTCTCGCAAGTCCGGCGCGTTCCCTTTTGGCTTCGTACTCCTGGATTGATGTCGGGGTACGGTATTGGCTGGGGCCTTGAATGCCTCTCTGTCGCGACCGCGGGGCGGTCGGTCAGCCATGTCGTGCGATGGTGATAAAGGTATGTATGCTTCCTCCTCTAATCGGGGGAGCAGCTTGCGTCTTGGGTAACTTTTGGAGGGGAGTTCGAGTTTATACTCTTCGGCCGCGAGGACCTCGGTCCATCGATCGGCTAGCAGATCTTGATCAGCTTGAAGCTGTTGCTGCTTTTTCTTTAAGCTATTTGCCGTGGCTATGAGTCTGCGCCTGAAGCGATCTTGTTCGACGGGATCCTCGGGTATGACGAATTCGTCATCGTTGAGGCTCGCTTCGTCTTCGGAGGGAGGCATATAGTTATCATCCTCAACCCTTCGCCTCACGCCTGTCATGAGGGCTTGCCTCGGCCCTCCCGCTGCTGAGTCTTGCGAGGAGGGGATCGTCTTCAAGACTCTCCGGAGTGTTATTGTCTCCGTGCAGATTCTCCATTCTTGTTGTGGCGGATTTAGAGCGGCGCCGCTGACGCCGGCGCTTAGGCTGCTTCTTCAAAGAATCTTCCTCCGCTGCTTTTCGCCATCCCTTCTTTCGGGTATCCACCATGTAGACGTCGATGACGAGGTGGCCTTCCAAAGGTCCCGTGGTAGCTGGGTCTTGATCGTCTCCCGCATCATCGCCCATAGCATCGATGTCCTCGGAGTCGTAGTCTAGCATGTCGGTTAGATCCTCGGCATTGGCTACAAAGTGGGCGGTGGGTGGGCTCGAATTTCTTCGTCGTCCGAACTCCAACCATTTCCCAAAATTTGGAAAAAATTTGGAACCAAAAATTTTGGGCAAAAAGGCTTTTTAATATTTGGCCTTTTTAAAAATTTAATTAAAAATTTTTATTTTCCAAATTTGGAAAAAACAAAAAATTTTTTTTTTTTTTAATTTTTTTTAAAAAAATTTTTGGGTTTTCCAAAATGAATTTGGTTTTTGGGTTTTTGAAAATAAAAAACTTAGGGGAAATTTTTTAAAAATAGGAAATTGGGCCCCAAATTTGCCCCTTTAAGCCCATAAAAGTTTTTAAAAATTTTTTAAAATTTTGACCCCAAAACCTTTTTTTAAAAGGAAATTTTTTTAAAAATAAATTTTGGAACAAATTTTTTTTAAAAACCCCGGGTGAAAAAAATTTTACACAAAATTTGAATTTTCCATTTGTTTTATTTTACCCTTTAAATGTTTCCCGTTCCTTTCCAAAATTTTATTTTAAACCCTTTAATTTTTTTTTTGGGGTTTTTAATAAAAAAGTTTAGAAGACTTTGTCACAAATGCAAGAAGCCTGGTCACTATATTCAAGATTGTCCTCAAAGGGAAAAGGAAATGAAGAAGAAGAAATACAAGGACTACAGCTTCGATGATATGAAGAAGAAGAAGAAGTCATCAAAATCTTCATCTTCAAAACCATCAAAGTCTTCATCTCACAAGAAGGGCAGCTCCAAGAAGGCTCTGCATTCATTGGCAAGGAAATGGACTCAAGCTGAATCTGAGGAAAATGATGAAGAGGAGGAGTCCGAGAATCTGAGTCCGTGTGGCGAAGTCCGTCGTTACATCGCTTTTGTCAAGAAGTCCATCTTCAACATCAAGAAACCGACTTCACCGACAAGCCCGATGAAAACAATGATGACTACGCCCCACCTATTGCTTCATGGCAAAAGCAGCTAAGGTACTCAAATACAACTCCTCTGATTCTAGTGAAAATGAATCTGATGAGGATCTTAAGCCTAGCTACTCTAAACTTGCTAAAATTGCTGTGAAACAACAACGAGCTCTTGAAAAGGTTCAAAACATGCTAGATAAAAGTGATGATATGTTGGGTGAAGAAATGGATCGCACTAAAGCCCTGACTGAAAATCTTCAGAGACTTCAGTCTAAGTATGATAACCTTCAAGGTCATCATAACTCTCTTGTCTCGATCATGAGAAACTTTCTTATGAATTTCTTCAAGAAAAGCAAGACAATGAGAAGCTTTCTTGAAGCTATTCAAAGAAAGGCGATCTTGAAAAGCTAAGAGTATGTTATGAAGATCTTCGTAAGGAGCGCGATTCATTACTAGCTCAACAAATTAGCGCTTCTCGTGAAGAATTTGTTCCTCCATGCTTAAAGTGCATTGAACGTGAATCGCTAATTCTTCACCAATGTTCAAATGCTTTAAATGTTACAAATTCTTCATCTGCTCTCTATCACTAATTCTCATCCGAGGACTTTGCTAGTATCACCGACAATGCAGGGTTGAGGAATTGTACATGACAGCATGTACAAAAGCCTCAAAGGGCATCGACACTTTGTGATGTGCTCAAAAGCAGATCCTCAACAGTAAACCCTAGGAAAGAGGGTATTGCCTTTGAGAGGAAACTCAATGCCGATGGAACATATTGGAAGCCCGAGCAAGATCCCAAAACCTCATGGGTTGTCGCAAAGGGACCTCCAGTTGATCCATCTAACTTATCCGCTTTACATGTGAATCCCTCATTCTTCCGATGAGTCATTTGACTCCAACTATAAACTGCTCAAAATCGAATGGTGAAGTATTTGCTAGATATGTTGGCACTAATCGCAGAACGGTTCCCCTATGAAGAAAATCTGGTTCCCAAAAGCTGTGTTGAAAGTCTTCAGTGAATGTCCTCATGACACCACCAAGGAAGAACAGAACCCCAGATCAAATTCTTCATATGGACCAAACTCTTCATATGGATCCAAATCCTCATATGGACCAAATTCTTCACGAGGATCAAATTCTCAACTGGATCAAAGTCCTCATATGATTATTATCATGCTAACAAATCTGTCTCGCAGGTAAAGCTAAAGGCTATGAATATGTGCATTATTCTTCAAACCATTATGTTCATAAGTCCTCAAAGAATTACTCGCTTATTCATATGCTTACCCTAACCCTCCAATGCTGTTTAAATGGTTTGGCATCTTTGCCACCTTTCTCACATGGTGCTCGCAGGATGATGAACTTTTGCCACCCTCCGATGTGGGTGGTGAAGAAAAGGAACTAATCTCTTCGCAGGGTCAGTCTCCAGACGTGCTCTAACGTCTCAAGAATTTGTCAGACCCGACAAAATGCTCGAAGGACGCAGCGAATCATGATGAAATGAACTTTCATTTCACACGCTCATACTCGCTATATCTGCTTATCGCTTGATGAAATTCATCCGATGAACTTGATATCATATTCTTCACCGATGAAGCATATGAGATTGTAAGGTACACTAATTCATCTCGCAGGATGATCAACCCAAAACCACCGAATGGGTCCTCGATAGTGGATGTACAAATCACATGACCGGTGACAAGAATCTATTGATGGATGCTCCTTTATCACCGCCACCTCTAAAGCATATCATATTTGTCGACAAAGGCAAAAGTCGTATTGGGTCTTGGTAAGGTTGTTATCTCTAAGGATAAGCACATGGACAAAGTCATGCTTGTTGAATCCTTAGGATACAATCTCATGTCAGTCTCAATGCTTTGTGATCTTGATATGGTTGTTGTCTTTGGCAAATATCGCTGTGTTGTGATTATGGAAGCTAACAATTCCAAAGTCTTCGGAGGCTTTAGGAGAGGAGATTTGTATATTGTTGATTTCTCTACAGGACCACAACCAGCCATGTGTCTACTTGCAAAAGCCTCAGAAGGCTGGCTATGGCATCGACGACTTGGTCATGCAGGCATGAGGAATTTGAACACGCTATGCGAAGAAGAAGCATGTCATTGGCATTGAGAATGTCAAATTCTCAAGGATCACTTATGCGGAGCATGTGAAGCCGAAAATGACCAAGGCCAAGCATCCAAATAAGACTATCATGACCACTACTCGCCCATTCAATTGCTTCACATGGACCTCTTCGACCTAATCATTATTCAGCAATACTAATGATGCATCTCTATATGGTTTTGTCATTGTTGATGATTATTCTCGATATACATGGGTACACATTGTTACTTACAAACATGAAGTGCAGGAAGTCTTCAAACGATTTTCCTCGAGGGCTTCAACCAACTTTGGTGTGAAGATCAAGCATATCGGCGACAATGGAACCGAGTTCAAGAATTCTGGTCTTGATGCCTATCTTGATGAACTTGGTATTACTCATGAATTATCTCGCCCCTTATACTCCTCAAGAGAATGGCGCCGTGGAGCGCAAGAACAGTAACTCTTGTTGAGATGGCTTGCACTATGCTTGATGAATACAAAACGCCTCATGCTTCGATTGATGCAATTGACACCGCCGCCACATCATCAACAGAGTATATCTTCACAAATTCTTCAAGAAGACCGCCTATGAACTCCTCACCGACAAGAAACCCAATGTGAGTTATTTCAAAGTCTTCGTGCTAAATGTTGGATTAGAGATCCTCACCACAACTCTAAATTTGCACCAAAGCACATGAAGGTTTTATGCTTGGTTACGAAGGACTCAGACACCTACAGTAGTCTTCAACATTGTTCTTCACAAGATTGTCGACATCAGATGTGCGGTTCGATGAAACTAATGGCTCGCAAAGAGAGCACCTACCTTCTGTGTTAGATGAACCAGCACCGAGGATGCTATCAAGCTCAAGGCAACCGAGGATGTCATTCCTATCAAGAATCTGTGAAGAATTCATTCCTGTTCGTGAAGAACGCCGAGCTGATGCACCTAAAGAACATGATGAGGAAATTGGTGTCAAGAAAATGCTGATCAAAATCCTCAACGACAACCAACTCATCCACGCTGCAAAAAGAAGTGCAAGTGGAGAAGATCATCGATGACATCAAGCACACCAGTCCTCTCACCCGCCAAAAGCCTCACACTTATCTAACTTTTGTGGGCACTATGCTTTTGTCTCTATCTCAGAGCCCACTAAGGTAGATGAAGCATTTCGAGCCGAGGGATTCAGGCTATGCAAGAAGAATTACATCAGCCGAGCTGAACAATGTCCGGAATTGGTAAATCGCCTGCATCCTCGCAAGCATAATATCATTGGCACAAAGTGGATCTACCGCAACAAGCAAGATGAAATGGCCTCACAGAGGAATAAGGCACGACTAGTAGCTCAAGGCTACACACATGTCAAGGAATTGATTTCGATGAAACTTTTGCACCTGTTGCTAGACTTGAAGCTATTCGCATTTTACTTGCCTATGCTAACCATCATGATATCATCTTATATCAAATGGATGTGAAAAGTGCATTCCTCAATGGTAAGCTTGAGGAAGAAGTATGTGTTGCTCAACCCCCAGGTTTTGAAGATCCCAAGAATCCTGACAAAGTCTTTAGATTAAATAAGGCTCTCTATGGCCTCAAGCAAGCCCCTCGGGCATGGTATGATACACTGAAGGAATTCTTCGTGAAGAATGGCTTCACACCCGGTTCACTCGACCCTACTCTATTTACTAAATCATATGATGGTGAACTGTTTGTGTGCCAAATATATGTTGATGATATTATCTTCGGCTGTACTAACCAACGATATAGTGATGAATTTGCCTATATGATGAGTGAAGAATATCAAATGTCTATGATGGGAGAGTTGAAATTTTTTAGGTCTTCAAATTCACAAGAGCACAATGGCATATTCATATCTCAGAGAAATACCTCAAAGATGTAATCGAGGAAATTCGCATGCAAGATTGCAAAGCGCTAAAATTCCTATGCCCACAAATGGCCATCTATGCAATCGATGAAAATGGTATTGACTTCGATCACAAGGTATACCGCCCATGATTGGTTCTTTATTGTACTTATGTGCATCTAGGCCAGATATAATGCTTAGTGTTTGCATGTGTGCCCGATCTCAAGCTGCACCAAGGAATCACACCATAAGGCTGGAAGCATATTCTTCGATATCTAGCTCACACACCAACACTAGGATTATGGTACCCCAAGGGCTCTACTTTTGATCTCATTGATATTCTCGACTGACTATGCCGGTGATCGTGGACCGCAAGTCAACATCTCGCACTTGTCATTTCTGACGATCTTTGGTCCGTTGGTCCTCAAGAAATGTAATGTGTATCACTATCTCATCGCTGAAGCTGAATACATTGCTGCTGGGTCATGCTGTGCTCAATCGCTTTGGATGAAGCACACCTCAAGGACTATGGCGTCAACGTGAAGAATGTGCCTCTCTCTCATGACAACGAGAGTGCCATCAAGATTGCTCACAACCCAGCCAGCAATAAGACTAAGCACATCCAGATTCGCCATCATTTTCTTCGTGATCATGTGTTGAAGGGCGATATCTCCATCGAGCATGTGAAGATCAAGAACAGCTGGCTGATATCTTCACCAAGCCCTTGGATGAGAAGAGATTTAGCAAGTTGCGTGTGAGCTAAATATCTTAGAATCTTCAATGTTCTTTGAAAAGGACACACATCCTAACACTTATGCATAATTGATGACTTAGATGTGCAACACATGAAGAAACGTTGTTCCTCAAATCAATGAAGAATAACACTCTAAGTGTGAAGAAATCAATGAAGAATTTGATTCTCGTAACCCTCACGACAATTGTACGCTGTGTCTGAAATCATCATTCTTATACAAGGGCTACGCCACCACAAAAGTTGAAAATCTTCAATCTGAGTTTTTCATTTTGAAATTCCTCGTTTTTCAAATTCTTCAACTTTGCAAAATCTTCAAGATTTCCGCTGCCTTTTCTTCATATATATATATATATATATATATATATATATATATATATATATATATATATATATATATATATATATATATATATATATATATATATATATATATATATATATATATATATATATATATGAGTTTATGTCCTCTACAAGATTCACTTATTGCTATTTCTTCAAGTTGCGATTTCGCTAAGTGAATGTGATCGACCTTCCTCTATGCTATACTCAATCCAATCTATTCACAAATTCTTCATGTGCTTCGATTGAAACTGCTCAAAGTCTTCACTGGTCCTTGATAAATGAAGAAATTGTAATCTAAACTTTTAAACAAATCTTATTCAAGTTTTTTCGCTTTACCGCTCAAACCGCTCGCATCCCACGATGTATTAGTTTAATAACCCACGATCTTACACGATCTCATGTGCACAGTACGTGGGTGACACACATCGCGGAAGGAGAAAGGGCAGGGGCATGTTCGCCCAAAATCTTCGGCTAACAGTTTTTCACCATGGCTATAAATACCCCTTTACCTCCTCACTTCATTTACTCCGCCGATCGCTGTCTCGCCGAGCTCTCTTCTCAAACCCTAGCGCCGCCGCTACTCCATCGCCGGTGAGGAAAAGCTTCACCGCCGACCTCATCGCCGTCGTAGTCGCCGCGGTCACGGAAATTTCACTCCGCCGCCATAGCCGCCTTCCTCTCGCCAAGTTAGGGCGTGGAGATCTAACGTGATTTAACTTCTACAGCTCATCTCGTTCGTCGTGTTCTTCAGTTCGGGTAATTAAAAGTCACTTTTATTACTCGCTGATTCTCAAATCTTTCAAAACCTTCAAAGGTGTTTTTACTCTTCAAAATCTTCACATATGAACACCTCACACATCGTATGTTTTGACTTATCTCCCTAAGCATTCATTTCTTCAAGATTCCTCAATTGTGCGGATTTTCAATTTGTACAACTCGAACCCGAGACGTAAACACTTAGTGAAATTCCTCAAGGCTCAACTGGTCAAATTCCTCAAAACTTGCTTCTTTAGAAAATCTTCCGAGAACGATATGACCTCTCCAAATTCCTTGCACCTACACTCTATTCACAGTACTCATGTCCGCTGCTGAATCACTAGGTTCTCATCAACTTAACTCATTTGCAGCGTTCCTCAAGAAAACTGCATACTTCTTCGTAGTGCTCTATTGTTCAAATTCTCACCAAGAAAATGGCGTAAGGCAAGAGACCTCGTAAGGGAGGAAAGAAACCGAAGTCATGACGGCGCTTTGAAATTCCCGAGTAAATATACAAAGACTATCGCACACCGATGAATCCAAGTTTGGCAAGGAAACTAAGAACCAGCAAGAAAGTGCGACACAGAGGATAGAAAGGAGATGGGCACGAGAATGGCGAGAATACCGCTATGTCACTCCCAAGTACATGAGGAAATTCGCCTAAATCCTCCATGCCCAAGAGCTCCTCCGCACTGGCTGTTGTCGATCCCACCAAAGATCAAGCATGGTGAGGACTTTCCAAGAATGGTCCAGCGCCAAGCCAAATTGGCAAGACAAGCCAAGGAGGCAAGGAGGAAATTCAATGAGGATATCATTGCTGCTGAGCCTCGGTCAAGCCGAGGAAATCAATGCCAAAGAAGCTCGCACGCAAGCCAAGTGTTTCACCGCCACGCCTCACGGCCCAGTTCCTCACCGCGCCTCACGGCAAATTCTCGATCGCTGCTGCTCACTCAAAATCCTCAGCAGCTCCTCCAAGTCCTCAACACTGTGCATCTTGCTACTTGTCAAAGGACTCAAGGATTCTCCATTGCTTCGTGTTTCAGAAGTTCTCACTGCACCAATGTCCTCAACAGTCCCACTCTGAAGACAAAGCAATCGCCGGACGCGGTCCTCGCCAAGTCCAAAGAAGAAACAAAGTTGCATTCAACGCTCCTCTCGATGATGAAGCCTCGATGAAGAACTTGAAGAAATCATCGAGACAGATCGACCAAGGCCACTAGAGCCAAAGGAACAAGTGTGCTCGCTTTTGGATCCAAGAAGATCCTAGACTTCATTGACTGTGGCATTAGGATCCACACACTCCTCTTCCGGATCCGCCATCGACTCGGTCAAAGTCACATGTCAACCATTTCATCTCTCAAGAGAAATGGAAATTTGAAAAGGCTCGTGAATTGAAGAGAGCAAAAGCAAGAAAAGAGAAGCTTCGAGGAAAAACATCATAAACTTGACTCTCAAGAACTTCTTAAAGCTCAATCAAATCCAAGCACTCAAAGAAGGATTTTGATGCTTACAATGCCGACTAGCAAGGAGCCAAGGTGAGATTCGCACTCGACGAAGAGAATGTCAACTGCTGCGCTTCATCACAACAAGAAAATCCTCAGTCAAGAATCTGCCAGCCTGCCGAAGAACATGCCAAGATCGCCGATGACTTTCAGCAGGCTGATGAGAACACAAGTTCCGTGGCTGATGACTCCATTCCAAATGCTGAAGAAATTCCTAGGGCATCCACTAGTGGTGCGCTGAAGAATCTGAAGGAAACAGGTAATCGCACTCAGCTTGTGCTCAAGAAACTGTACCACAATCCTCACCCTCCTCGCACCAACACCAACTCCAATTCTTCCTTCGCCTATGAAGTGAAGAAGACAAAGGCTGCAGAACGAGCTGCAAGTGAAGAAAAGGAAGGCATCACCAAGGCCAAATTCTTCGGCCAAGAAATTGAAGCCAATGACCAGCTCGATTGAAAATCCTATCAATGCCATTCCCATTTCCTCCATGTCATCCAAGGAAATTGTTCCTTTGGAGAAGAATACAAGATCCCAAGCGGATCGATGAAGAAAATCAACTGTTGCTACTCGTAACAGCTTGATGAAGAAATTGAAGTGGAAGCTTCCTTCAACTCCTGTTGCTTCTCACCCGTGCCTCAGTTCACAATCAAGAGGCAGGTGTTGAGGAAATTGAAAAGAAGATGAAGATGTGGATATTGGGTGCACTACACCAGTAATGAACGATGACTTTGGGAAAGTCAAGACCCCAATACTCCTCTCTTCACTCCGCTTCAACAAGTTCCTCACCACCGACTACTACTGCTCAAATGGGCTCAAGAAACTCATCCCACATCATCTGTCAATGAAGAGATTCCAGCCACTAGCGCCAAGAACCAACCGCGATCCTCAAACCGCACAAGGAGAGGAACCAGAAATTCTCACCAAGAACCTGAAATCGCGATTCCCGAGGTTGTGCTTCAAATAATAGATATTCCTCTCGCCAAGCCAAAGAATCCGCTGAAAGCAAGCAAAAGTTCAAGGCTGAAGATTTCTTTTCGAGCATGTGTTCTTCATCGCCTACAACTTATGACTCGCTCAATGAGGAAAAGACGCTCGACTCCAACACAAGCAAATTTCTATTCCTCCGTGCTATTCGACAAGGACAAGATCTTCACCATGAGCATATTCCTCATGTGGATATGGAATCACCGCCGTGTTACGAGCCAAGATTCGTGTTCTTCACGATGCGTGGCTGCTGAATTTCGCACCGATATTTGTGACTAGAATGAAGAACTCATTCTTCGCCTATGCCACCGCACATCACCGGAGATGTCAAGACATCAACTCATGGGTTCTGGATTGATGATCGATAATACTCACTACAAGGCACCAGAATCGAATTGTTTCGTGTCCTTCCTCTTGATCCTCCCCATGAATCTGCTGTTGCTCTACAATGAACGTGAACTGTCCGATCACCTCATGCAAGTACCGATGAAGCCATCTGCCGTGCCAAGCCCTCGAACCAAATTCTCGTCAAGGATTTGCTATATGTGCCTCGGATCGGTATGTAATCTTGACGAAGACTATGAGTCCAATCAAAGGCCACGACTCAAATGAAGAAGATGTCGCTGGCATCATGAAGAACTTGCTCTTCAATATCATTCATGGCGCCTCGCCAACTTCCATGATTTCTTCATGAGGACTCGCCAACGCTTGTAATGTCACCTTTTGAGCTGAAGCCCTATGCGCCTTTGGATCATGAGATTCATAAGGGCAAGATCTTCACTCAACTACAAGGTCGACACTCAACCATGGCAGCTTCCTCCGCCCATTGAAGTCCTCGTTTACCAATTTCATCATCCGATGACAAGGGCAAGGCAGCAATCGAATTGATGAAGGCACTCGCCCATTGATGGCCAGCCGCAAGGCTGCATCTTACTCCACCAATGACGATTCTCGCAACGCATGATACCGCCGCAAATACCTCAACCAAGAAACAGCCTCAAGCAACCCCTGTGGTGATGACCGATCGTGAGTTACTCTCGCCTTCATCAAGGTTGATCGCAATCGAAATGGGTGAAGCGCCAATTTGCTGCAATTCTTCACAACATGACCTCAACGATAATGCAAAGAAGAAAACCAAGACTACCTTCATGAAACCCTCAACCGCACTGGGCTGTTCTCAATCATGTCTATTCCGATGAAGAATTGAAGACTATGGGTCTTCGTGAAACTTATGACCGGTCCGCACCACCTCCAAGAAATTCAAGAGAGTCAAAGTTCCTGATTTGGTGGCTAGCTCTTATTCTTCATCGCGGCCCGATGAATATGAAGATTTAGACGACATCGCGGCAGCCCTACTTCAACATCCAACCCGATAACGCCGGCGCGCCTCCATCAACTTGAATATCTTCAGGCGTTAGTCCTCGCCGATCCTTTTGGTCAATTGATGACAAAGGGGAGAAATCTGAGTTAGTCTTCAAGCGGTTTATACTATGGGTGTTTTTATTAAGTTACAACTCTCGCTCTTCCAAACTTTTATTGATCGAGTTGTAATCTTAAACCCGATGGTGCCCTCGATACTTTTGATCGCAGCATTGTGCCGACTTTGCACCGGGCTCTAATACTTTTGATCGTGCTTCGATGCTCGATTTTGATACGCTATACTCGATGCTTTTGAAGCACTACGCCTCAATGTGATATTTGAGCTCGATATTTATGATGTGATATTCCGCATGCTCATTCCTAGTCAATACTATTGCATGCATGTCAATCTCATCAGCACCATATTTCATCATGCATTTCAAATTCTTCATAGTATATATATCAAATGCGTATGAATTACAAGATATAGGGGAGATCTCCATGATTCAAATCCTCAAATGTGCATCGCCTCAAAAGCAAATTCTCATTATGCACATATTCGGGGGAGTTCTTCTATATCTTGCAATCAAATTCCTCAATATCAGTATTTACACTTCATATGTTTATCCACGTTGAAAACTTAACCTATGTTGTCATCAATCACCAAAAGGGGAGATTGTAAGTGCATCTAGTGCCCTTAGTGATTTTGGTGTATTGAAGACTTATGGGTTAAGTAACCGATGTGTTTGTGAGTGTACATGTGTCTATAAGTCTATGAGGAGTTTGATATTTACAGAGAAAGTCGACCCTAAAAATGAAGTTCTTCGATCAAGACTTTGATATTCTGAAGACTTTCTGAAGACTTTGAAAGTGAAGAAATTGGTGTGACCATGAAGACTTGATATTCATTCGAGGAATATGAAGCGTGAAGACTTTTGTTTTCGTAGTTTCATTTTCTCTTCTTGAGTCATAGGAAACACCGTGATCGTTAAAGGGGTCGAGGAAATACTAAGGAAAAATTTCCATGTGATGCTCAACTCAAAATCCTACACCTACCAATCCTTCGAGTGAAGCCATTGAAATCTCATACAGCTTCAGTCAAGTTCTTCAAGGATGAGACGCAGTTCTTCCGGTCACCGATGACTTTGCATCGATCGAGGAGTTAGGAATTCGCCAAAGGCGAATTGCCTACACAAGGAGGAACATGATAGCCCCGAGGACTTTGAAAGTCAAATTCGACCGCAAGGTCAGGTCATACACGGCGGACCAAAATATCTTATCCACCTAACGGTCATATCATTGAAGGGCATTTATGTCTTATCATGTCGGGCTGCTCCTTAGGCTATAAATAGCCAGCCTCTACAACCACTAGTTGGTTGGCTGCTCGAGAGAACTTGACACTTGTCATTTGAGAGCAACCCATCCTCCGAGGACTTTGAGCGAAAATCATCAAGTGAGGAATATCCCAAAACCAAACCCATTAAAACCCCAAGTGATTGAGCATCATCAAGAAATTGATCTCGCGGATCCGACGCTTGTTACCTTTGAAGATCTGTGCTTCTTCCAGACGGTTAGGCGCCAAGGTCTAGAGCATCCAAGAGGAATTGTGGATCGCTGAGTGACCAAGTCTGTGAAGGTTTGAAGTCACCAAGACTTACCACGAGTGATTGGACGAGGCCTCGTGGTCTTAGTTCAAGGAGAATACGGTGAGGACTGGTGTCCTGAGTTGCGCTCGAGATCGGGTGTCCGGACTGTGTCCTCGAGTTTAAATACTCACCGCCCAACCAGACGCATAACCGAGACATCAGCTTGAACTGGTCTACCAAATCATTGTCTTCACCAACCGACTAGTTCTATTTCTTCAACTCATTCATTTCCTCATTCTGTGTTGTATGTTGTTCATATCTCGTGCTTGAAGACTTTGATCAAGACTTCCACAAATTCCTCGCCTCAATTTCTTCACCGCTTTGTCTTCATCTTGTTATCCTGTGTTTACGCTTCCTCGCATTCGCTCTAGTCTTCATTTCGTCATGCTGACTATGTGTGTAATCTGTTGTGTTTACCTCTAAGTACTTATTCCGCTGCAAATAGTTCTTCGCTAAGGAATTTCCTCACCGGCAAATTCCTCAGTGAAGAATTTCATAAAAATCGCCTATTCACCCCCCCTCTAGTCGATATAACGCACTTTCAACTACCTCCGAGGCTGCCATGTACTCCACTTCACATGTAGATCCCGCCACGACGCTCTGCTTGCAACTGCACCAGCTTACTGCCCCACCATTCAAAATATACACGTATCCGGTTTGTGAGTTAGAGTCATCCAGATCTGTGTCGAAGCTAGTGTCGACGTAACCCTTTACGACGAGCTCTTCATCACCTCCATATACGAGAAACATGTCCTTAGTCCTTTTCAGGTACTTAAGGATGTTCTTGACCGCTGTCCAATGTTCCTTGCCGGGATTACTTTGGTACCTTCCTACCAAACTTACGGCAAGGTTTATATTAGGTCTGGTATAGGTCATGGCATACATGATAGATCCTATGGCTGAGGCATAGGGGATGACACTCATCTCTTCTTTATCTTCTGCCGTGGTCGGGCATTGAGCCGAGCTCAATTTCACACCTTGCAACACAGGCAAGAACCCCTTCTTGGGCTGATCCATATTGAACTTCTTCAATATCTTATCAAGGTATGTGCTTTGTGAAAGACCTATGAGGTGTCTTGATTTATCTCTATAGATTTTGATGCCTAATATGTAAGCAGCTTCTCCAAGGTCCTTCATTGAAAAACACTTATTCAAGTAGGCCTTTATGCTGTCCAAAAGTTCTATATCATTTCCCATCAAAAGTATGTCATCCACATATAATATGAGAAATGCTATAGAGCTCCCACTCACTTTCTTGTAAACGTAGGCTTCTCCATAAGTCTGCATAAACCCAAACACTTTAATCATCTCATTAAAGCGAATGTTCCAACTCCGAGATGCTTGCACCAGCCCATAGATTGAGCGCTGCAGCTTGCATACCTTGTTAGCATTCTTAGGGTCGACAAAACCTTCCGGCTGCATCATATATAGTTCTTCCTTAAGGTGACCGTTAAGGAATGCCGTTTTGACATCCATTTGACATATCTCATAATCATAGTATGCAGCAATTGCTAACATGATTCGGACGGACTTCAGCTTCGCTACGGGAGAGAATGTCTCATCGTAGTCAATCCCTTGAACTTGTCGATAACCCTTAGCGACAAGTTGAGCTTTATATTGTTGGGGAATGTAGTAATTTCAAAATTTTCCTACGCACATGCAAGATCATGGTGATGGCATAGCAACGAGAGGGGAGAGTATTGTCCACGTTGTTGGGGAACGTAGTAATTTCAAAAAAAAATTCCTACGCACACGCAAGATCATGGTGATGCATAGCAACGAGAGGGGAGAGTGTTGTCTACGCACTGAGAGACCAAGCGAAGCGATCACAATGTAGAGGAAGTAGTCGACGCTTCTCCTCGCGATCCGACCGATCCCGGCGCCACATTCGCGCGCCCAAGTTCTTGACACACGACAGCTCGATGACGCCCCTCAGATCCGATCCAGCCGAGTGTCGAGGGAGAGTTTCACAAGACGACGGCGTGGTGGACGATCTTGATGTTTCATCGCGCAGGGCTTCGCTTAAGCTTCATGACGGTATGACCGAGGTGGAATATGGTGGAGGGGCACCGCACACGGCTAAGGAACGAGCCAGAGATCAAACTTGTGTCTTCTAGGGTGCCCCCTGCCCCAGATATAAAGGAGGGAGGGGGAGGCCGGCCGCCCCCTATGGGCGCTGCCAAGGAGGGGGAGTCCACCTCCTAGTTGGAGTAGGACTCCCCTTCCTAGTCCAACTAGGAAGGAGAAGGGGAAGGAAAGAGAGGGAGAGGAGAGGGGGGGCCGCCCCCTCCTTGTCCTATTCGACTCCTGGGGGCGCCACCTCCTTGTGCGGCCCTCTCTCTCCCTCTTGGCCCACTAAGGCCCATACTTCCCGGGGTTCCAGTAACCTCCCAAGACTCCGTTTTTCTCCGAAACTTCCTAACCTTTCCTGTCCGAATATAGCCGCCCAATATATCAATCTTTATGTCTCGACCATTCCGAGACTCCTCGTCATGTCCGTGATCACATCCGGACTCCAAACTTCTTCGTACATCAAAATACATAAACTCATAATAACCGCCATCGAAACCTTAAGCGTGCGGACCCTACGGTTCGAGAATAATGTAGACATGACCGAGACACGCCTCCGTCAATAACCAATAGCGGACCTAGATGCCCATATTGGTTCCTACATATTCTACGAAGATCTTTGTCGGTCGATCAATAACAACATACGTTGTTCCCTTTGTCATCGGTATGTTACTTGCCCGAGATTCGATCGCCGGTATCCAATACCTAGTTCAATCTGCTACCGCAAGTCTCTTTACTCGCTCCGTAATACATCATCTCACAACTAACTCATTAGTTGTAATGCTTGCAAGGCTTCAAAGATGTGTATTACCGAGAGGGCCCAGAGATACCTCTCCGACAATCGGAGTGACAAAACCTAATCTCAAATACGCCAACCCAACATTTGCCTTTGGAGACACCTGTAGTACTCCTTTATAATCACCCAGCTTACGCTGTGACGCTTGGTAGCACCCAAAGTGTTCCTCCGTAAACGGAGTTGCATAATCTCATAGTTACAGAACATGTATAAGTCATGGATAAAAGCAGAGCAACATACTAAACGATCGTGTGCTAAGCTAATGGAATGGGTCATGTCAATCGATCATTCTACTAATGATGTGACCTTGTTAATCAAATAACAACTCTTTGTTCATGGTCGGAAACATAACCATCTTTGATTAACAAGCTAGTCTAGTAGAGGCATACTAGTGACATAATGTTTTGTCTATGCATTCACACATGTATCATGTTTCCGTTAATACAATTCTAGCATGAATGATAAACATTTATCATGAAATAAGGAAATAAATAATAACTTTATTATTGCCTCTAGGGCATATTTCCTTCAGTCTCCCACTTGCACTAGAGTCAATAATCTAGATTACATAGTAATGATCCTAACACCCATGGAGTCTTGTTGATGATCATGTTTTGCTCGTGGAAGAGGCTTAGTCAACGGTCTGCAACATTCAGATCCGTATGTATCTTGCAAATCTCTATGTCTCCCACCGACTAAGTCCCGGATGGAATTGAAGCGCCTCTTGATGTGCTTGGTCCTCTTGTGAAATCTGGATTCCTTCGCTAAGGCAATTGCTCCAAAGATTGTCACAGAAGATTTTCATTGACCCATGCACTAGGTATGACACCTAGATCGGATATGAACTCCTTCATCCGCACTCCTTCATTAGCTGCTTCCGGTTGCTATGTACTCCGCTCACATGTAGATCCCTCTCGACGCTTTGTTTAGAACCGCACCAACCGACAGCTCCTCCGCTTAGTGTAAATACGATCCGTCTCGATTTAGAATCGTCTCGATCGTGTCAAAGCTTGCATCAACGTAACTGCCATTTATGAGCTCTTTGTCACCTCCATATACGAGAAACATATCCTTAGTCCTTTTCGTATTTCAGATGTTCTTGACCGCTGTCCAGATGATCCACTCGATTACTTTGGTACCTCCTGCTAGGCTTATAGCAAGGCACACATCAGTCTGTACACAAGATTGCATACATGATAGAGCCTATGGTCAAGCATAGGAACATCTTTCATTTTCTCTATCTTCTGCAGTGGTCGGGCATTGAGTCTTACTCAACTTCACACCTTGTAACACAGGCAAGAACCCTTTCTTTGCTTGATCCATTTTGAACTTCTTCAAAATTTTGTCAAGGTATGTGCTTTGTGAAAGTCCAATTAAGCGTCTTGATCTATCTCTATAGATCTTAATGCCCAATATGTAAGCAGCTTCACCGAGGTCTTTCATTGAAAAACTCTTATTCAAGTATCCCTTTATGATATCTAGAAATTCTATATCATTTCCAATTAGCAATATGTCGTCTACGTATAATATCAGAAATGCTACAGAGCTCCCACTCACTTTCTTGTAAATACAGGCTTCTCCAAAAGTCTGTACAAACCCAAATGCTTTGATCACACTATCAAAGCGCTTATTCCAACTCCGAGATGCTTGCACCAGTCCATAGATGGATCGCTGGAGCTTGCACACTTTGTTAGCTCCCTTTGGATCGATAAAACCTTCTTGTTGCATCATATACAACTCTTCTTCAGTAAATCCATTCAGAATGCAGTTTTACATCCATTTGCCAAATTTCATAATCATAAAATGCGGCAATTGCTAACATGATTCGGACAGACTTAAGCATCGCTACGGGTGAGAAGGTCTCATCGTAGTCAATCCCTTGAACTTGCCGAAACCCTTTGCATAAGTCGAGCTTTGTAGACAATAATATTACCGCCGCCGTCGGTCTTCTTCTTGAAGATCCACTTGTTTTCTATTGCTTGCCTACCTCGGCAAGTCAACCAAAGTCCATACTTTGTTTTCATACATGGATCCCATCTCGCATTTCATGGCCTCAAGCCATTTTATGAATCTGGGCTCACCATCGCTTCTTCATAGTTCGTAGGTTTATCATGATCTAGTAGCATGATTTCCGAACAGGATTACCGCATCACTCTGTGCGGATCTTACTCGTTGATCTACGAGGTTCTCAGAGTAACTTGATCTCAAGTTTCATGATCAACATCATCAACTTCCTCACTACTTGGTGTAGATGTCTCGTAAACCGTTTCTGCGACAAACTACTTTCAAGTAAGGGAGAAGGTACTATTGCCTCATCAAGTTCTACTTTCCTCCCACTCACTTCTTTCGAGAGAAACTCCTTCTCTAGAAAGGATCCATTCTTAGCAACGAATGTCTTGCCTTCGGATCTGTGATAGAAGGTGTACCCAACTGCCTCCTTTGGGTATCCTATGAAGACACATTCGATTTGGGTTTGAGCTTATCAGTTGAAGCTTTTTCACATAAGCATCGTGATCCCCAAACTTTAAGAAACGACAACTTTGGTTTCTTGCCAAACCACAGTTCATAAGGTGTCGTCTCAACGGATTTCGACGGTGTTCTATTCAGTGTGAATGCGGCCGCCTCTAGAGCATAACCCCAAAACGATAGCGGTAAATCAGAAGAGACATCATAGATCGCACCATATCTAGTAAAGTGCGACACGACGCTCGACACACCATTACGCTGTGGTGTTCCGGTGGCGGAGTTGCAAACTATTCCGCATTGTTTCAAATGTAGACCAAACTCAGAACTCAAATATTCACCTCCACGATCGATCGTAGAAATTTAATTTTCTTGTTATGATGATTTTCAACTTCACTCAAATTCTTTGAACTTTTCAAATGTTTCAGACTTATGTTTCATTAAGTAGATATACCCATATCTCGCTTAAGTCATCTGTGAAGGTGAGAAAATAACGATATCCGCCACGAGCCTCAACATTCATCGGACCACATACATCTCAGATGTATGATTTCAAACAAATCTGTTGCTCTCTCCATAGTACCGAGAACGGTGTTCTAGTCATCTTGCCCATGAGGCACGGTTCGCAAGTGCCAAGTGATTCATAATCAAGTGACTCCAAAAGTCCATCAAGATGGAGTTTCTTCATGCGCTTTACATCGATATGACCTAAACGGCAAGTGCCACAAATAAGTTGCACTATCATTATCAACTCTGCATCTTTTGGCTTCAACATTATGAATATGTGTATCACTACTATCGAGATTCATCAAAATAGACCACTCCTCAAGGGTGCATGACCATAAAAGATATTACTCATATAAATAGAACAACCATTATTCTCTCGATTTAAATGAATAACCGCCTCGCATCAAACAAGATCCAGATATAATGTTCATGCTCAACGCAGCACCAAATAACAATTATTTAGGTCTAAAACTAATCCCAAGGTAGATGTAGAGGTAGCGTGCCGATCGCGATCACATCGACTTTGGAACCATTTCCCACGCGCATCGTCACCTCGCCCTTTGCCGTTGTTCGCTAATCCGTAGTCCCTGCTTTGAGTTGCAAACATTAGCAATGTAACCATTATCAAATACTCAAAAGCTATGCGAGCTCTAGTAAGGTACACATCAATAACATGTATATCACATATACCTTTGTTCACCTTGCCATCCTTCTTATCCGCCAAATACTTGGGGCAGTTCCGCTTCAAAGGACTACCGCTTGCGGTAGAGAAGCACTCTGGCCTGTGCTTAGGTCCGACTTGGGTTTTTTCTCCCGAGCAGAACTTGCTTGCTGTTCTTCTTGAAGTTCCCTTCTTCTTCCCTTTGCCTTTCTTCTTGAAACTAGTGGTCTTATTGACCATCAACACTTGATGCTCCTTCTGATTTCTACCTCCGCAGCCTTTAGCATTGCGTAAGAGCCTGTATAGTCTTTACTAACCCTTGCATATTATAGTTCATCACGAAGCCTTTATAGCTTGGTGGCGTGATTGAAGAATTCTCATCAATGACACAATCATCCGAAGATTAACTCCCAATTGTGTCAAGTGATTGTAGTACCTGCACATTCTGAGTATGTGCTCACTAATGTAACTATTCTCCTCCATCTTGCAGCTATAGAACTTATTGGAGACTTCATATCTCTCAATCCGGGCATTCTGTTGAATATTAACTTCAACTCCTGGAACATCTCATATGCTCCATGGCGCTCAAAACGTTGTTGAAGTCCCGGTTCTAAGCCGTAAAGCATGGCACATCGAACTATAGAGTAGTCATCAGCTTTGCTCGCCAGACGCTCACAACATCCGGTGTTGCTCCAAAGAAGAGTTCTGCACCTAGCGGTGCATCCAGACGTAACTCTTCAGGCAGCAATGAGGATGATCCTCAAGTCACGGACCTAGTCCGTAATTGCTACCATCATCTTTCAACTTTGCTTTCTCAAGGAACGCATTAAAATTCAACGGAACAACAGCACGAGCCATCTATCTACAATCAAACATAAACAAGCAAGATACTATCAGGTACTAAGTTCATTTAATCATATTACTTAAGAACTCCCACTTAGAAAGACATCTCTCTAGTCATCTAAGTGATCACGTGATCCAAATCAACTAAACCATAACCGATCATCACGTGAAACGGAGTAGTTTTCAATGGTGAACATCTTATGTTGATCATATCTACTATATGATTCACGCCGACCTTTCGGTCTCCGTGTTCCGAGGCCATATCTCGCATATGCTAGGCTCATCAAGTATAACCCGAGTATTCTGCGGTGCAAAACTGGCTTGCACCCGCTGTAGATGGACGAGAGCTTATCACACCCGATCATCACGTGGTGTCCGGGCACGACGAACTTTGGCAACGTGCATACTGGGAGAACACTTCTTGATAATTTAGTGAGAGATCATCTTATAATGCTACCGCAATCAAAGCAAGATAAGATGCATAAAGGATAAACATCACATGCAAATCAATATAAGTGATATGATATGGTCATCATCATCTTGTGCTTCGTGATCTTCATCTCCGCAGCACCACCATGATCACCATCGCCACCGGCGCGACACCTTGATCTCCATCGTAGCATCGTTGTCGCCTCGCCAATCTTATGCTTCTACGACTATCGCTACCGCTTAGTGATAAAGTAAAGCATTACAGTATGCGATTGCATTGCATACAATAAAGCGACAACCATATGGCTCCAGCCATTGTCGATAACTTCGTTACAAAACATGATCATCTCATACAATAAAATATAGCATCACGCCTTGACCATATCACATCACAACATGCCCTGCAAAAACAAGTTAGACGCCCTCTACTTTGTTGTTGCAAATTTTACGTGGCTGCTACGGGCTTAAGCAAGAACCAGTCTCACCTACGCATCAAAACCACAACGATACTTTGTCAAATAGACTCGCTTTAACCTTCTCAAGGACCAGCGAGCCACACTCGGTTCAACTAAAGTGAGAGAGACAGCACCCACCAGTCACCTTTAAGCAACGAGTGCTCAGAGCGGTGAAACCAGTCTCGCGTAAAGCGCACGCGTAATGTCGGTCCGGGCCGCTTCATCTCACAATACCGCTGAACCAAAGTATGACATGCTGGTAGGTAGTATGACTTGTATCGCCCACAACTCGCTTGTGTTCTACTCGTGCATAACATCAAACCATAAAACCTAGGCTCGATGCCACCGCTGGGGAACGAGTAATTTCAAAAAAATCCTACGCACACGCAAGATCATGGTGATGCATAGCAACGAGAGGGGAGAGTGTTGTCTACGCACTCGTGAGACCCGGCGAAGCGATCACAACGTAGAGGAAGTAGTCGACGCTCTCCTCGCGATCCGACCGATCCCGCGCCACATTCGGCGCCCCAGTTCTTGACACACGACAGCTCGATGACGCCCTCAGATCCGATCCAGCCGAGTGTCGAGGGAGAGTTTCACAAGACGACGGGCAGGACGATCTTGATGTTTCACCGGCGCAGGGCTTCACAGAAGCTTCATGACGACGGTATGACCGAGGTGGAATATGGTGGAGGGGGCACCGACACGGCTAAGGAACGATCCGTAGATCAAACTTGTGTCTTCTAGGGTGCCCCCTGCCCGTGATATAAAGGAGGGAGGGGAGGGCCGGCCGCCCCTATGGGCGCTGCCAAGGAGGGGGAGTCCACCTCCTAGTTGAGTAGGACTCCCTTTCCTAGTCCAACTAGGAAGGAGAAGGGGAAGGAAAGAGAGGAGAGGAAGAGGGAGGGGGGCCGCGCCTCCTTGTCCTATTCGACTCTCGGGGCGCCACCACCTCTGGTGCGCCCTCTCTCTCCCTCTTGGCCCACTAAGGCCCATACTTCCCCGGGGTTCCAGTAACCTCCCAAGACTCCGTTTTCTCCGAAACTTCCGAACCTTTCCGTGTCCAAATATAGCCGCCCAATATATTAATCTTTATGTCTCGACCATTCCGAGACTCCTCGTCATGTCCGTGATCACATCCGGGACTCAACTTCTTCGGTACATCAAAATACATAAACTCATAATAACCGCCATCGAAACCTTAAGCGTGCAGGACCCTATGGTTCGAGAATAATGTAGACATGACCGAGACACGCCTCCGGTCAATAACAATAGCGGACCTGGATGCCCATATTGGTTCCTACATATTCTACGAAGATCTTTGTCGGTCGATCCGCATAACAACATACGTTGTTCCTTTGTCATCGGTATGTTACTTGCCCGAGATTCGATCGTCAAGATCCAATACCTAGTTCAATCTCGCTACGCAAGTCTCTTTACTCGCTCCAGTAATACATCATCTCACAACTAACTCATTAGTTGTAATGCTTGCAAGGCTTCAGTGATGTGTATTACCGAGAGGGCCCAGAGATACCTCTCCGACAATCGGAGTGACAAAACCTAATCTCAAATACGCCAACCCAACATTTGCCTTTGGAGACACTCAGAGTACTCCTTTATAACCACCCGATTACGCTGTGACGCTTGGTAGCACCCAAAGTGTTCCTCCGTAAACGGAGTTGCATAATCTCATAGTTACAGAACATGTATAAGTCATGGATAAAAGCAAGAGCAACATACTAAACGATCGTGTGCTAAGCTAATGGAATGGGTCATGTCAATCAGATCATTCTACTAATGATGTGACCTTGTTAATCAAATAACAACTCTTTGTTCATGGTCAGGAAACATAACCATCTTTGATTAACAAGCTAGTCTAGTAGAGGCATACTAGTGACATAATGTTTTGTCTATGCATTCACACATGTATCATGTTTCCGGTTAATACAATTCTAGCATGAATGATAAACATTTATCATGAAATAAGGAAATAAATAATAACTTTATTATTGCCTCTAGGGCATATTTCCTTCACACGTACCCTCGTAGACCATAAGCGGAAGCGGTATGACAACGCGGTTGATGTAGTCGTACGTCTTCACGATCCGACCGATCCAAGTACCGAACGTACGGCACCTCCGAGTTCAGCACACGTTCAGCTCGATGACGACCCCGGCCCGATCCAGCAAAGCGTGCCGGATGAGTTCCACAAGACGACGACGTGGTGACGATGATGATGTTCTACCGGCGCAGGGCTTCGCCTAAACTCCGCGACGATATGACCGAGGTGGAATATGGTGGAGGGGGGCACCGCACACGGCTAAGGAACGATCCATATATCAACTTGTGTTGTTGTGTCTAGAGGTGCCCCCTGCCCCCGTATATAAAGGAGCAAGGGGGGAGGGGGCGGCCGGCCTAGGAGGGGCGCGCCAAGGGGAGTCCTACTCCCACCGGGAGTAGGACCCTCTCCTTCCTTGTTGGAGTAGGAGAAGGGGGAAAGAGGGGGAGAGGAGGAAGGAAAAGGGGGCCGCACCCCATGTCCACCTGGACCAGAGGGGCTGCGCCTCCTTCCTTTCGGCCTCTCTCTCTATTCCCGTATGGCAATAAGGCCGTATACTCCCCGGCGAATTCCGTAACTCTCCCAGACTCAAAAATACCCAATCACTCGGAACCTTTCCAACTCCGAATATAATCGTCCAATATATCGATCTTTACGCCTCGACCATTTCGAGACTCCTCGTCATGTCCCCGATCTCATCCGGGACTCCGAACTCCTTCGGTACATCAAAACTCATAATATAACTGTTATCAAAACCTTAAGCGTGCGGACCCTACGGGTTCGAGAACAATGTAGACATGACCTAGAACTATTCTTGGTCAATAACCAATAGCGGAACCTGGATGCTCATATTGGCTCCCACATATACTACGAAGATCTTTATCGGTCAAACCGCATAATAACATACGTTGTTCCCTTTGTCATCGGTATGTTACTTGCCCGAGATTCGATCGTCGGTATCGCAATACCTAGTTCAATCTCGTTACCAGCAAGTCTCTTTACTCGTTACGTAATGCATCATCCTGCAACTAACTCATTAGTCACATTGCTTGCAAGGCTTATAGTGATGTGCATTACCGAGAGGGCCCAGAGATACCTCTCCGACAATCGGAGTGACAAAACCTAATCTCGAAATACGCCAACCCAACATGTACCTTTGGAGACACCTGTAGTACTCCTTTATAATCACCCAGCTTACGCCAGACGCTTGGTAGCACCAAAGTGTTCCTCCGTAAACGGAGTTGCATAATCTCATAGTTACAGTGAACATGTATAAGTCATGAAGAAAGCAATAGCAACATACTAAACGATCAAGTGCTAGGCTAACGGAATGGGTCATGTCAATCACATCATTCTCCTAATGATGTGATCCCGTTAATCAAATGACAACTCATGTCTATGGCTAGGAAACTTAACCATCTTTGATAAACGAGCTAGTCACGTAGAGGCATACTAGTGACACTATGTTTGTCTATGTATTCACACATGTATTATGTTTCTGGTTAATACAATTCTAGCATGAATAATAAACATTTATCATGATATAGGGAAATAAATAATAACTTTATTATTGCCTCTAGGGCATATTTCCTTCAGTCTCCCACTTGCACTAGAGTCAATAATCTAGTTCACATCGCCATGTGATCTAACGCCAATATTCATATCTGTATATTATTAACACCCATAGTTTCACATCGTCATGTGACCAACACCCAAAAGGTTTACTAGAGTCAATAATCTAGTTCACATCGCTATGTGATTAACACCCAAAGAGTACTGAGGTGTGATCATGTTTTGCTCGTGAGAGAAGCTTAGTCAACGGGTCTGTCATATTCAGATCCGTATGTCTTTTGCAAATATTCTATGTCTACAATGCTCTGCACGGAGCTACTCTAGCTAATTGCTCCCACTTTCAATATGTATCCAGATTGAGACTTTAGAGTCATCTGGATCGGTGTAAAAGCTTGCATCATTGTAACTTTTTACGACGGGCTCTTTTATCACCTCCATAATCGAGAAACATCTCCTTAGTCCTTACCAAGGATATTCTTGACCGCTGTCCAGTGATCTACTCTTAGATCAAAATTGTATTCCGTTATCAAACTCAGAGCAAGGTATACAATATGTCCGGTTCCACAGCATAGCATACTTTATAGAACCTATGACTGAGGCATAGGGAATGACTTTTCATTCTCTTTCTATTTTCTGCCATGGTCGGGTCTTGAGTCTTACTCAACTTCACACCTTGCAACATAGGCAAGAACTCCTTCTTTGACTGTTCCATTTTGAACTATTTCAAAAATTTATCAAGGTATGTACTCATTGAAAAATCTTATCAAGCGTCTTGATCTATCTATATAGATCTTGATGCTCAATGTGTAAGCAGCTTCACCGAGGTCTTTCTTTGAAAAACTCTTATTCAAGTATCCTTTCATGCTATCCAGAATTTCTATATCATTTCCAATCAACAATATGTCATCCACATATAATATTAGAAATGCTACATAGCTCCCACTCACTTTGTTGTAAATACAGGCTTCTCAAAAAGTCTGTATAAAACCATATGCTTTGATCAACTTATCAAAGCGTATATTCCAACTCCGAGAGGCTTGCACCAGTCCATAAATGGATCGCTGGAGCTTGCACACTTTGTTAACACCTTTAGGATTGACAAAACCTTCTGGTTGCATCATATACAACTCTTCTTTAATAAATCCATTAAGGAATGCAGTTTTGATATCCTTTTGCTAGATTTCATAAAATGTGGCAATTGCTAACATGATTCGGACAGACTTAAGCATCGCTACAGTTGAGAAAATCTCATTGTAGTCAACACTTTGAATTTGTCGAAAACCCTTTTGCGACAAGTCGAGCTTTGTAAATAGTAATACTACTATCAACATCTGTCTTCCTCTTGAAGATCCATTTATACAATATGGCTTGCCGATCATCGGGCAAATCCACCAAAGTCCACACTTTGTTCTCATACATGGATCCCATCTCAGATTTCATGGCCTCAAGCCATTTCGTGGAATCTGGGCTCATCATCGCTTCCTCATAGTTCGTACGTTTATCATGGTCTAGTAACATGACTTTCAGAACAGGATTACCGTACCACTCTGATGCGGACCGTACTCTAGAAGACCTACGAGGTTCTGTAGTAACTTGATCAGAAGTCTCATGATCATCATCATTAGCTTCCTCACTAATTGGTGTAGGAATCACAGGAACTGATTTCAGTGATGAACTATTTTCCAATTCTGGATAAGGTACAGTTACCTCATCAAGTTCTACTTTCCTCCCACTCACTCCTTTCGAGAGAAACTCCTTCTCTAGAAAGGATCCATTCTTAGCAATGAATGTTTTGCCTTCGGATATGTGATAGAAGGTGTACCCAACAGTTTCCTTTGGGTATTCTATGAAGACACATTTCTCCGATTTGGGTTTGAGCTTATCAGGATGAAACTTTTTCACACAAGCATCGCAGCCCCAAACTTTAAGAAATGACAACTTGGGTTTCTTGCTAAACCACAGTTCATATGCTGTTGTCTCAACGGATTTAGATGGTGCCCTTTTAACGTGAATGCAGCTGTCTCTAATGCATAACCCCAAAACAATAGTGGTAAATTAGTAAGAGACATCATAGATCGCACCATATCCAACAAAGTGCGGTTACGACATTCGGACACACCATAACGTTGTGGTGTTCCAGGTGGCGTGAACTGTAAAACTATTCCACAATGTTTTAATTGAAGACCAAACTCATAACTCAAATATTCATCTCCGCGATCAGATCGCAGAAACTTTATTTTCTTGTTACGATGATTTTTCCACTTCACTCTGAAATTCTTTGAACCTTTCAACTATTTCAGACTTATGTTTCATCAAGTAGATATACCCAGATCTGCTCAAACCATCTTGTGAAGGTCAGAAAATAACGATACTTGCCACGAGCATCCACACTTATTGGATCGCATACATCAGTATGTATTATTTCCAATAAGTCAGTAGCTTGTTCCATTGTTCCGGAGAACGGAGTTTTAGTCATATTGCCCAAAAGGCACGGTTCGCAAGCATCAAATGATTCATAACCAAGTGATTCTGAAAATCCATCTTTATGGAGTTTCTTCATGCGCTTTACACCGATATGACCCAAACGGCAGTGCCACAAATAAATTGCACTATCATTATTAAATTTGCATCTTTTGGCATCAATATTATGAATATGTGTATCACTACGATCGAGATCCAAAAAACTATTTTCATTGGGTGTATAACCATCGAAGGTCTTATTCATGTAAACAGAATAACAATTTATTCTCTATCTTAGATGAATAATCATATCGCAATAAACATGATCTTATCATATTTATGCTCAATGCAAACACCAAATAACATTTATTTAGGTTTAACACTAATCTCGAAAATATAGGGAGTGTGTGATGATGATCATATCAATCTTGGAACTACTTCCAACACTCATCGTCACTTCCCCTCAACTAGTCTCTTTTTATTATGTAACTCCTGTTTCGAGTTACTAATCTTAGCAACCGAACAAGTATCAAATACTCAGGGGCTACTATAAACACTAGTATGGCACACATCAAACACCTGTATATCTAATACACCCTTGTTCACTTTGCCATCCTTCTTATCCACCAAATATTTAGGGCATTTCCGCTTTCAGTGACTATTTCCTTTGCAGTGTAAGCACTCAATTTCAGGCTTTGGTCCAGCTTTGGTCTACTTGAAGTTTCCCTTTCTTTCCCTTTGCCCTTCTCTTGAAACTAGCGGTCTTGTCAATCATCAACACTTGATGCTCTTTTCTTGATTTCTACCTTCGTCGATTTCAACATCACGAAGAGCTCAGGAATCGTTTTTGTCATCCCTTGCATACTATAGTTCATCACAAAGTTCTACTAACTTGGTGATGGTGACTAGAGAACTCTGTCAATCACTATCTTATCTGGAAGATTAACTCCCACTTGATTCAAGCGATTGAAGTACCCAGACAATCTGAGCACATGCTCACTAGTTGAGTGATTCTCCTCCATCTTTTAGCCATAGAACTTGTTGAAGACTTCATATCTCTCAACTCGGGTATTTTCTTAAAATATTAACTTCAACTCCTGGAACATCTCATATGGTCCATGACGTTCAAAACGTCTTGGAAGTCCCGATTCTAAGCCATTACGCATGGTGCACTAAACTATCAAGTAGTCAACATATTGAGTTAGCCAAACGTTCATAACGTCTGCATCTGCTCCTGCAATAGGTGTGTCACCTAGCGGTGCATTAAGGACATAATTCTTCAGGCAAGAATGAGGATAAACCTCGATCACGGATCCAATCCGCATCATTGCTACTAACATCTTTCAACACAATTTTCTAGGAACATATCAAAATAAACATATGAAAGCAACAACGCGAGCTATTGATCTACAACATAATTTGCAAAATACTACCAGACTAAGTTCATGATAAATTTAAGTTCAATTAATCATATTACTAAAGAACTCCCACTTAGATAGACATCTCTAGTCATCTAAGTGATTACGTGATCCAAATGAACTAAACCATGTCCGATCATCACGTGAGATGGAGTAGTTTCAATGGTGAACATCACTATGTTGATCATATCTACTATATGATTCACGCTCGACCTTTCGGTCTCCGTGTTCCGAGGCCATATCTCAGATATGCTAGGCTCGCCAAGTTTAACTCGAGTATTCCGCGTGTGCAACTATTTTGCATCCGTTGTATTTGAACGTAGAGCCTATCACACCCGATCACCACGTGGTGTCTCAGCATGAAGAACTTTCACAACGGTGCATACTCAGGGAGAACACTTCTTGATAATTTTAGTGAGAGATCATCTTAAAATGCTACCATCAATCAAAGCAAGATAAGATGCATAAAGGATAAACATCACATGCAATCAATATAAGTGATATGATATGGCCATCATCATCTTGTGCTTGTGATCTCCATCTTCGAAGTATTGTCATGATCTCTATCGTCAGCGGCACGACACCATAATCTTCATCATCTTGATCTATATCAATGTGTCGTCACATGGTCATCTCGCCAACTATTGCTCTTGCAACTATTGCTATCGCATAGCAATAAAGTAAAGCAATTATTTGGCACTTGCATCTTATGCAACAAAGAGACAACCATTGGGCTTCTGCCAGTTGCCAATAACTACAACAAAACATGATCATCTCATACAACAACTTATATCTCATCACGTCTTGACCATATCACATCACAACATGCCCTGCAAAAACAAGTTAGACGTCCTCTACTTTGTTGTTGCAAGTTTTACGTGGCTACTACGGGCTTAGCAAGAACCGTTCTTACCTACGCATCAAAACCACAACGATAGTTCGTCAAGTTGGTGCTGTTTTAACCTCCGCAAGGACCGGGCGTAGCCACACTCGATTCAGCTAAAGTGAGAGAGACAGACACCCGCCAGCCACCTTGAAGCACGAGTGCTCGAACGGTGAAACCAGTCTCGCAGAAGCGTATAGCGTAATGTCGGTCCCGACCGCTTCATCTCACAATACCGCCAACCAAAGTATGACATGGTGGTAAGCAAGATGACTTGTATCGCCCACAACTCACTTGTGTTCTACTCGCATATCACATCAACGCATAAAACCTAGGCTCGATGCCACTGTTGGGGAACGAGTAATTTCAAAATTTTGCTACGCACATGCAAGATCATGGTGATGGCATAGCAACGAGAGGGAGAGTATTGTCCACGCACCTCATAGACCGTGAAGCGAAGCGTTATGACAACGCTGTTGATGTAGTCGACGCCTTCACGATCCGACCGATCCAAGTACCGAACGACGGCACCTCCGAGTTCAGCACACGCTCAGCTCAATGACGACCCCGGCCCGATCCAGCAAAGCGCCGGGGATGAGTTCCACAAGACGATGGCGTGGGACGATGATGATGTTCTATCGCACAGGCTTCGCTTAAACTCCGCGACGATATGACCGAGGTGGAATATGATGGAGGGGGCACCGACATGGCTAAGGAACGATCCGTATATCAACTTGTGTTGTTGTGTCTAGAGGTGCCCCTGCCCCTCAGATATAAAGGAGCAAGGGGAGGGGCGGCCGCCTAGGAGGGCGCGCAAGGGGAGTCCTACTCCCACCGGAGTAGGACCCTCTCCTTCCTTGTTGGAGTAGGAGAAGGGGGAAAGAGGGGGAGAGGAGGAAGGAAAAGGGGGCCGCACCCCTTGTCCAATTCGGACTAGAGGGGGGCTGCGCGCCTCCTTCCTTTCAGCCTCTCTCCTCTATTCCCGTATGGCCCAATAAGGCCTCAGATACTCCCCGGCGAATTCCGTTACTCTCCCAGACTCAAAAATACCCAATCACTGAACCTTCCGAACTCCGAATATAGTCGTCCAATATATCGATCTTTACGCCTCAACAATTTCGAGACTCTCGTCATGTCCCCGATCTCATCCGGACTCAACTCCTTCGTACATCAAAACTCATAAACTCATAATATAACCGCCATCGAAACCTTGTTGCAAGGACCCTACGGGTTCGAGAACAATGTAGACATGACCTAGAACTATTCTTGGTCAATAACCAATAGCGGAACCTGGATGCTCATATTGGCTCCCACATATACTACGAAGATCTTTATCGGTCAAACCGCATAATAACATACGTTGTTCCCTTTGTCATCGGTATGTTACTTGCCCGAGATTCGATCGTCGGTATCCCAATACCTAGTTCAATCTCATTACCGGCAAGTCTCTTTACTCGTTACGTAATGCATCATCCTGCAACAAGGCTTATAGTGATGCGCATTACCGAGAGGGCCCAGAGATACCTCTCCGACAATCGGAGTGACAAAACCTAATCTCGAAATACGCAACCCATGATGTACCTTTGGAGACACCTGTAGTACTCCTTTATAATCACCCAGCTTACGCCAGACGCTTGGTAGCACCCAAAGTGTTCCTCCGTAAACGGAAGTTGCATAATCTCATAGTTGCAGGAACATGTATAAGTCATGAAGAAAGCAATAGCAACATACTAAACGATCAAGTGCTAGGCTAACGGAATGGGTCATGTCAATCACATCATTCTCCTAATGATGTGATCCCGTTAATCAAATGACAACTCATGTCTATGGCTAGGAAACTTAACCATCTTTGATAAACGAGCTAGTCAAGTAGAGGCATACTAGTGACACTCTGTTTGTCTATGTATTCACACATATATTATGTTTCTGGTTAATACAATTCTAGCATGAATAATAAACATTTATCATGATATAAGGAAATAAATAATAACTTTATTATTGCCTCTAGGGTATATTTCCTTCATATATATGGTAACATTACCATTCGCGTTCGTCTTCTTCTTAAAGATCCATTTGTTTTCTATTGCCCGACGATCATCGGGCAAGTCTGTCAAAGTCCACACTTTGTTTTCATACAGGGATCCTATCTCGGATTGCATGGCTTCAAGCCATTTGTTGGAATCTGGGCCCGCCATCGCTTCTTCATAGTTCAAGGTTCACCATTGTCTAACAACATGATTTCTAAGACAGGGTTGCCGCATTCACTGCAGTGCGGAACGTGTCCTTGTGGACCTTCGGTTCAATAAGAGCTTGATCCAAGTATCTTGATCATCATCATTAACCTCCTCTCTTGTCGGCAGCACCACAGAACATCTTCCCGAGCTGCGCTTACTCATCGATTCAAGAGGCAGATTTCATCAAGTTCTACTTTCCTCCCACTTAATTCTTTCGAGAGAAACTCTTTCTCCGTAAAGGACCCGTTTTGCAACAAAGATCTTGCCCTCGGATCTTAAGTAGAAAGTATACCCAATGGTTTCCTTAGGGTATCCTATGAAGACGCATTTTTCCGACTTGGGTTCGAGCTTCTTAGGTTGAAGTTTCTTGACATAAGCATCGCATCCCCAAACTTTAAGAAACGACAGCTTAGGTTTCTTCCCAAACCATAATTCATACGGTGTCATCTCAACGGATTTAGACGGTGCTCTATTTAAAGTGAATGTAGCTGTCTCTAGAGTGTACCCGCAAAATGATAGCGGTAAATCGGTAAGTGACATCATAGATCGCACCATATCCAATAGAGTGCGATTACGACGTCCGGACACACCATTTCGCTGAGGTGTTCCAGGCGGCGTGAGTTGTGAAACGATTCCACATTTCCTTAAGTGCGTACCAAATTCGTGACTTAAATATTCACCCCCACGATCTGATTGCAAGAACTTTATCTTTCGGTCACGTTGATTCTCTACCTCATTCTGAAATTCCTTGAACTTTTCAAAGGTCTCAGACTTGTGTTTCATCAAGTAGACATACCCATATCTACTCAAGTCATCAGTGAGAGTGAGAACATAACGATATCCTCTGTGAGCCTCAACGCTCATTGGACCGCACACATCAGTATGTATGATTTCCAACAAGTTGGTTGCTCGCTCCATTGTTCCGGAGAACAGAGTCTTGGCCATCTTGCCCATGAGGCATGGATCGCATGTGTCAAACGATTCATAATCTAGAGACTCCAAAAGTCCATCAACATGGAGCTGCTTCATGCGCTTGACACCAATGTGACCAAGGCGGCAGTGCCACAAGTATGTGGGACTATCGTTATCAACTTTACATCTTTTGGTATTCACACTACGAATATGTGTAACATTACGCTGGAGATTCATTAAGAATAAACCATTCACCAGCGGGGCATGACATAAAACATATCACTCATATAAATAGAACAACCATTATTCTCGGATTTAAATGAGTAGCCATCTCGAATTAAACGAGATCCTGATACAATGTTCTGTTGGGGAACGTAGTAATTTCAAAAAAATTCCTACGCACACGCAAGATCATGGTGATGGCATAGCAACGAGAGGGGAGAGTGTTCGTCCACGCACTGTGAGACCGTGGCGAAGCGCTATGACAACGCGTTGATGTAGTCATACGATTCACGATCCGACCGATCCAAGCACCGAACGCATAAAGACCTCCGAGTTCAGCACACGCTCAGCTCGATGACGATCTCCGGCTCAGATCCAGAAAGCTCCGGAGATGAGTTCCACAAGACGACGACGCAGTGATGATGATGTTCTATCGCGCAGGCTTCGCCTAAACTCCGCGACGACACGACCGAGGTGGAATATGGTGGAGGGGGCACCGCACACGCTAAGGAACGATCCGTAGATCAACTTGTGTGTCTTTAGGGTGCCCCCGCCTCAGATATATAAAGGAGCCAGGGGAAGGAGGCGGCCGCCAAGGAGGGCGTGCCAAGGGGGCGGCCGGCCAAGTAGGACTCCCTTCTTTCCAAGTTGGAGTAGGAGAAGGGGGGAAGGAGGAGGAAGAGGGGAAGGAAAGAGGGGGCGCCGCCCCCTTCCCTTGTCCTATTCGGACTAGGAAGGGAGGCGCGCCCCCCTCGCCTCCTTCCCTCTTCTCCCTCGAGGCCCATGTAGGCCCAATAACCCCCGGGGGGTTCCGGTAACCTCCCGGTACTCCGGTAAAATGCCGATTTCACCCGGAACGATTCCGATGTCCAAATATAGGCTTCCAATATATCGATCTTTATTTCTCGACCATTTCGAGACTCCTCATCATGCCCGTGATCACATCCGGGACTCCAAACAAACTTCGGTACATCAAAACTTATAAACTCATAATAAAACTGTCATCGTAACGTTAAGCGTGCGGACCCTACGGGTTCGAGAACTATGTAGACATGACCTAGAACTATTCTCGGTCAATAACCAATAGCGGAACCTGGATGCCCATATTGGTTCCTACATATTCTACGAAGATCTTTATCGGTCAAACCGCATAACAACATAATGTTGTTCCTTTATCATCGGTATGTTACTTGCCCGAGATTTGATCGCCGGTATCCAATACCTAGTTCAATCTCGCTATCGCAAGTTTCTTTACTCGCTCAGAATGCATCATCCCGTAACCAACTCATTGGTCACATTGCTTGCAAGGCTTATAATGATGTGCATTACCGAGAGGGCCCAGAGATACCTCTCCGACGATCGGAGTGACAAAACCTAATCTCAAATACGCCAACTCAACATGTACCTTCGAGACACCTATAGTACTCCTTTATAATCACCCATTCACGCTGTGACGCTTTGGTAGTACCCAAAGTGTTCCTCCGTAAACGGAGTTGCATAATTCTCATAGTTACAGAACATTTATAAGTCATGAAGAAAGCAATAGCAGTATACTAAACGATCAAGTGCTAGGCTAATGGAATGGGTCATGTCAATCACATCATTCTTCTAATGATGTGATCCCACTAATCAAATGACAACACATGTCTATGGTTAGGAAACATAACCATCTTTGATCAATGAGCTAGTCAAGTAGAGGCATACTAGTGACTATATGTTTGTCTATGTATTCACACATGTATCATGTTTCCGGTTAATACAATTCTAGCATGAATAATAAACATTTATCATGATATGAGGAAATAAATAATAACTTTATTATTGCCTTGAGGGCATATTTCCTTCAGTCTCCCACTTGCACTAGAGTCAATAATCTAGATTACATAGTAATGATTCTAACACCCATGGAGTCTTGGTGCTGATCATGTTTTGCTCGTGAGAGAGGCTTAGTCAACGGGTCTGCAACATTCAGATCCGTATGTATCTTGCAAATCTCTACGTCTCCCACTTGGACTTGGTCCCGAATGGAATTGAAGCGCCTCTTGATGTGCTTGGTCCTCTTGTGAAATCTGGATTCCTTTGCCAAGGCAATTGCACCAGTATTGTCACAGAAGATCTTCATTGGTCCCGATGCACTAGGTATGACACTGTCACGCCCAATATGCGACCCTATCCAAAAGGAACTCAAAGTTCCCACCAAGGATAGACCCGCATATTGAAACACTTTTGCAAGGTGGATATCATTACATCAACATTACATAATAGAGGGGATACATACAGAAGGCATACAATGCCACATGAATACAACATCACAATACATAAGAGCAACATCCGACTACAGATGAAACACAAACAGAAGCTCAAACGACATCCACCCTGCTAGCCCAGGCTGCCGACCTGGAACCTATCCCCTGATCGAAGAAGAAGCAGAAGAAGAACTCCAAAACAAGCAAACATCGCTCTCGCGTCAAGATCATCGCAACCTGTACCTGCAACTGTTGTGGTAGTAATCAGTGAGCCACGAGGACTCAAAGAATCCCATTACCATGGGTATCAAGACTAGCAAAGCTTAAAGGGAAAGGAAGGGGTAAAGTGGTGAGGTTGCAGCGGCGACTAAGCATGATATGGTGGCTAACATACGCAAATGAGAGTGAGAAGAGAAACAAGCGGAACGGTCGTCACTAGCAATGATCAAGAGGTGATCCTGAACACCTACTTACGTCAAACATAACACAGAAACCGTGTTCACTTCCCGGACCCCGCCGAGAAGAGACCATCACGGCTACACACGCGGTTGATGCATTTTAATATGGATCTGGTGTCAAGTCATCTACAACCGGACATTAACAAATTCCCATCTGCCACATAACCGCGGGCACGGCTCTCGAAAGTTTATACCCTGCAGGGGTGTCCCAACTTAGCCCATGACAAGCTCTCGCGATCAACGAAGGAATAGACCTTCTCCCAGGAAGACCCGATCAGTCTCGAAATCCCGGTTTACAAGACATTTCGACAATGGTAAAACAAGACCAGCAAGACCGCCCGATGCGCCGACATCCCGATAGGAGCTGCACATATCTCGTTCTCAGGGCAACACCGGATAAGCTAAGCGATAGGTACCGATTTAATCCAAGTTGCCATGGAATGGTCCTCAAGACGGTGCTCTAGTTTGGACCAACACTTAGACAAGCATTGGCCCGGGGCTAAATAAAGATGACCCTTGGGTTAATTACTCCCAAGGGAAAAGTAGGTGGTGGTGAGGCAAATGGTAAAACCAAGGTTGGGCCTTGCTTTGGAGTTTTATTCAAAGCAAACCGTCGGGGGTCCCATAAATCACCCGACCGCGTAGGAACGCAAAATCCAGAACATAACACCGGTATGACGGAAACTAGGGCGGCAAGAGTGGAACAAAACACCAGGCATAAGGCTGAGCCTTCCACCCTTTACCAAATATATAGATGCATTAATAATATAAGAGATATTGTGATATCCCAACATAACCCTGTCCACCATGGAGCAATTTTCAACTTCACCTGCAACTAGCAACGCTATAAGAGGGGCTGAGCAAAGCGGTAACATAGCCAAGCAACGGTTTTCTAGGAAGGGTGTCAAAGGTTAGAGGTTCATGGCAATTTGGGAGGCTTGAAGAGCAAATGATAGGTAACGCAGCATAGCGATAGAACGAAGCAACTAGCATAGCAATGATAGTAGTGAGATCCAGGGTAGCGGTCATCTTTCCTGAAATCCCGCAAGGAAGAAGAATGAGTCCATGAAGAAGATGAAGCCACGAAGACGAACCACACGTGAGATTTAACGAATCCTCACGATCGCAACGAGACGGGAACTATCGAGAAGAAGCACACAACATGGTAAACACACCACACATGAACAAGACATGATGCACAACAAGCATGATGCATGACAAGGCTACATGAAGCTACTCATGGCAAGAGACGATGCAAACAAGAACAACACATCAAAGCAAGTTTAAATGAGGCCGGAAACAACATATAACAATTCCGGTAAGTCCTCATATGCAAATTTCGAAATTGGTCCAGAACTGAATAAACCTTATGTTCAAGTTGTTAAACAGCAAGTTAAGATGCACCAAGATGATCTACACGAAATTCTAGTCAAGTTACATATAAAGTTCATTAGATTTGGAGCTACGGCCTAGAAGATATGAGCAAAACAAGTTAAACATGGCATTGATGCAAAATGCATACAAACATCAAGCAAACACCTCAAAACAAGGATGCAACATGATAATATGAAACTACATGCAAAATCAAGCAAGTTTCATATAGAGCACACTCAAAACGGAGCAACGGTTCAACACACACACCCTATACAAGTCATAACAATAATCTGTCCATAACAGCAACTAGGCATCTTACAAGCATCAAAACAACATGCTACAGCACCCCAACATAATAACAAAAGGCATGGGCATGAAGTACACGTAAATCATAACAAAACATGAACACTGAGCTATCTCCAGAAACATCTAGAACATGCTCAAAAAGTCATGGAAAGATTGCAAATAATAACAGTTTCAGACTTTAGCAGAAATAACATCAGGTTGCAATGTTTAGAGCTATCAAACGACCTGTTACAGGAACTTATCATGGCAAACAAAGGCATGGCATGAATCTACTAGTCGCATAGAGCAAAAGTCCCTTACTGACCATGAGCCAAAAGGGCACAGAAAATATGATGGCACCCATGTAAACATGGCAAATTATATTACAGATTCATACATGGCAGGAACAACGATAAGTAGGCATGTTGGTGAGCTTGAACCACTCACCACAGAGAAATACATGGCATGGCAAGGCAACCAACAGTAAGAAGACATGTTTATGAAGCTAAGCATGGCAATAACAAGTGCATAGGGTGCATGGATCACTAGAAAACAATCATGGAAACATTGAACTTAATGTTAACAGGTTGGCAGCAACATTATGAAGCAACTTTGGAGCAAGATTACAACAAGCTACAACAACCTATAAATTCAACCAGGGGCATGGATGGATAGAGCATGACATGTAGATCAAAACATGTTTATAGAACATCTCCAGATTATGCATAGAATGATTTGTAGAAGCATGTTAACATAGCAACAAAATATAATGAATATGTCAGAAAACAAAGCAACAAAGAACTACCCTACTTAGCAAGCTTGATACACTCAGCACACAACTCACAAAAATACATGGTTGGCACCACTAGAAAGATGGCATGGCATAGATCAACATACATGTAGACATCAACCTCATAGGATGCACACATCAAACATGGCAAAAATGACAAATGAGCAAGTTATAACAGTTTCAGCAGATTAATAGCAACATGCACTCTTCCAACAGCATTTCGGGCATCAATATGAGCTCAAATAAAAATGATGCAACAGAATGAAATGAATTACTCGTCGAGACGAACAATTTGACATATTACACGCACGAAACGGAGCTACGGATGCAGAGATGTGATGGCATGAACATGGCATGATTATGTTAACATAACATGGACTTGGACGAATTTCGGGGGGAAGTCAACCTTCGGCACGGATTCCGAGGCAGGCCGGATCTGGCCGGAGCTTCGCCGGAGATGGAGAGGAAGGCCGGAGAAGGGCGGGAAGGCCGAATCCAAGGCGCTCCTCGCCGAATCCGGTCGGAGGAGGCGAGGGGAGGCCGGGCGCCGGCCTCCGGCGGCGGAGCTCGAGCGGCAGGCCCCGGTGGCGCGGCCGGGAGGCAAGGCGGCGGGCAGAGCAAGGCGGGGCCGGTCGGGAGGAACGGAGAGGCGGCGAGGCGCGGAGGGCGGGCTGCGGCGGGCCGGGCGGCGACTGGGCGGCGGCGCCAAGGCAAGCGACAACAAGGAGGGCGCGGGCCGAGAGCATGGAGGGAGTTTGATGGGTTTTGGGCCAATTTGGAAGGGTGTTGGGCTGCAAACAAAGAGGCTTTTATGGTTACCGGTTAACTGTTGAGTATCAAACGACCTCCAAATGGCACGAAACTTGACAAAGCGGTTCATCGGTGCTATACCAAGGCCGCTTGGCAAACCTCGGGCCATTCCGAGAAAGTTTAACAGCCGCTCACGAAGAGAGGCTAGAAGGGGATGACATAGGAGTGCCGGATTGCAAAACGGACAATGGGGAAAGTGCTCGGATGCATGAGACGAACATGTATGCAAAATGAGATGCACATGATGACACGATATGAAATGCATATGATGACATGGCAAAGTGCAACACGCAAGCAAATGACATGGCAACAACGACGAATAACTGGCAAACACCTGGCGCATCGAATCCGAGGCGTTACAACACTCCTCCACTAACAAGAGATCTCGTCCCGAGATCTTAGGACCGAGACGGAAGGGAAAAAGGGATGAGGTAAAACAAGAGCTCAAGAGAAGAAGCAAAGAATCGATAGCACTCGAGAAGAAGAGAGGAACGCGAGAGTGACGAGAATTGAAGGCTCACAGAAACAGATAGACTATGAAACTACTCGTTCTAACTGGAGTGGTTAGAATGAGAAAAGAAACGAATAAGACTGAAAGAATTTAGACAGCACTTTGGCTGAACAAGGAAAGGATAGAACACGAGCTAGAGAGGATGGAATGATACTTGATGAACTCTTGAAGAATGAATTAAATCATGACGATCCACCATGAAGAACTCCGGTGACAAAAGGATGATGAGATAGAAATGAAGGACGAAAAGAATAAGATTAAGGCATGCGATGATTTAGATGGAGGTTCCGACGAAATGACCGAGGAACATTGAACTCCGGAAAAAGAAAAGATGAAAATCCTTGGAACTAGAATTTATTCCTCAAGAACAAACTCCGAAGAAAAAGGGATTACTCACTTGGAGAAATAAGAATAAGATTTATTGTATGCTTATCCTTCATCAAATTAAATCGATGACAAGCAATGGATTTTTGCATACTACTTATTCTTCTTGAAAAGGATTGAGAAGTGACATATCGCAAACTTGAGAAGGTCTTCATGAACCACTGGTAGGATTGAAAAGAACGAATGGATTAATATGATAAACAAGGAAAAGAATCTCGGACGAACCACCGTAAGAATTCGAAAATGATTGATGAAAGAGAATGAATCACCGGGAAGAATTAGAAACGCAAAAGGATACTTGAGGGAATTTAGAGACAAGATAACGAAGGGATCGCAAACTGATTGAAAAATGCTTGAACGAAGCACCGGGATAAATAGCGAACAATAACTGGAATGATGGCCTCCGGTGAAATGAAAAGAAGTCAACTCCTGAAATACTCCAGATGGATGAAAATAATTTGCATGACTTGAAACAATTTGATAGGATAACATCGAGCTAGCACCGCGAATCTCCGGGAGAACGGGCAAGATTTAGAGAAAACTCTTCTTCGATCTTCAAATGATGACGAGAAACACCACCAAAATTACTGAGATACTCCGGGAGGATGAAAAGCGAAGAGGTTGAGCCAACAATGAAATGATTTGAAATCGATCTTGGAAAAGGCATGTGACTGATGGAATCCATTCTTACGTCACACTTGAAAAGCATTGAGAATAACTCCGGGGGAATTAGAAGAGTCAGGTAAGATACTGGGAAAAGACCTGTGGGTTAGGGCCCACTAGAGAGAAAAACACCGTTGGAAAGGATTGTTGAAGAGATAGATGATGCACCGGAACACTTGAAATATTTGAATGAGGTGACAACCTCGAATTAATTCGAACACAGACGAATCTCCTGAGATGTCTTGAACACTCCAGAAGGATAAACTGGCGAGAGGCGAACGAGCAGGGAAAAACACTTGAGCTGAGGGAAAGAATATAATCACTACCGAAAAACTTGAGTTGAATCCACCGGAAAAGAAAAAGAGATGAAGACAGTCAAATAAAAGAGAATTCACTAGTTGAAATAATTGAGGAAATAAAGCAAAGACTTCGCACGAGTAGGATGGATACTCGATAACGGACTCCGGATTCGAGAAGAAAAAGGGAGGGCGGGTGGGAAAAACAAGGACAACTTCGGACAGGGAAACAACAACGATGTCGGAGGAAGAACTGAGGATTGAACTCGCAAAGAGAGAGAGGTTTGAATCAGCTTGACGAGGAATGCACCGGACAAAAGAGGATGGACAACTCACGAAACTAACCACGTGATCCTAAAGAAAATTTGAAGGGGAAGAGGAGTAATTCAAAACACCTACGTCAAGATTCCTCACCAGAGCGACGAAGGGGAATGAGGAGTAAAAAGAATTCCTACTCTCCGATATAACTAGACTCCGAAAATAGTTTTCTTCTAGACTCAACAACGGCCAAACTACACGATCAATCAAGGGGGCTCTTAGGGTTTGTCGAGGCTCGATACCAACTTGAACACGCCCAATATGCGACCCTATCCAAAAGGAACTCAAGGTCCCACCAAGGATAGACCAGCATATTGAAACGCTTTTGCAAGGTGGATATCATTACATCAACATTACATAATAGAGGGGATACATACAAAAGGCATACAATGCCACATGAATACAACATCACAATACATAAGAGCAACATCCGACTACGGATGAAACACAAACAGAAGCTCAAACGACATCCACCCTGCTAGCCCAGGCTGCCGACCTGGAACCTATCCCCTGATCGAAGAAGAAGCAGAAGAAGAACTCCAAAACAAGCAAACATCGCTCTCGCGTCAAGATCATCGCAACCTGTACCTGCAACTGTTGTGGTAGTAATCTGTGAGCCACGAGGACTCAGCAATCCCATTACCATGGGTATCAAGACTAGCAAAGCTTAAAGGGAAAGGAAGGGGTAAAGTGGTGAGGTTGCAGCAGCGACTAAGCATGATATGGTGGCTAACATACGCAAATGAGAGTGAGAAGAGAAACAAGCGGAACGGTCATCACTAGCAATGATCAAGAGGTGATCCTTAACACCTACTTACGTCAAACATAACACAGAAACCGTGTTCACTTCCCGGACTCCGCCGAGAAGAGACCATCACGGCTACACACGCGGTTGATGCATTTTAATATGGATCTGGTGTCAAGTCATCTACAACCGGACATTAACAAATTCCCATCTGCCACATAACCGCGGGCACGGCTCTCGAAAGTTTATACCCTGCAGGGGTGTCCCAACTTAGCCCATGACAAGCTCTCGCGATCAATGAAGGAATAGACCTTCTCCCAGGAAGACCCAATCAGTCTCGGAATCCCGGTTTACAAGACATTTCGACAATGGTAAAACAAGACCAGCAAGACCGCCCGATGCGCCGACATCCCGATAGGAGCTGCACATATCTCATTCTCAGGGCAACACCTGATAAGCTAAGCGTCATGTGTACCGATTTAATCCAAGTTGCCAAGGAATGGTCCTGCACGGTGCTCTAGTTTGGACCAACACTTAGACAAGCATTGGCCCGGGGGGGCTAAAATAAAGATGACCCTTGGGTTAATTACTCCCAAGGGAAAAGTAGGTGGTGGTGAGGCAAATGGTAAAACCAAGGTTGGGCCTAGCTGGAGGAGTTTTATTCAAAGCGAACTGTCAGGGGGGGTCCCATAAATCACCCGACCGCGTTAGGAATGCAAAATCCGGGAACATAACACTGGTATGACGGAAACTAGGCCGGCAAGAGTGCAACAAAACACCAGGCATAAGGCCGAGCCTTCCACCCTTTACCAAATATATAGATGCATTAATAATATGAGAGATATTGTGATATCCCAACATAACCCTGTCCACCATGGAGCAATCTTCAACTTCACCTGCAACTAGCAACGCTATAAGAGGGGCTGAGCAAAGCGGTAACATAGCCAAGCAACGGTTTTCTAGGAAGGGTGTCAAAGGTTAGAGGTTCATGGCAATTTGGGAGGCTTGAAGAGCAAATGATAGGTAACGCAAAGATAGCGATAGAACGAAGCAACTAGCATAGCAATGATAGTAGTGAGATCCGTAGTAGCGGTCATCTTGCCTGAAATCCTCAAGGAAGAAGAACGAGTCCATGAAGAAGATGAAGCCACGAAGACGAACCACACGTGATTTAACGAATCCTCACGATCGCAACGAGACGGAACTATCGAGAAGAAGCACACAACATGGTAAACACACCACACATGAACAAGACATGATGCACAACAAGCATGATGCATGACAAGGCTACATGAAGCTACTCATGGCAAGAGATGATGCAAACAAGAACAACACATCAAAGCAAGTTTAAATGAGGCCGGAAACAACATATAATAATTCCGGTAAGTCCTGATATGCAAATTTCGAAATTGGTCCAGAACTGAATAAACCTTATGTTCAAGTTGTTAAACAGCAATTTAAGATGCACCAAGATGATCTACACGAAATTCTAGTCAAGTTACATATGAAGTTCATTAGATTTGGAGCTACGGCCTAGAAGATATGAGCAAAACAAGTTAAACATGGCATTGATGCAAAATGCATACAAACATCAAGCAAACACCTCAAAAGAAGGATGAAACATGATAATATGAAACTACATGCAAAATCAAGCAAGTTTCATATAGAGCACACTCAAAACGGAGCAACGGTTCAACACACACACCCTATACAAGTCATAACAACAATCTGTCCATAACAGCAACTAGGCATCTTACAAGCATCAAAACAACATGCTACAGCACCCCAACATAATAACAAAAGGCATGGGCATGAAGTACACGTTAAGCATAACAAAACATGAACACTGAGCTATCTCCAGAAACATCTAGAACATGCTCAAGAAGACATGAAAAATTGCAAATAATAACAGTTTGAGACTTTAGCAGAAATAACATCAGGTTGCAATGTTTAGAGCTATCAAACGACCTGTTACAGGAACTTACCATGGCAAACAAAGGCATGGCATGAATCTACTAATAGCATAGATCAAAAGTCCCTTACTGACCATGAGCCAAAAGGGCACAGAAAATATGATGGCACACATGTAAACATGGCAAGTTATATTACAGATTCATACATGGCAGGAACAACGATAAGTAGGCATGTTGGTGAGCTTGAACCACTCACCACAGAGCAATACATGGCATGCCAAGGCAACCAACAGTAAGAAGACATGTTTATGAAGCTAAGCATGGCAAGAACAAGTTCATAGGGTGCATGGATCACTAGGGAACAATCATGGAAACATTGAACTTAATGTTAACAGGTTGGCAGCAACATTATGAAGCAACTTTGGAGCAAGATTACAACAAGCTACAGCAACCTATAAATGCAACCAGGGGCATGGTTGGATAGAGCATGACATGTAGATCAAAACATGTTTATAGAACATCTCCAGATTATGCATAGAATGATTTGTAGAAGCATGTTAACATAACAACAAAATATAACAGAATCTATCAGGAAAACAGCAACAACAACTATCGTACTTAGCAAGCTTGATACACTCAGCACACAACTCACAAAAATACATGGTTGGCACCACTGGAAATATGGCATGGCATAGATCAACATACATGTAGACATCAACCTCATAGGATGCACACATCAAACATGGCAAAAATGACAAATGAGCAAGTTATAACAGTTTCAGCAGATTAATAGCAACATGCACTCTTCCAACAGCATTTCGGGCATCAAGATGAGCTCAAATGAAAATGATGCAATGGAATGAAATGAAGCTCGTCGAGACGAACAATTTGACATATTACACGCACGAAACGGAGCTACGGATGCAGAGATGTGATGGCATGAACATGGCATGATTATGTCAACATAACAGGGACTTGGACGAATTTCGGGGGGAAGTCAACCTTCGGCACGGATTCCGAGGCAGGCCGGATCTGGCCGGAGCTTCGCCGGAGATGGAGAGGAAGGCCGGAGAAGGGCGGGGAGGCCGGATCCAAGGCGCTCCTCGCCGGATCCGGTCGGAGGAGGCGAGGGGAGGTCGGGCGCCGGCCTCTAGCGGCGGAGCTCGGCGGCAGGCTCCGGCGCGGCCGGAGGCAAGGCGGCGGGGCAGAGCAAGGCGGGGCCGCCGAGGAACAGAGAGGCGGCGAGGCGCGAGGGCGCTGGCTGCAGCTGCCAGGCTGCCGGCGGCGATTGGCGGCGCTGCCACAGGCGAAGGACAGCGACGGAGGGCGCGGGCCGGGAGGCGGACAGCGAGGGCCGAACGGGCGGACGGCGGTGGCGGCGGGATGGGCCCCGCGGGCCCAATCCGGGCCGCGCGGGCCGGCGGCGGGGTGGAGAGAGAGAGGGTGAGGTGGCGTGGAGATATTGGCTGAGGCGGCGGTGGCGATGACGTGTCGCGTGGGGATTGCTTGGTGTGAGGTGGAGGCTGGACATGTTCGGCGGGGTCCGGACGTGTCCGACTGCGGGAGGAGGACAAAGGCTAGGGTTGGACTGCGCGAAAAATCCGGGAGGGACACATATTTATAGGTAGAGGGAGCTAGGAGAGTCCAAATGAGGTGCGGTTTTCGCCCACACGATCGTGATAGAACGACCGAGAGCATGGAGGGGAGTTTGATGGGTTTTGGGCCACTTTGGAAGGGTGTTGGGCTGCAACAAAGAGGCTTTATGGTTACCCTGCTAACTGCTGGAGTATCAAACGACCTCCAAATGGCACGAAACTTGACAGCGGTTCACGGTGCTATACCAAGGCCGCTTGCAAACCTCGGCCATTCCGAGAAAGTTTAACAGCCGCCACGAAGAGAGGCTAGAAGGGATGACATAGGAGTGCCGGATTGCAAAACGGACAACGGGAAAGTGCTCG